>CM062818.1:1958819447-1959234447 GCA_031772625.1 Pinus tabuliformis
TTTAAGAGTCAAGAAAAGGGAAAAAAGGTGACTCTAGTCGCTTTCAATATTTTTGCGAGCTTGAAAGGACAAGTTGCTCGATGATCTTTTCAAATTTAGAGAGTTAGAAAAGATCAAATGACTTCTCAGGTGAATCTAGGTAAAAGGAGTACCAAGTAACCATGAACTGCAATATACACCTTAGCCAATAAATTGACCAAGGACTTGACGTACATGCAAGAAATCTCCCTGAATGTTGTGTTCGGTGTATCATGTTTATAGGGTGGCAGACTCGGCTTCCTACGGATAAAGGATTGCAACCTAGGGGGGTCTCCCTTTATATATGCGATGGTACAGGGAGCAAAAGTCCATGTTAGCACTGTCTAATGCCGAAGCGAATGACAAGTACTAATTTCTTAAGAGGCTGAAACACGTCTCTAACCTAGACCACTAGATATGATCGTTAATGTTTCAAATGCTCCTTAGGTTAATTGATAGATTTTAAAGTTGATCTTGTAATTATGTCTCAATTTCAAGGCCTTAACGATGTTACCTGTTCCTAAAATGAAAACTAGATGATGAAATGAAATCCTTCAATTCAATGAAAGCTATCTATGTAGGGAAGAAGATCAATCAAATCATGCGTCAAACCAACCGCAAAAATGCATCCATAACAATCTTCAAATGCTAAATGCAAAATATGAAGTCTAATCTTTCATATGATGAACAAATGCGATGCCACAACAAATCTTAAAGCAAAATTTCCTTAAGATATAATGAAGATTTGTTTTGCTATCTATATATGGAAGAAGATCACTCAAATCATGCATCAAACCAACCACAAAAATGCGTCCATAACAATCTTCAAATGCTAAATGCTAAATATGAAGTCTAATCTTTCATATGATTAGCAAATGCAATGCCACAACAAATCTTAAAGCAAAATTTCCTTAAGATATAATGATGATTTTTTTTTTCTCTTTTTAAAAATGCAACTAATGTAATCTAGTGCAAAGTAAGAGAGAATGCAAGCAGGCCAAGAAATATGAAAGTCTCTTTCACATCAATGATTTGAATGCAACTCAAAATGCTTCAAAAACTATGAAAAGAATATCACTTTCACTTTCACTTCAAAACACTAAAAACTTCAAAGAAAACACTTCCTTTTGATTCCAATAAGACAATTGATTTGTAATCTATCGTTCGTCAAAATAAGCTTAAGTAACTTTCACAATATTCACTAATGAAAACAACTTAAGAGACAAGAACCAAAAAGTGATCTGCAAAGTATGCCTGAACACAGAAAGACTCTTTAACACATGTAATGGATCTTCAATCTCTGATGGGAAGACCAATGAGTGGAAAAATGTTGGCCTAGAAGACCTACAATCCTAAAAGGTTAATCAAACTTCAAGGACACTCAAGCCAAGTTAAAAGATAATTTCAATCAGACAATGAGAGAGTCAATGAAGAACACATTGGTAAATAACAAGGAGAAGACAACTAGAATTGAAAATAGGAGAGAAAACCCTAAATTTCTCAATTTTCTACAATCATCACACCTGTTAGGAATAAAGTAGCGATCATCGCTACTGTAACTATCAAACCCATGATATCATCGCATATGTCAGGGTAAAATCTATGATGGTCGAGAAAAACAAAGAAGAAATCTAAAATCTTCAAAAACAGCTCAAGTTAACAATCTTCAAGGATCTACCAAATAGTGACACTAACTACAAACAAGCAATGAAGTCTAAAAATCAATGGTTGATCAAACTCATCAAAAGACAAGGTGAAGGAAGGGAAAGAAAGGGTCATAGGCTCCCCAATGGAGTCACCATTTTGTTGACAAGGTTAATCCTCTCTGTGGATAGAGATGATCCCTCTAGCCTAATGAGTGGGTCTATAAAATGAAGCAACAATCAACTAGACATCTTCCTAGATTATAATTGAAAAGTAGAACAAGAGAGATGGCTTACCTTGCTCCGATGCTAATTTGATTTCCTTTGCTGAGATCTTCGAACCGCTTGTGTCACAGACTTGTTCTTGCTTCTTTTAGTGCTTATGTACCTACACAAGTGAACAAAAGACAATAAAGCATTCCAAAATCAATAGAAAATCAAATAATAACCTACTTAGCTGATCAAGGAATGGTAAGCCAATACGTACATGAACATATATATTTTGGGAAGATGAACCAGCAGTTGTATTATTAATTAAAGAATAATGGGAAGCTTACAACCATAGCCTTGATGTTGAAAGACTCTCCTTGAGTGGTAATCTAAGTCCAAGCCAAGAAACTCTCCAACACTCCTTCTCCAAGTCTAATGAATAGCCTTTAAGCATAAGCTCAGCATAGGGGTACAAATGGACATAGATCAACCATTTGGGAATGGTAGAGGGGGGTTTTCTAGGCTAGGAGAGGGAGTTAGGCCTCCTCCAAAGATAGTATTAGGACCGCATCTCAAGGAGGTAGCTCATAGCAATGAGACCAAGAGGTCAAATTAGGAGGATTCGACCTCACCTATGCGAAACCACCTCCATCTAACCTCTCTAGAAGCTTCTAGATCATGAAGCTTATCATCCTCTTTGGGAAAACTTCCTTTTTGAGACCATCACAAGTATGAGATAGAAAAGAGCGATTCCATCGCTGGATTAACAAGGTGCAATAAGCAATCATCACAATTTTGAGCTTCATAAGGGCAATGACTCTCATTTTAGGGTTTTAATAGCCATTTCTTCAAGGAAAGCTCCAGATATTTTCCAAGAAAAGTTAAAGAAGGGATCTGAGTTGTATACATGGATGAGTATATTGTATAATGATCATGTTTCAGGCACTTTAGAGTATGTCACAGGGAAGTGCAGGAGGTGTGACAAAATACTGTGTAATGGGAGCTAAATTCCTTGAACTATCTAACCAAATACAATGTGAAAAAACCACAGTAAATGCCCCTAGAATTCACTAGAGTGTGCACAAAATCTGGGAAATCCACTCTAGAATCATTAACACACCTTCTCCATTCATGAAGTGTATTATAACACAAGTTACAAGCCTGGTAGGGTGAGTTACAATGCAGGTTGTCCTCTTATGACCTGAATTACCATGTTTCTCTACCCAAATCTCTTGCAAACTACTCCAACACTTCCACAATTTGTCTAGAATCCTTTGTAAGCATCTCCAAAACCTGTAGATCCTATAGAAACCTTAGAAACATCATCATAAGAGTCTAATCATGATGAAAACTCCTCCAAACTTGTTGATTTCAATGCCAACACAATTGACTCCTCAAATACACATCCTAGGCTGACATCAATGCCAACACCATGAGGCCAAAATGCCCAACAATGCTGATAATATACAACCCATGATTCTAGTCATCTCCATTCATAATTATCCTTCAAAGTGACATTATAGGCATCCATCCATTTCTTCCTTTAGTGGTGCTCCCCAACACTACACTTACCATACAATGGGGATTATGGATGCATGCAATTCAAATACTATTAGTGATTGCATTTGTTGAGATAAGTGAGGTGTCTTTCTTCTCCATGAGCCCAATTCTAGTATTGGGCTATTTCATAGGCATAAAAATAGGGTACACATAAGAGCATAGCATAGTCTTCCCATATTGTTTTTCTTTCCTTATTGTAATTAATTATATTCTATTCTACAATTAAATTAGACTCATTTGAATTCACATGCATGCCAAAGTACTTCCCTATTTTGAGTACCTTTTTAGAATTCTCATTGTTTATTCTCTTGCACTTTCTTGATGTTCCAATACAAAAAAACCCAGGCCCTTCTATCCTTGACCATTGCATTAGGGTTTTCGATATACACCAACTTACACTGGGCATGGAGGTATCTAGGTAAGTTAGGCTATTGAAAATATTTTAATGATTTGGAAGCATAAAAACATTACAGGCATTATAGGCATAAGCAAAGACAATTTTTGTAGAGCCTATTGAATTGAAATATCAAGATATGGAGCGACCATCCTTATTACTCACACATATAGCTCAAGGGATAGTAGTTTATTCAGCATGAGAATAGGAAGGTAGAGTAGATGTTAGGTTTAATTTACTTGAATAAATTAAGACATAATTATATCAATTTGGAATTAGCTTATCATTTTTCTAATGTGTTTCTTAATGGATAATAAGTTTAAACTAAGAATACCCGGATGCGGGTGAAATAAATGAGTCATGATGTTTCATAGGATAGATGGAGGTGCTAGGTACCGCTAGGCGCAGACCCGCGCGACTCTCTAGAAGATCATTTGGTTGATGGGTGTGACATACAAGCGGTTCACTCAGTTCCTGAGGGATTATTTGCAGAGCAAAAGATTTCACACGCTCTCTGCATTTACTACTTGTCCAGTTCAAGGTATGGCTTTGGTTATTTTATCCATGGCGTTCAAGGATTTCATTACCATTGCAAGCGCCCTGCCTTCGTGTCTCTAGTTAAAGCCGGAAGTGGGTTTCGGAGGCTGGCTGTTCCTTGCACACATCGGTGAGTTTTCTTTGTGTATTCCGTTTCTTTTTCATCTCTGGCTTTGGAAAGGGCGGCGTTTAGATAGCGGTCTGGTCTCTGCAAACTTTGGCAAGCTTTCTACTTTCCCTGCTACTTTTCCTGCGTCGCTCTCCCTGCAGTTACAGTCTTGTCGTACGTGTCTTAAGTTGGTTCCTGTGTTATGTAACCTCTCTCTGGGTTCTGCTTTCAGTTCTCCGGATTGTTTCATCACCCTCCGATCTTGGCTTCTGTGGACTCTCCTCATCATGGTGCGCCACAGCAAGAGGGGTCGTTCCGGGGGAAGTCGGGGAGGGTGTGGAAAACAGCCGGCTTCTAGCTCTGTGGATCCTGCTCACAATCCAATTCCGTATCATGGGTTCCAAACAACTCATTTCACTTTTCAAAGCAATTTGCATAGACCTGTAATCACTGCCAATATCACCATTCTCTTCTCTGAAGAAGAAGCTCCGCCCCCAATTCGGGTGTGCCTGATGTCTGAGCCTTCTCAGGAAGCTTTCCAAGGAGTCAGCAGTCAAAGCAATAGACAGGATAATGCAGGGGAAAGTCTGGCGAAAGATCAGGGGGAGAGACTTGAAAGGAGCGAGGCTCCCAGTGCCTCTCGGCCTCCGGAAACTACTGACTCGAGGATTCAGGAAGAGATGGATAGTGACACATGCCCCCTAATGAGGCACCTAGGCGAGGAAGATGCTGGACATGAGGATGCATGGAAGGATAACGTCTGTCCGGTGGTGGAGGAACCTCAGCATGAGGGCGATGCATTTTGAGGCCATCTGGGCCTTACCCTTTTCTGTTTTCTGGATGAATAACATGATCAAGCTTAGGTGGTTTTGGACACAGCTCAGGTCAGAAATCTTCAGACAGGCGAACTTAATTTTCTCTGTGTTGCTTAGTAATGTAAAACTATTCTGGATTTTTGAGCATTGTAATGGTCTCTGGAATTTTGAGCAATGTAACGGTCTCGTGCCCTGGTCTTATGCTCTAGACAGACGGTTTTCTCCTCCTCTTCATGTTTCCTCGGTTAACTCCTGGTGGCATTATCTGTTCTCTTGCTTATGTATCTGGTTCTTCCCTCACAAGGGAAAGTTTATGTTGTTTTGAGTGCCCTCGGAGGATGATTCCTGAGGTCTCGCCCCCTTGTACTTTTACTTTGTTTTACAGTTAATAGAATTAGCATTTGTCGAGAAAAAAAAAGTTTAAACTAAGAATGAAATTCATATCACTTAATGAATAACACAGTCTAAATAAGATTAAATAAAAATGAAATTCAAGTTAAAATTTTTTATCAAAGGAATAATGAATGTTAACAAAAAGTTAGCTAAGAATGAAATTCAAATTAATAACTATAATCGAAGGTGTTAACAAAAAGTTAGCTAAGAATGAAATTCAAATTAACAACTATAATCAAAGGAAACTGTGAATGTTAACAAAAACCTAACTAAGAATGAAATCCAAATTAATAACTATAATAAAAGGGACTATAAAAGCTAACCAAGTCACTACAATAAAAATGAAATTCAAGTTCACCATTTTGATCAAAGGAATAATGAATGTTAACAAAAAGTTAGCTAAGAATGAAATTCAAATTAATAACTATAATCAAAGGAAACTGTGATTGTTAACAAAAATCTAGCTAAGAATGAAATCCAAATTAATAACTAAAATCAAAGGGAGTATAAATGCTAACCAAATCATTACAGTGGAAAAATGGAAATTAAAATGGAAATTCTAATTCATTATCATAATAAAAATAAAGACTATCTTCAATTACTTTATTGCAATAAAATTCTAAACTAGCAATGTAACATTCATTGCAAAACAAGAACTAATACTTCTAATCTAAGGCTACAAAACTCTCTTAGTTAGAAAATACTTCTAATCCAAGGCTACAAAGCTCTCTTAGTTAGAAAATCAGGTTGTGAGATTTCATGTCAGGGTGTGAGATCTTATGCCTCATGTGTCTCTCACAAAAATACTCTATTCACTTGTGAAGTTTATTGATTGAGAAGGAATTCTAATGTTCATGCATCAAATATAATTTTTATTTAAATGAAGTCAAATGAAAGAAACTTGGTCATGTCTACATAACTCATTAGCATCCATTGGGATCTCAATGGATAGAAAAAGAGTTGTAGTGTATCTATTCACCTCTTTTGTTTGAAAGAGAATTACAATAGTATTCTACAAACCATTGCATTCCTGGCTTTAAAAAACAAGTTTAAACTTGGTTAGAAAGCAAGTTCTAAGTAATCAAAATGCAATGTTTGCTTCCATATATAAACAAACACTAATATATGTATATATAACATAGATTTAAAGAAAACAAGGGAATTTGCAGGGTAGTAAACACTAATACATGTATATATAACATAGATTTAAAGAAAACAAGGGAATTTGTAGGGAAGAAAGTCCCTACCTAGCGCAGAACAGATATGGAGGCTGGCAAGAAACATCTAGTTATTCAGCTTGCAAATCTAATCTAAAATACAAACCTTGAAACTGGGTGAAGTGTGTTATTCATGAAAAGTGGACCACTAGTAGCAGCGGAGAGTTCATCCACTTGTTGACTCAGAACCATCAGCAACACTCGTCACTATAGCAGCTGCAAGAGCCCACTACCCATTGTGTATGAGAGAACCCATCACTATCTCACTAAGCAGTATCTCACCACTAGTTCCAACGCTGCTCTTTCCTCAAAGAATTTTGTTTCAAGTTCATCATGTTTTCTCTGCAATTTATGATGGATTTCATGATGCTTTCGATTTTATGGTGAATTCCATGTGATATTTCTGTATGTAAGATCGCCTAATTATTAGCTAATAAATGAGATCAAAATTGTGTGGTGCATCTTTATGTGGTGCAAAGGAAAGGTGTTGTTTACTCTTCTTGTTGGAAAACATAAGGATGACACATAAAGATGAAACAACCTCACTGAAGTTCATTGCAAATGGAGATGCAACAAAGAATACGAAGAAATGCCTGAAACAATAGAGAACAAATCAATGGAATCTAAAAATGGGTCTACAAAAATAGTTGCCATTCCAACACCTATTGCAATCTTCAGAACTGCTCTAAATACTAACTTTTTTGTCCCTAAATACTATGTTTCCTCCTGTTCATCATCCTTTCCCTCTCCATCATCAGCATTTCTGTCCAACAGAGCTTGAAGTGACAACTCAACATCCTTCTCAAAACCCAAAAGTACATGATCAATCATCAAAGTATGCCCAATACCACGTGTAGATAAATATAAATTGCAGTGTAGCAATACTTATCAGCACAAATAAATAGGAATCTAGTTCGTCTTTTGAAGGAAAGGAATACATACATTAGTTGCATGGCTGAGAATTCTGTGAACTAGTTTTTGTTCACCTTTATTTTACTCCTTTGACCATTTGATTACACTTTTTATCCATCTGGTCATGCCTGCGATGAACTCTTCCTTTGTTAGTGCTTGATCTGCTTCAACTATGTCAAATTCAGACATCCATTTTTCAACTACATTATCTGTTTCGATTCCATGTAGAGTTAAGGGCCAAGGTGCCCAATCCAATAATTAATTGGCAGACTTCCGCTTCACACAACTTCTGGTCCTTATCTTTGTCGGCAAAATTGAATAGCCTGACAGTTAACCCATTGACAGAGTGTTAGTTTGTTGACTCTACTTGGATTCAAATAGAGGCCCGATCTAATAATTAATTGGCAGACTTCCGCTTCACACAAATTCTGGTCCTCATCTTTGTTGGCAAAATTGAATAACCTGACAGTTAACCCATTGACAAAGTGTTAGTTTATTGGCTCTACTTGGATTCAAAAGTGTTTGAAAACTTAAACATATAGAGTGGATTTAGTTTGTACTTTGCATATTCTCGGGATAGTTTTGGCTTATCTTAGGTTGGTGGGATATAGAGAAACTAAATATCTAGGGATCCAACCTGTAGGTCTTTTCTATGTAACACACTCTCGGCATTGAGAGTGTGCCATAGATTTCAGAATATTCACCTTCCAGTGAATAGTGGAGTATGAAGTTGAAATGAATGAGGGCATTCCAGTAGACCCATGGTCTTCAAGAAGAAAATGGAAAAATAATGTGATTCCTCAAGGAAGGAAAGAGGAAAAAGCTTTTAGTCAGGCCTCAGGTTTTGAGGCACTAACCGAAGCCTTAATCATGGCCTGCAGAGGTACGTGGCCTACAAATTACCCAAGTATTGTGCTCTTTTATACATGTTGCAGACATGTTCAAACTCAAATGGTCATATCAATGGGAGTTTACTTAGGAGAATTATCATTACCTTGTGATAAACCTTTGAAACAAACTTTTGAGGTGCCTTGGGTGGGACAAAAGTGCTTGCAACTACCAACAATAGTGCTATTGTGAACTTTCAACTACCACAGCGGAAGCTAGATCAAATGATCCATCTGTGGGCTGGGGGGTTGCCAAAAAGGGCCTCACGATTGATTGCGGTGAGCCAGTCAAGGCCGGCAAGACACACAGAGTAATGGTGAAAAGGACAGAAACTGATTGCATGCACAAGTTTATCAAACCCTACTTCTGTAACTCAAAATGTATTGGAAAAGGATGGTAAGCGATGTTTGTTAAGTTATGCTAATTGAATTAGAACATCAGTGTAGAGCCCTTTCGAATTCACCTGCATGACTCGTTGTTTCATCATTAGGTCATGTTCTTTCACTCTTAGACAATGCTCTTTAATTTCTTTCTATAGGCAGGGCCAAGGCATATGTTGCACCCTGCAATATCTGATTTGCTTGCATTATCCTAAAGAGACTTCCTATACTAAAAAGAGAAAGTGTTCTAATTAGCTTTAGTTCTTATGACGACTATATTTAGACTATTTAGCAACATGGAAACTTGAATAACCTTTAACTAAGCGCCAAGAACTAACCATCTTTCAAAGGAATTGGTGCTTCCATGCACTTTTTATAGGGGAGTGCGAACATCTAGTATGAGATAATGGCCATGACAACTTCCACTAATCAACAGCCACCTTGCACGGACATCCCGACTCACTTCTCATGAATTTTATCCATCAATATCAATTGATATAAATCTTAAAAAGATAATTGCTGAATCCTCTCCATATGGGAAAAGGCAATTTTCTAGCTCAAGACACTAGCCAAGACCAGCTTTGGTATTTGTGACCCTTTGTGGGGATGCACTCACCTTGCTTCCTTGGGTTTCCACCTTGTAACAAAGTTCAAGGATCACCAAACTTTCCAATCTGCCTAATCCCTTAGACACACTTTATATGTTAGACATAGTGAAAAGAAGGAAGAAAAATCTTAGCCAATTCAATATCAATATCTTAACCACTTATTATTGATATAAATCTTTAAAAAATGATTTCAAAATCCTCTACAGATGGGAAAAGGCAATTTTCTAGCTGGAGGCACTAGCCAGGACCAACTTTGGTATTTGTGACCCCTTTGTGGGGATGCACCCACCCTGCTCTCTTGGGTTTCCGCCTTGTAACATAGTTCAAGGATCACCAAACTTGCCAATCTGCCTAGTCCCTTAGACACACTTTATATGTTAGACATAGTGAGCGAAAGGAAGAAAAATCTTAGCCAATTCAATATCAATATCTTAACCACTTATTAATAAAGAATAGGAAGTAGAGTAATTACTTGTTCCAAGTTATTAATTTACAATAACTATAAAGAATGTAGTCGAATGGAAAATATTACTTGACAACCCTTCAATATTTTCTACTAGTTTGTTTGTACATGTACATATGAAATTAAGAGCATTGTTGAATACAAAGCTATCGTTTCCTGGCTTCAGATATACTTTGGAATGAATAAACCTTTCTCTTGCCACAGTTTTGACAAATCAATGTGAAATCAGTGTCACTTTGAATTTCCTATGAAGGATCACATCCACCACAATTAATTAGTAAAACATAATCTACCATATATTATGTTCAAGAAATTGACTGCAATCTGCAGTTGAAAAAAGACCTCAATTCCTATGTGAATTTGAATATCTCAAGACAACATAAGGGATACAAATGCATATAGCCTTAGTACCTGGAAAGAATTCACTACATAATTACAAGACCACCTGGATGTCGACACACAATCAAAATAATGGCATCAGCTGCAATGCTTATTTGCATTGACACCATGGAAAAGCAACACAAAGCCAATATAATTCCAACATACTGAATATAGATGTAAGACAATTTTAGACCATCTAGATGTCGACACACAATCAAAATAATGGCACCAGCTGCAATGCTTATTTGCATTGACACCATGGGAAAGCAGCACCAAGCCAATATAATTCCAACGTACTGAATATAGATGTAAGACAATTTTAATTGAAAAGGATGAACATGAGCACCATGTAGACCAACAATTTTGCAGAAAGGTAAACATATACGTGTGTTATAATTCCAATTTTGCTACTGTCTTGCCATTGATTAATGGGTGTGAATGTTGAAAGTATTGTTTGATTTGCATTTTAGAAACAAAACAAAAAAGAGAGGAAAAATAAATCAACAATATTCACCCACTTTGCATGTACGTTCTCATCTGGAGATCCATTTGAGTTAAGGAGCACACCCCATTTTTCATAAGAAAATTGAGATAATCTTTTGATAGAAAGAAATCATTGATACCGTTCTCTTGCCATGAAATTGTTGATAAGCTTCATGATAGTTGCAGAAACTAAAATTTCACTGCCTGTAATAGATCCATGATGGCAGAAACTACTGAAAACCAGAAACTATTGTTGCAAAAACTACTGAAAACCATACACCCAACATCTTAAATTGAAAATATCAACAACTGTGAATCAAGTTTCAGAATGAAACAAAATACCATAATGACTGAACTTCTTGGTGAGTGTCATTTTTTCATTGGCAAAGTTTTGAACATCACATCTTCCAGCTATTAAGCAGCTACTCCATACAATGGTAAGCAACATGACTGTCGAGCTTGCTAGTAAGACCATGTTGACTATAATATTTGATTGAGGATTCTCTTTGGATGCAGCAATGACAGAAACTGCCACAATTGAAGATAATAAAAGAAAGGTGGGAAATGTCAATGTCTCTGTAATGCAAAATTCAAAACTTGCACAAGGTTTAGATTGTTCATTGTTCAACATTTGCAAATACAATGTGAGAAATTCACATAGAATTTTTTAAATGTTATACCTACACCTAATCAAAACTGTAAGCGGAAAAAAATTTAGAACTCTAAGGACTACAACAGAATGCCTATTAGTTCAAACTTTATTTTAACTATCTTGGGCAGAAGACACTAATAAAAATCCTTTTAAAGCAGATTGCAAGGTGCTTAAAATCTGCGCAATTGAATCTACAACTACAATATTACTTCAAGATCAACATTCACTACAATATTACTTCATGATCAACATTCACTTTTATAAGATCATCTAGGTGAAGAGGCAAAAAAATGTCTAGATAGAACTCTAGAGTCTAAAAACCATAACGAATACAATATTAAAATTCCACTGAAATACATCCAAGTGGTTGGAAGTCCCTGGAGAAAATAATGGTTTCTTACCAAGAATAAGGAGAAAATCTGGAGAGGCACCAAGGATGGGAAGCAACAGGCCACCAATTATCCCCGGGTTGATGACGTGTCGGGTTGATGACTGCCAGAAGCATATCACTCCCATCTGACAGAAGCTTAGCATCTTTTAGCATTAAAAATCCACAGACAACCACTAAAAACAAGTTCCCACCCAAAGCTCTTGAACATGGTCATCTATTTTCTTGAAATCAATGTGTTGTTGAGATTTGTGAAACATACAAGTAGTTCTCATACCATGAATATCTTTTGATTTAACAAAGAAAATTGTAAAAAATAAATAAGAGAATATTAGTCAACTTAATTAAATAAAACATAACATAAAGTGTTTTGGATAAATCAACTAGAGAATTTCAACAACTTCAAAGAAAAGTGAGATCACCTCAACTATGAATTCAAGATTTCTCTAGTCAAGCAGTTTTGGTCATTGACTTCGATTGAACATAAATGAAATTGGAGTAGGTTACATAAATGAATCAAATTTTTAAAATATAAGATTATGACGGACACAAGGAATCAAGGGGAAGAGCTTGTATTGTTTCTTAAATTAAGATGTTATTTTTTATTTAGTCACAATAGTCAGTGAGGTGTGATGGATTTAATTACAAGCATAGTGATTAGTGAGGTATGATGCTATTGATAGAACTGGGAAAATTTGGTATGAGATTAAGTGTTGCAAATCATTTATGGTCATTCTAATGAGTTATGTTCATACATACATTTTTCTTTCAGTACCCCTCTCAAAGAAGGCTAGTTTTCCAATAAAACAGAGAGAACAAATTTGGAAATATTATTGTTCAACTATGGTAGAAAATAAAATCAAGTTACAAATGTTATATAACTAGAACAGACAATAAGATGTACCAGAATATTAGTGAGCTTAGAATCCAAAACCAATTGTGCAAAATATTCCTACCACCTCAACATGCTCACACATTGAGACAATTCATTGTTTATGGGAAGTTATAAAGACTTCACACTATTAACACAATAAAATCTAGAGAATATAAACAACCAACTTTGGATGTGGATCCAAGGACACTACAAACCATTTGGTATGAACCCTTTGCATGATGGGATATTTATTTTCCCCAATGGTTAAAACCCATGATCAAAGCCCTAAGTTTAAAAATAATCAAAATGTTGAACTACCCTATATAACAAGAAAGTGCCAACCAATAGCATTTTTTTATTTTACACAAGAGTATTAAGATCATTCTCAGAACTAGATAAAAAACATCTACTACTATTTACCATCTTCAAGAAAACAAAGAACTTATCCATGTCCATTCACTAACACGGCTAGAGAATTTGGAATCATAGTGAAAGAGTCACTGATTTTTCTTTATCATTAATCATTTAGTTCTCTCGAATTGAGAGTGTGAGCCAAATTTAGCTTTACAACATCATTATCAAAGTTATTGAAATATTGCCAATTGAAAAATAACATCAAAATGAAGTGACCACAACCACTAGTTCCAAGTCAGTTGACCCGCTAAAAAATGATGGAAGGCCTTAAAGAGACTTTGGGGGTGGGCTTGGGGTTGTAAAATGTGCACACTAGTCATGACCTTTCAGTACCATAAGTTCAACCCCTACCTCCAAATGCTCCCTTTGGTACCTCAAGGTGTTGGAATGGCCCATGAGAAAGAAACCTCGTAACATTGCAGCCCTTGTAGCAGTATTTTTAAGAGCTATGACTAGTAACAATATTGATAATATTTATTTTCAAAGACGGTGCAGAGTGCAACATTATTGAATATCCATTTTTTGTCATAATTCAGAGGCTATTATAAGGGTTTGAAAGTTCCATGATAGCATGGCCTTTATGGGCCAAACACAAGCTGGCATATATTGACTAATATAGTTCAGGCCAAAACCAGGATATGTAAGCATCTATCTCTTACATTTTCATAAGAAAAAGTTACATGCTTGAGATACTCTTTGGGGGCCATTTTTGCATATATGCTAAAAGCCATTATATTTCCAGGGATGGTTTCTAAAGCCATATTTTTTTAATGCATTAACCTTGATGTTACTTGGGAGAGCAGGAGAGAAAGCGGGGAGCGGGAGTGAAAACAAGTGCGGGAGCGGCATTTTCAAAAGCTCCCGGTTTGGGAGCGAATCCGAGAGCGTTTCTTATATCATATATATATATATATATATATATTATATTTTGATACATATATGTCAACAAAAACATGTAGAATGATGAATTAGATATAAAAAACATTAAAAAAAATGTAGATTGATCATTGAACCATATAACAACAATCATCTAGAAGTTATAATCTTCATCAACCACGTCCACAAGTTAGTAACATAAAACATATTGACTCCCATGAATCACGATTCATCAATCTTAAAGTTTCAACTTCAAGCTTTCAAAATTGAAAATTCAATATATAACATTTATCACCATTGATCACCAAAGTTGTACTTGTAAGCTAAGTTTAACCATTACAAGAAATAATATCTAACATGAAATGAAATGTTATAAAATGAAATGAAATGAAACAACTTTTACAAAGCATCATATTCATAATTCAGAATCATTACCAATGAGTTATAATTGCCAACTTCAAACTTCAAACTTAAATTGTCATATATTGTTTACAAAAAATATCATAATAAATATGAAAGAGTCAATAGTTATGAAAACTACTAGAAACTAGAAAGGACAAGTAAACTGTAAATCTATTATCTACTACTTCATTTGGCCCTTTCCACGAGAAGTGTTTGATGTATGAGCAGGGCATGGTGGTCTTCTAGGAGTCTCCTCCCGCAAAGACTGACGACCAAAACTAGAAGGCACATGCCCTCCATGTGACGGTGTATATGGAGGCAGTGACAGCAAAGGAACAACACTGGGAACTCGAGCACTACTACTGGATGGTGGAGGTGGCATGGTTGTTTCTTCATCTTCCTCTCTCATAATTTCCGCTTTGAGTTCTTCAAGATGTATAGTGCCATCCTCCAAATTATCATCCTCTCGGTGGTTGTCCCAAATTTTATATGTTGGATCCTCATAAGACCGATCACAGTAATGACTCAACAACCTCAAGTTGTAGTGCACATAAACCAACCTTTCTGCCCGGTTTTCATTGAGTCTGTTTCTTTTCACATTAGGTATGAAGTTGTAGGTGCTCCAACACCTCTTTGCAGAAGAAGTATTTACAACCTGTGAGAGAACCTTTTTTTCCAATTTTGGCAAAAGTCCCTGTTGACATCGCAACAAGATGATGGAGCTTAGTGAAAAGAGTCGCCTTCACTAAGTGGGCCCGCAGGAAAATTATGGCGCAAGTTCTATTTTTGGATCACAGTAGGGATGATCACAGCAGGAGTGACCACAGCAAGGATGATCACAGCAGGAGTGACCACAGCATGAGTGATCACAGCAAGAGTGATCACAGCAGGAGTGATCAAAGTCTATTTTTAGACTGGTTGTCAAAAATAGAAAAGTCAAATATTATTGTCTCATAATAATATTTGGACTATAAACTTGATCTTATTCTCTTGGAGCACTCCAGTTTGAGCTACAGATGTGGCACATGCAGCTGTCAGAAGGAAGTACACTTTTCTTATGGGTCAGTTGAGTTGTTGCATGCATGACTTCAGTTAGAACTCAATCAGTTGAGTTTGGTGGAGTTGATTGTGGAGTTGATGGAGTTGTGTTCAGTTTGACTTGGTTAAACTAGTTGTAATTAGTCTAACTACAAATAGACTAATGATGAGTTGTTAAACTAATTATTAACTCATAACACAACTATAGAATACATCAGTTAACTCAGTTGCATGTCAGTGCATGTTCAGTTCAGCAAGGACAAGTGTTAGAGGATCAGATTGCTATCAGTTGTGACTATAGTTGTGCATGAGGATTTGCACAATCAAGGGATTAAGTATGCCAATGAGTTTGCCCAAGTATTTGCCCAGTATTATAGCCTCTGCTCACATCTTTCCCAGTGTGAGTGATTCTTTGAAGGTAAATATGAGTTTGGTTAATCCATTCTCATTCATTCTTGAGCAGGTATTGAGCAATGGAGGCAGGCAAGTAGTGGAATAGATTTGGAGATCAGATCTTAGCTGTATTGTGTGTAACAGGTGGAGCTGGTACTGTATTGCTTGTGATAAGCATTGTACTTTGTAATATTACATGTTCTCAATCATTAATATACAGATAGTGTGGGGTTTTCAGTTGTAAGCTTTCCTCGAGTTACATACTGTGTTAATGCGTGGATGCTCTTGATGTTTTATTGTTATTGATGCTGCTGAATTGATGATCAACGTAGAGGAGCTTATGTATTGTGTATGTATTTCGCAATAGTACATGATTAGGATAATCTCCATTGAATATGTGTTAAATTATTCAAAATTTCTACATGGTATCAGAGCTGTTGATCATCAGATCTACTATTCAGGAAGTGTTTACATTCTATTTCTTCAGGCAGAGTCTGTAATCGGGCCAGGTAGCCTCTGGATTCATCCTTCCTTTGGAAGGTGAGATATCCGGTGAATGCCCATACAATCAATATCTGTACGAGAAATATTGTGTTCTCACGAATCTTAGATCTGAGGCAGTTGAGTTTGGAGCTGGTGGAAATCGAATTTGCAGCAGTGTTGTTGAAATGTCTTTCAACGGATTGCAAATGTTATTCCAAAGCAAGAGTGACCTGGCGCTCAAGGATAAACTCAGAAACAATAAGTGTGAGAATGGATCTTCATCAAAGGTATCTGATGAAGAGAATTGCACTTTGGCTGCCAAAGCAAAGAAGGGGAAGAACAAGAAAGCTTCTCAGTCTGGTGCGAAAGGCAAGAAGCAGGACATGTCCAAGGTGAAGTGTTTTCACTGTCACCAGCAAGGACACTATGCCACTAATTGTCCGCTAAAGAAGAAGAAAAAGCAGGCTGCTGGATCGGCAGCAGGAGAGGCTCTAGCCTCGCAGTTTGAGCTTGATTTTTCATTGATCGCATGCTTGGTTTCAAGTGTGATGGGGTGTGGTTATTGGACAGTGGTGCGTCTTTTCACATGACGGGAGATAGAGATTTATTTTCTGATCTGGAAGACAAAGATCTTGGAGTGCAAATCAAGATGGGCGATGATGGTAGATACGGTGCAACCGGTATCGGTACCATTTCCTTTGAGAGGGAGTCTGGTAAACCCTTCGTATTGAAGGAAGTCATGCATGTTCCAGGATTGAAGAAGAATCTTATCTCTGTGGCGATGTTAGAAGACAAGGGGTATGATGTTGTTTTTAGAGGGGGAAAGGCTTTCCTGCGTAGCAAGACAACTGGTGAGACCCGGAAGATAGAGGTTCGAGTGAGGAACCTTTATCAGTTGCATGTAGATGGATGCGCAGCAATGGCAGGCAAGGTAGAAGGATTGGTGAGCCGGGATGATGGAGAGTTGTGGCACAGGAGATTGGGTCACCTTCACCATGGAGCCTTGAAGATACTGCAGCAGATCACTACAGGGCTTCCTAAAGGCACTCTTGCATAGTTAGATCAGTGTAAGGGGTGTACTTTGGGGAAGTTTGTGAAAGCCACCTTTCACGAGAAGGATAGTCGCGCCACGACGATCCTTGAGAGAATTCACACAGACATGTGTGGACCTTTCTCAGTTGCTTCGATAGAAAAACACAGGTACTATGTGATTTTTGTTGATGATTTCTCTCATAAGTGCTGCATCTTCTTCATGCAGAAGAAGAGCGAGACATATTCAAAGTTCTGTGAATTCAAAGCACTGGTCGAGAAGGAGTCGGGGAAGAAGGTGAAGGCTCTTAGGAGCGATAATGGTGGTGAATACATCTCGGATGAGTTCAAGGATTTCTGCAAGGCAGAAGGGATTCGAAGAGAGCTCATAGCTCCCCATAACCCACAATAGAACAGGGTAGCTGAGCGGAAGAACAGAACGATTGTGGGTGCTGCACAGGCAATGTTGCATGATCAGGGCCTACCCCTTCACTTGTGGGCGAAAGCATGCAATACAGCAGTTTATGTGCAGAACCGTTGTCCTCATAGGATACTTGGCATGAGTACACCCGAGGAGGCTAATTCTGGTAAGAAGCCTGATCTTTCTCATTTGAGGATTTTTGGTGCTAACGTTTACATGCATGGGACTAAGGATGCCAGGAAGAAGTTGGAGCCGACCGCAGAGGTTGGGATATTTGTGGGGTACACTGATATGCCTCACAACTATCGTGTGTATTTTCCAGACAGTGGTAAAACTGTTGTACGACAGGATATAAAATTTTAGGAGGAGAAAGCCATGAAGTGTTCGCTTGAGAGGGAGCTACACTTGCATGCAGATGAGGAGCTATTAGTTCCTAAGGATGAGCTTCAGGACGTGGATTAGCCACAGGAAGAGGTTCATGGAGTGGAAGAGACCACTCATGCAGCGCCAACCATCAGAGGGTGAAAGCGCTTGACAGAAGCTGAGTGACTGGCTCAAGATGCAGAGAAAGTTGTAGGACCACCTACAACGCAACGCAGGTAGAGACAGTCACCTGATCAGTACACTGGGTACATGGCTCTTATGAGAAAGTGTGTTGTGACTGAGCCATCCTCTTTCGAGGAAGCTATGGAGGATCCCGCATGGGTAGACACCATGGTGGAAGAGTATGATTCTATTGTCAGAAACAGTGCATGGGAGATTGTTCCTAGACCAGAAGGGAAATCAGTGGTGGGTTTGAGATGGATCTACAAAGTTAAGCAGGCAGCTGACGGGAGTGTGGAGAAGTACAAGGCAATATTTGTTGCCCGAGGCTTTTCACAGATAGAGGGGATCGATTATGAGGAGACCTTTGCACCTGTCGCAAGGTATTCTTCCATACGGATGATTCTTGCTCTCTCAACGCAGATGGGATGGCACATTCATTAGATGGATGTGAAGACTGCATTCCTCAACGAAGTCATTGAGGAGGAGGTGTACATTGAGCAGCCCGAAGGCTTTGAGGTCTTCAGCAACGAGTCGCATGTGTGCAGGCTCAAGAGAGCGTTGTATGGATTGAAGCAAGCACCACGTGCTTGGTACACACGAATAGACAGCTATTTCACAGGACTTAGATTCTCCAAGAGCGAGGTGGATCCTAACCTATACCAGATTGTGGTGGAGGGTAAGTTGCTTATCATTGTACTGTATGTTGATGATTTGATTCTAACGGGTGATGAACTGTTGATACTGTCATGCAAGAAGGATCTTGCTACAGAGTTTGAGATGAAGGACTTGGGCCTCCTTCACTATTTCCTAGGATTGGAAATATGGCAGTGCAGTGGTGGACTGTTTGTTTCTCAGGGCAAGTATGCTCAGGAGATACTGGAGAAGTTTAACATGCATGGCTACAAGCCTGTTGATACTCCTCTTCCTGGAGGTTGGAGGAAGGAGGATGCCACTTCCGGAGAAGAAGTGGATGCCACTTTTTATCAACAGTTGGTGGGGTCACTGATGTATTTGGTCAATACACGACCCGATATATGCTATGTAGTTAACCAGCTTTCACAAGCTATGGTTAAGCCTACCAAGCTCTTCTGGAAAGTGGGAAAGCATGTATTGTGTTATTTGAGAGGCACATCGGGATATGGTTTGTGGTATAGACAGGAGGATGAGGTGAAGCTATGTGGCTTCACGGATGCAGATTGGGTAGGGAGCCCAACGGATAGAAAGAGCACATCAGGAGGGGTCTTCAGTATTGGATCGACAGCAGTTTCTTGGTACAGTAGGAAGCAGATATCCGTGGCACTCAGTTCAGCAGAGGCCGAGTATATGGCAACAAGTTTGGCTGCATGCGAGGCTATATGGATGAGGAAGATCCTGGTTGGTTTGTTCGGTTCTCATTTGGATCCTATTGTGATTTACTGTGATAACCAGAGTTGCATTAAACTCTCGGCTAATCCTTGTATTTCATGATAGATCTAAGCATATTGACATTAGGTACCATCATATCAGAGATTGTGTGGAGCGGAGGATCATGTTGCTTTCATACATTCCAACAGAGGATCAGGATGTTGATATTCTGACGAAGGCTCTCACCAGGAGAAAATTCGAATACCACCAAGGCAGGATAGGGGTTGTTGATAATCCATATCTTGTCGAGAGGGAGTGTTGAGATTGCAACAAGATGATGGAGCTTAGTGAAAAATTCGCCTTCACTAAGTGGGCCCGCAGGCAAATTATGGCGCAAGTTCTATTTTTGGATCATAGCAGGGATGATCACAGCAGGAGTGACCACAATAGGGATGATCACAACAGGAGTGACCACAGCAGGAGTGATCACAATAGGAGTGATCACAGTAGGAGTGATCACAACAGGAGTGATCAAAGTCTATTTTTAGGCTGGCTATCAAAAATAGAAAAGTCAAATATTATTGTCTCATAATAATATTTGGACTATAAACTTGATCTTATTCTCTTGGAGCACTTCAGTTTGAGCTACAGATGTGGCACATGCAGCTGTCAGAAGGAAGTACGCTTTTCTTATGGGTCAGTTGAGTTGTTGCATGCATGACTTCAGTTAGAACTCAATCAGTTGAGTTTGGTGGAGTTGATTGTGGAGTTGATGGAGTTGTGTTTAGTTTGACTTGGTTAAACTAGTTGTAATTAGTCTAACTGCAAATAGACTAATGATGAGTTGTTAAACTAATTATTAAATCATAATGCAACTACAGAATACATCAGTTAACTCAGTTGCATGTCAGTGCATGTTCAGTTCAGCAGGGACAGGTGTTAGAGGATTAGATTGCTATCAGTTGTGACTATAATTGTGCATGAGGATTTGCACAATCAAGGGATTGAGTATGCCAATGAGTTTGCCCAAGTATTTTCCCAGTATTATAGCCTCTGCTCACTTCTTTCCCAGCATGAGTGATTCTTTGGAGGTAAATACGAGTTTGGTTAATCCATTCTCATTCATTCTTGAGCAGGTATTGAGCAGTGGAGGCAGGCAAGTAGTGGAATAGATTTGGAGATCAGATCTTAGTTGTATTGTGTGTAACAGGTGGAGCTGGTACTGGATTGCTTGTGGTAAGCATTGTACTTTGTAATGTTACATGTTCTCAATCATTAATATACAGATAGTGTGGGGTTTTCAGCTGTAAGCTTTCCCCGGGTTACATACTATGTTAATGTGTGGATGCTCTTGATGTTTTATTGTTATTGATGTTGCTAAATTGATGATCAATGTAGAGGAGCTTATTTAGTGTGTATGTATTCCGCAATAGTACATGATCAGGATAATCTCCATTGAATATGTGTTAAATTATTCAAAATTTATACAGTCCCTGGCCGCCATATGCTTCCCACCATGTGAGAGCATCAAATCTGTCTCTATCTTCCATTGCATGGAAGGTACCAAACAAACCAGTGCAACTAAAGTATCTGCCTAATTCAAGACACAAACTAGCACATTCCTCCCTGTCAGGTATCAAATTGTCTAATGCTTGCAAATATCCTATAGATACCTCTTCAAACCACACCCCCTGGTGCAGGTTGGCCCAACCAAGATGCAGAGTAGTATTTTGGTGCAAGGATATATGCCAAGGCATGTAGTTGAACATTAAGTTTATCCCACCGTATACACACACAATCGTGAATCAGTGTATACAAGTTGGGATCATTTTTATGAACAATATCTTTTATTTGCCCCAACATGGTATCCATCTACTCATACACCGCCCCAAGAACTGTTTTATCTGTATCTGCAAACTGAATCATGTGAGAAACAAGCTTGGTGAAATCCAATACTTTCCACACACGTGCCCAAAACATACCATCAAGAGCGGTCTCCTCCACCTGTTCAAAACCTTGCCTGTCAGCTGCATTTGTAGCCCTTTACTTTAATATCTGCCAGTGTGGACTTGATACCATGCTAGCCAATGACTCTCTTACCTTCAAAAGGCACCTGAAGGTGAGGTAATAGCTACCAAATCTAGTCCTTGCAATCTTCAACAACTCCAATCTTGAGTGACTGCAGAAAAGGCCATGGGTATTGCTATGATTTGTAATAAATTTTATCATTTCTTTGCCTTTCTTGTACAAATCACCAATCCATTTGTATTGTTGGCTTTTGTTCTTAACAATATCATGCATCAAAAGGTTCATTGTGTGAACCAAACACCTAGACAAAAATATGTTGGGGTATTTATCCTCAATAATTGCTCCTGCTGCCTTACAATTAGAAGCATTATCAGTGATGACTTGGATGACATTGTATGGCCCAATATGGTCAATTGTTTCAAGTAATGGTTCTGCAATGTTGATGTCAGTCTTGAACTTGTCTGAGTAATCATATGCTGAAAGAAAGATGGCACCACTAACAGACACAACAAGAACACTTATCAATGACTTGCCTTTTACATTTTTCCATCCATTAGATACAATGGACACCCCATGGTCAGTCCAAGAACTTGTCATTCTACTCAAAGAATGTGATATTTTTGCTTTTTCATGATCAATTCCAATGGTTCTAGCCTTGTCATACCCAGGGCTCTTGTATCCTTTAGGGGCATCATTTATGGCAGAAACCATTTCGTGCCAATAAGGTGAGCGAAGAACATTGAATGATATCCCATATGCATAGAGAAATCTATAAAATTTTGAATCCAAATCATTCCTACACCCTTCATCAAGGAAATCTGATATGCTTCTACGCCTTAAACTTGGTGACCATGTGCCTCCATATCCACTGCCTTGGGAGGATGCTAAAGGAGTTCTTTGTGCATGTGATTGTGAGCTTGGTTCAAAGAAACCCTTTGAATTTTTAGATTTATATTGGGCTTCCTCATCTTCCCTTATGTATTTGGACACACTTGTACAAGTTTTGATTCCTATTTGTTTACCTCCATCCCATGGCCTTTTCTCGCAGAGTTGCTTTCTAGCATAGGTGTATGAACCTGTGTAATTATTGTTGCAATGGGGGCAATTAAATTTAGTGGTTCCACCCCCTTTCCCTGCTTTAGGCCTATTAACATATTTCCACAATGGAGTTTGGCCTTGTTTATTTTTTTGAGACTCATGTTCACTCTCCTCTAGCTCCTCCTCTCTGGGGTTTTCATCAAATCCTCTATGACCCACTTCTTCATCCCCTTCTTCATTTTCAACCCTCCTTTTTCTACTCTCCAACACCATAATAACCAAAAAAGAAACCAAGAAGAAGAAAATGCCAAGAAATATAACCATGATGTTTGAAATTTGAAGTTTTGAATCTGCAAAAAAATGGAATGGGAATGGGAGAAAAAACTTTATTTATTTATTTAGGAATGAAGTTATGAACATTAAAAAATTGCTAGAATAGAGCCTACCTCTTTGGCCTCCAATCTCCCCTTGCAAGTCCTTGCTCCTTGCTTTCTCTTGCTCCTTGCTCCTTGCTCTCTCTTGCTCTCACTCTCACTTGCTCTCTCTTTCCCCTCACTCTCTCTTGCTCCTCACTCTCTCTTTCTCTCTCTTCCTCTCACTCTCACTCTCACTCTCTCAATTTCTAAAATAATAAATTCATTTGAGGGAGGGTTTATTTATTTTCCCTTCCTCCCTCCGCTCCCTCCCTTCCCTCCCTTTAATTTTTCCAACCATCGCTTTTTTTGTTCTTTTTTTTTTTCGGCGAAATTGTTTTTTCCATGCAATTTTTTTTTTCCGCGTGCCATCGAGAGTGATTTTTAAAGCTTGGGAGCGGTCGGGAGCAATCGCTCTCCAACCTCTCTCGGGTTTTAAAAATATCTCATGGAGCGACGGGAGCGACGCTCCCCAGTTCGATATCGAAATTGGCAATGAGTGGAATTTTTTTTTCTGGGAGCGCGCTCCCGACCTGCTCCTGAGTCGCTTCCGCCCGAAGCACAGATTGGGAGCGAGATCGAGGGGGGGGGACGCTCCCCTGCAACACTGATTAACCTATTCTTTGAAAAACCAATATATCTAAGCATCTATCTCTTAGACTTTCGTAAGAAAAAGTTACACTCTTTGGGAACCCATTTCTGGGTATGCTAAAAGCCATTATATTGGTTTCTAAAACCATATTTTTTATGTATTAACTTATCATTTGAAAAATATAATGTAATTTGACTCAGCAACTTTCAACATTAAAAATCCATAGACAACCACTAAAAATAGGTTCCCACCCAAAGTTGTTTAACAAGACAAAAACCCATAGTTCTCACTGCAACTCTTAATAGTAACTTTGTTGGCTGCATAGCAAGCGCCAGTCTGAGGCCTGTACGATGCTGCTTAAGGAATCTCCTTGGTTTTTGGTAACCATCTTTGTTGTTAATGTATTCAACCAACGCTATCAATGTTTTTCTACAATGTAGCATTTGTTCTACTATCTTGTACTTGGAAGAAAACTCACCAAGTGGTTTTATAACTTTTAACAGTGAAGTGCAGTCCAACATAGAAAGGAAGATTTAGGTTTTTGTCTGCCATCTTTGAAATTCTCATGCACAGACTTTGAGGACAGTTTCAATGGTGTTATAGAGTTCCAAATGGCTCAAAGAGAAGGGTTGGCTTATACGAAAGAGTAGTGATCATGCCAGGCGTGTTTCATTGTTAATAAAGTAGTAGAAGAATCTAACACTTGGCAAGGTAGGGAAAGCACTATTACAATGATCTTCATATATATCTTGTGAACAAACCAAACACTAAATCTCAAAACTCACAACAAAATCAATTACAGGGGTTTTCATCAAAGATTACCTTACTGATCTTCAAACATATCTTCTGAACAAACTAGATACTAAATATTAAAGCTTGAACAAACTAGATACTAAGATTTAGATACTAAATCTTAGAGCTTTCAACAAAATCAGTTACAGGGGCTTTCATAAAGATTACCTCAGTACGAATAGAATGTGAAAAAATGGCCACAGGAACATTAAGAAATCCATGCATATCTTTTCTCCAGTCTCCCAAGTGATGCAACTGAATTTTGCAGACTGATTTGAGGCTTATTGAGGATCCTCTGCTCCATATTACTTAAACTAACATAACATGTCTTAAGGTTAAGACTAATTTCTTAATTAAAATAAAAATAAATAAATAAATAAATAAATAAATAAATATATATATATATATATATATATATATATATATATATATATATATATATATATATATATATATATATATATATATATATATATATATATATATATATATATATATATATATATATAGATATAGATATAGATATATATTAAAAAAGGTGATACATGCCACTTAAATTTTAATTTTAATTTATTAAGAAGTTGCGGGTAACTGGAGTGAAAGGTGTTGCTAATTTGCATGTGATTATCACACAGATGGTGAAGAATAGGCATGGGATCAAGAACAATGAGTAGTGGTACAATGAACTCAATGTAGACCTATGCCGACATTTGAAAGCGAAGTTCTTAGCTTGCTCCCATCTGCTGGGTTTGGCTCTTATTTCTGCAAATTTAATGTAAGTTTACATTTCATTATGTGAGTATGAATTAATCGTGCAATTTCATTTCAAAGTGTGGCTTCTAGAAATATCTAATTCAGAGGCTAGAATTCTAAGACGATGAAACTCAAAACATGTCAATGATGTGGACCACAATTACAAAGATGGTGCACAACAACTTTGGAAGAATGAGCCTGAATAGAAGGCTTCAGGAGTTGTTGAATTCCTGCAAGTGTGCTCTCATTTTTGCAAATTTACTTTTCATTTTGTGAGTATGAATTAATCCTACAATTTCACTTCAAAATGTGGTTTAGTCTAGTGATGCATTTTCCATCAATAAAACATTATAGAAAACAGTTATGAAATTTACCCTACTCATTACTATATCAAATCAGTGTAATGATAGACTAGACCAAACAAAGTGGGAAAGCAAAAGAATTTTTAGACACATAAAAACAGAAGAAGTGGAAGAACAAAATGATCCACTAGTATAGTTGATCAAATTTCTGAAGAGTAAGGGAATCCACTAGTGTAGTAGATCAAATTTATGAAGAATAAGGGAAATGCTAGAGACTAGCCTGAGAAACTAGGTGGCTGAAATGCCTTTCTCCTTTTGGGAAAGTGAATTCCTTCCTTCTTTGTCACTGGAGGTGAGATAAATGAGAGTCGACAGCGAACAAAGCGCCACATGAAAAGACAAGTGATCTAGCATTTTTAGTATAGTCAGTTAATTTGAACATCTCATCCCCTTCATCAAATGTTGAAACACTGCTCATGAGGAAGGGTTGTTTGGCCAACCAAACGAAGAACGTTTTTAAAAACTTTAAAAAATCAGCTCCAATTCTGTAGTGAGCCCTTCACATGGATACTAACGTTCAAACCACAATGCAACACATCGAGCTATGAAACGCCAACACAACATCGAGCCATGCAATTATCAAGATTGACACATATGCCAAACATGACACTATCCCAGACATGTGTCTAGTTGTTAACAAAACTATACTTTTCACTCTGAAGGAATATACACCATAAGTTTTCTTAACAGGAAATTTTGTAAATTAAGGTTAAGAGAAAGATAAAATTACTTCATTCCGGTGTTGTCAAAATGATTTGTACTTCTTTCAACTTTTTCCTCAGTATATCTGGGTATGAGATCAAATAAGAAAGGATTGATATACCTCGGTATGAGGTCAAATAAGAAAGCATTGGTATACCTTGGTATGTTGCCAAATAAGAAAGGATTGTAAGTGTCTATCGAGATGGAGGAATTGCCTGGACGACCAAAAGTGTCAATATCCGGTCAAAAAGAATTCAAAAAATCTTGTACCAATAGTTTTTGAAGCATGTTTTAGATGGTGGAAATGGATTCAGCACCATCAATAACCTCTAGAGCACCCAAAACCTTGAAGTCTGACAGCTGTAACCTGGATTTACAAAAATCCTTTTGGGATTTATCAAAATCTTATAGGAATTTCCATGATTTTCAAGATAAAAAACAGTCTAATTAAAACTAGGGCTAAAAAATTTTGCCAAGAGAAAAAGGCACTTCAAAAAACTTTCCATAAAATAAAAAAATATTGTATTTATTGATTCTCGTGTCAAAGTAATATACAGGTACTAAAAACGATTATTATAATCTCTGCTACCCAAAACGACAGCGACTAATAAAAAAAATATTTCCCACAAAAAAATAAGAGATATATACAATTGAAAATGATTGCACATGCTTGGTAAAACATTGTGATGAACAATTGTCGTTGATGGAGGAGAGGTTTGGTAATTGACGGGAATAAGTTTGTCCCAGAAGTTCTGTCGGGGCAAACAATTTGTTGTTAAGTGACAAAAGAGAAAATCGTTAAATGTTGTAGTGTTCTTTGTGGCAGAGGTTAAAGCTACAGGCGAAGATCCAAGGGCCGTGACAGACATTTTACACTTTTTGGAGTGGGACAGAATTGCAGTTGACAGAAACCTTATTTCCCCGGGAATTTTTTTTTTTTTTAACCACATGGTGAATCAGTAACTGCCGGTCCTAATCAAAGTATAGAGTTTGTGGACAAATATCTTAATCATTATACTTAGTACATGAAAAATAGGTGTATATTATAATCACACAAATAATATACACTTTGCAATAGGGTATTAAATGTTATATAAGTTGAGATATATCTAATTGGATATATACTTTGATATACAACGTTTAGATCCAATATTCATATACACCTTGTTTAGTAACATCATTGTGCATTTAAATTGGTATTTAATTTTCATTGCTCATGTTGGTTAATATTAACCCATGCATGCAGGTATGAGGACTATCAAGCACAAGTTCTCTCTTATCCGACATCTTATTCATAATCTTTTCATTGCCATATTCATTTTTCACATTTCAAAATATTTGTAGATTTGCACAAACTCCTGATTGGTCAGATTCCCAACACCCAAATGCATTATAGCGTTGAAAATATACAACCCGCCATTCTACACATTATAGTTTTGAGAATTTACAACCCTTCATTCTACACATTACAGTATTGAGAATTTTCAACCCTTCATTCTAGTCATTTCTATTCATAATTATACTTCATAATGACATTGTAAGCCTCCATCAATTGCTTCATTTGGTGGTGCTCCCTAACACTAAACTTACCACACAATGAGGATGATGGATGCATGAAATTTAAAAACTATTAGTTATTACTTCTATTGAGATATGTTGAAAATAGCAACAAGAAATGCTAAAAATAGCATTGCTATAAATAGTATTTCAGGATATATTCCAACTCTGTTGGAAATATCAAAAAACAGAAATGCTAAAAATAGTATCGCTATAAATAGCATTTCGGGATAGATTCTAATTTTAGTTAGTCCCTGAACTAAAATTGAGAAGTAAAATTTGAATTTGATCTTAGCAGTTGCTTGTAAAATAATTAATTAATTCATCTTGAGTTAATTAGTTGTAGGAAATCAAACATGAAGTCTATGTGAAGACATGCAACAGCTTCTCCTTTGATTGAGAAAGTTATCCCTTGATTAAGGAGATCAGGATGAGTTGTACTTTGAGTTGTAATTAGTTAGCTCAGTTATCTAAGTTAAGTCTTGTTAGATTAGTTCCAATAGTTTGTGGAACTGATTGTGAGTTCAATTAGTTAATGCAAGCATGCACGTAACTGCTGCACTTCAGATAACTGAATATTCTCTCATAAATAACTCATGCATGTCAGTTCAATCAGAGACTCAGTTGAGATCAGAGAAAGGGACAATGTACTATTAGTTGGAGGAATTTTCCTATATAAGAAACTCATCCATGTAGAAGGAATTATCTCCTTCAGGACTGCGTAGTTACTTTTGAGTTTAATGTGTTGTGTGAGAGGTAAATTCACACAGGTGGTAGCATTGGACCCCATGAGAAACTGCGCAAGGAAATATGAGGCTTGGAGGGCTGAGGGAAGGTATATGTTGTGTCTATTCAGTCTATGAGCAACAGTGTAGGATTGTACTGAGATTTAGATAGCTTGTGAGCTAAAGCTTTGTGTAATCCGGACATATTTCCACTTGTATGATATTACAGAGATTAAGGTTTTTAGCTGAGGCTTTCCACAGAGTATTCTTCTGTGTTCATGTGTGATTGCTTTCTCATTCTCAGTTATATGTGTTCTATTTGATCTTGCTCAAAATCGATTAAGCTTCCGCAATTTTGTTGTAGAAGTAGATCTTGTATTTTGCTTTAGTATATTGCATAATCTATTGATCTACAGTGGGAAATTCTACATGGTATCGAAGCAAAGGTGATCAAAGGAGAGAACAATATACAAAGAAGGGAAAAGTTCGAAGGTTGAAGTTCCTGATTATAGAATTCAAAGTCTTATCACATCTCAAATTTCGCCAATGGCATTCAACAATTTAAGACTCGAGTATGCCCTCGATGGCAACTCGAATTATATAGCCTAGAAGGATTGCATGGAAGTAGTATTAGAGGACAATGTTCTAAAGGAATTCATTGATCAAGAAGTCCCCAAGACAGTAGCGGCTAATGCTACAGAATTGGCAGAATGGAAGAAATGTGTGGCTAAAGCGAGGAGAATCCTTCTGGAGGGAGTTCAAGACCACATAGTCTCGAGTCTCCATGGGAAGGAGACACCGTTTTCAATGTGGAAAACATTGAAAGATCTATATCAGAACAACATCGATTAGAGGAAGCTGGCGCTAAAAGACAAGCTTGGGAAAATCAAGTGTGAAAAGGGCGACACGATCTCTACATATCTGAACAATCTCACCACCTACAGGGATGAGCTTGGAAGTGTAGGGATCATGATAGCCGATGATGACATGGTGAGCCTTGCTCTCCTCGATCTTCCTAAGAGCTGGCATAGCTACCAAGACTCGGTAAATGGAAGAGAGAAACTGCCAGATTGGGAATGACTTTGGTCGGATCTTATGTAGGAGGAGATAAGAAGAAGAACCAAAGATGGTTCTTCATCCAAGGAGGATGAAGAAAATTGTGCCTTAGTGAGTAAGGCAAAGGAAGGGAAGGAGAAGGATTCTCATCCCAAATCGAGTTCTTCCCATGGTGGGAAGAAGTTTGAAAAATCAAAAGTGTGATGCTTTCGTTGCCATAAGGTGGGCCATTATGCAACAAATTGTCCACAGAAGAAATCCGAGAAGGGATCCTTGGAAGGATCAGAAGGTGAGGCATTGGCCTCACAGTTCGAGTGGGATTTCATGCTCATCGCATGCATAGTTTCATCGATGATGGGTTGCGGTTGGTTTCTTGACAGTGGAGCTTCATTCCACATGGCCGGTGATAAGAGTTTGTTCAGTACCTTGGAGGAGAAAGACCTCCAGATACTCATAGAGATGGGTAATGAGGAAAAGTATAGTGTCTTAAGTGTAGGCATGGTTGTTTTTCAGAGGAAGCATGGAACTCACATTACCTTGACAGATGTGAAGTATGTGCTAGGACTTAAGAAAAACTTGGTATCGATCGTAATGCTGGAAGACAAAGGCTATGATGTAGTCTTCAGTAAGGGAAAGGTTTTCCTTAGACACATCACCACGAGACAGGTGAAGCAGATCGGTTCACGAGTCAAGAACCTGTATGCTCTTGAGGTTCAATATGCATGCAAAGCCTTGAGGAGCAAGGAAACTGTTGGATACTTAGTGGTTGAAAGGGAGAGTACATTACCTCTCAACATGTAGCACTAGAAGAAGACTCAGACAATTGTGGAGGAGCCACAATTGGTGAAGTAGCTTCAGGAGGTTGTGGAGTAGCCACAACTGGAGAATCCAAGAGGAGACCAAGTGGAGGCATCCACTCATGCAGAGACCTCCAGTAGGGGGAAATTTCAAGCCAAGTGGGCAGAGGGATCACATGCAGCCATACCTCCAGGTGTGAGGTGGGGCAATGTGAAGTGATTGTCCCAAGAAGGCTAAAATAGGGGTAGGATCTTTGAGGTAACCAGCCTCTTGGATTAGACCTTGCTATGGGAGCCTCGATGAGGAGTAGCAAGACTGGCTAAGTGAGTAGAGATAAATGCGGATGGAGCGGCAAAGGAAGCTTCAACACCAGAGGGTGTTTCTAGCCCAATAAGGAGGTCAGTTGGGAGATCAGTTACTTACTTCTCAGTAATTGAGTTGCAGTGTAGTAGTGGGAAACACAATGCAATATGATGAGAGGAGGTACAATGCAGATGCAGTGCTGGGAGATAGGACCAGCAACAACATGGATGCAACAAGAGGAATCAGTGTGATTGATGCAGTCAGAGATCAAAGTGACAGAGGCTAGAGTAGTCAGATACTGAAGGGCACAAAGGTGCAGAGTTTTCAGTCGACAGAGGCAATAGAAGTCAGAGAATTTGATGATAAAGGCATCATTCTGATTCAAGTTGGATATTTTTTGTGTTCCTAGAGTTGCTAGAGCAACAAAACTTGAGAGAAGTGTTGCATGCAGAACATTCCAAAGGTTCAAGATTGGGTTCGAGTTAAATGCCTTTCTTGTTGAGAGAGAGTGTTGAAAATAGCAACAAGAAATGCTAAAAATAGCATTGTTATAAATAACATTTTAGGATATAGTCCAACTCTGTTGGAAATAGAAAAAAATAGAAATGTTAAAAATAACATTGCTAAAAACAACATTTCGAGATAGATTCCAATTTTAGTTAGTACCTGAACTAAAATTGAGAAGTAAAATTTGAATTTAATCTTAGCAGCTATTTGTAAAATAATTAATTAATTCATCTTGTGTTAATTAGTTGTAGAAAATCAAACATGAAGTCTATGTGAAGACATGCAACAATTTCTCCATTGATTAAGGAAGTTATCCCTTAATTAAGGAGATTAGGATGAGTTGTACTTTGAGTTGTGATTAGCTAGCTCAGTTATTTGAGTTAAGTCCAGTTAGATTAGTTCCAACAGTTTGTGGAACTCATTGTGAGTTTAGTTAGTTAATGCATGCACGCATGTAACTGATGCACTTCAGATAACTGAATATTCTCTCATAAATAACTCATGCATGTCATTTCAGTCAGAGACCCAGTTGAGATCAGAGGAAGAGATAGTGTACTATCAGTTGGAGGACTTTTCCTATATAGGAAACTCATCCATGCAGAAGGAATTATCTCCTTCACGGCTGTGCAGTTACTTTTGAGTTTAATGTGTTGTGTGAGAGGTAAATTCACACAGGTGGCAGCATTAGACCCCATGAGAAACTGCGCAAGGAAATATGAGGCTTGGAGGGTTGAGGGAAGGCATATGTTGTGTCTATTCAGTCTATGAGCAACATTGTAGGATTGTACTGAGAGTTGGATAGCTTGTGAGCTAAAGCTTTGTGTAATCCAGACATATTTCCACTTGTATGATATTACAAAGATCGAGGTTTTTAGCTGAGGCTTTCCCCAGAGTATTCTTCTGTGTTCATGTGTGATTGCTTTCTCATTCTCAGTTATATGTGTTCTATTTGATCTTGCTCAAAATCGATTAAGCTTCCACAAGTTTGTTGTAGAAGTAGATCTTGTATTTTTCTTTAGTATATTGCATAATCTGTTGATCTACAATGGGAAATTCTACAAGATAAGTGGAGTTATTTTCTTCTCCATGACACCAATTCTAGTATCATCTATTTCATAAGCATAAGAATCAAGTACATATAATATCTTAGTATAGTTTTCCCATCTTCTTATTTTTACCTTAGCGTAGTCTTTCCCATCCTTTTGTTTTTTCCTTCCTTATTGTAATTAATTATAATTCTATTATACAATTAAAATTAAACTATTATAATCAAGGAAGTATAAAGGCTTAGTATAAAATTATTGCAATACTTTTGACTTGATTAACATTTATACTTCCTTGATTATAATAGCGTAAATAATCAAAATTAAAACAAAATAGTGTAAAGACATTTTTATGGGTTTATTTATCTTTAATGGGGAAAAACATAAATGAAATGTGAAAAAGTGAGGATGTAACACTCCCTCCCATCCCATTGTTCTATCTTGGGCTATGGGAGGTATTACTTGTTTACTTTAACCCGACCTCCAAGGTCCGTTATGGAGATGGAGTTACAAACACATTTTTTTCTTAATTGTCTTCAAATCTCAAAACAAATACCATTATCAAATTCATCTCATCAAGATATTTCTAACCATATAAATCTTTCCTCAATTTGAATCCTAGATTGAAAGTTAACTCCATCAAAAGTTTGGCCAATTACATCAGGCCATGTTAGCATTAAGCTGCTACATAACATCCATGTGGTCCCTACCTAACCCGCGTGGCACTACCACATCAACGTAGCACTGGGTCATGTCATTATTGTATTTCCAATCCATGTGGTCCTTGTCAAGCCCCTGTGGCATTGCCACATTAACATAGTGCTAGGCCCATTAAGTCTTCCCACCATGGCGGAGCTTGTTACCTCATTGTTATATCTAGGAAGCACTCATCTATCCATTTAACCTTGTGATGCCACATAATACCCTCGAATGGCCTTATCCAAGCAAGCCATTAAGTGAATTCGGGACAGGGTCCACTAGGGAAAAAATTTGGGGCGAAATTTTGCTAATTGGCTATTTTTTGGACATTTTCTGAATAAAATATTCACCCATTTGGTTAAAAATTCACCTAATTTTTACATATATGTATATGATTAAATGGATCATGTTCACCAAAAAATTATCAATTTGAAGAGTAAATTACATGTTTTTTACTGAATATTTGCCTACATCTATATGTATGAATTTTCAAGCTATAATAGTCATGTATAACATTATAAATAGGAATAATATTTGAATCCTTAAAAAATACCCGGGGCCACTACATATCACGTGGTGACCACATGGTGGCCTTCGTGGCATTGCCACATCAACTTAGGGTCAACCAAGTCCACAACCATGTTGTTTCGTGGCACTTCACCATTATATCCATTTCGTTGCTCATTTAGCCTATCAATGTTGTATCACTTTTGCCACCCTTAGATAGCCAGATCTTTGGATCCAATGCTTGTTTGAGAGGAAATTTGGTTGAATTCCATTTGGGCCATCACACATGTTCTTGACCTCGTCTCACCCCAAATCTCTAGATATAAAAGTCATATGAAAAGAGGCATATAACCTTGGTTGAAATCGATGCCACTACAAAGAGAACGACTCATAGCCAACCCCAGTCCCCCACATTATTGGATCTGTATTGTGTTTAAGAAGGGAAATCCATCCTATAGAATATTTGGTTTCCACTGAAGTGTGCACCCCTTTGCCACCTTTGGACCTCAGATCACCAGATGTGATTGGATTTTGACTCAGATGGGATCTGGCCTACACATAATCATAGTTACACTTGCCACTACGAGATGCCCAAATCACCAAATTTATACATAAGTGTTATAGAGAAGGAAAATAATGGAAATACTAGATATTTCTTAAGGCAAGAGGCATTTTCTTGAATGCCAAATTTCCTAAATATAATGGCCATGGCATGCACAAAGACTTTCAAAAGTATTGTTTCATTCCAGGAGAAGATAAATGGGGCACTAGCAAGGCACAAACTACACCATATCTAGAGTAAGATAAAAGGCATGAATCTAAAGGCCAATTCACTAAGTTGCATCATTGCACAAGGTGAAATATGCAAAGCAGTCCAACTTTGCCAATTTTTGCGATTAGTTTAGTTAACGTTTTCCATGAGGGATGATTTCTTCATTCATATTCAAGGAGACATATAGGTTTATGTAACCATCCAAAAGGTTATGAACCTTGTTTGAAGCAATGATTCTTAGGATATTAAAGTTGTTCATACTTCTTAGTCACAACAAGAATATGTGTGTGCACAAACCTGTAACTTTATTACATATTTCTTACATTAAGTAATCATCAATATTGTTGGGTTATGATATATTCTTTCCACGACTAGCCCATGTAGTTAATTGGGGGTTAGACGGGGGGTGGAGCCCCCCTTCATTGTGCCGATTGCGCAACGGGGGGGATCACGGGGGGGGCAACAACCCCTCCTGTCCAGGGGGTTTGAGGGCAGCGGGTAGCCCCCCTCCACGGGGTCCGGGTAGCGCCTCGGGGAAAAAAAATTTGGACCTTATATTAGGTTGGGCAGACCTACCTATGGTTTTGTAAGCGATGGTTTTCGATCCATGGTTTTGGATGCGATGGTTTCTGGTCCATGGTTTTGGACGTGATGGTTTTCGGTCCATGGTATTGGATGCTTCAGCATGTATAAATATGTATTGTAACATTGAAAGGAAAATAATGAAAAATCAAGCTAGTAGTCCTGGTTTTGGGATCTAGAGGAAAATCTCTATGTATATGTGTTTTATGTGTTATGCTCTCACATTGTTTATTCTATGTTCTTAGAATTCGTATGTAGGTAATTTCTATACAAGGTTAAAACCTACGTTTGGTATCAAAGTAGTTTTGGCTTCAAGAGGACACCTTTGTTGCTGAGGGGTTTCGCTCAGGCCTGTGGTAGACCTTGTTCAGAGGGAGATCTGTGGGATCGATTTTGGTGGTGAAAGAAGATGGCGAGCAGTGGAAAGATAGAGATCGAGAAATTTAATGGTCAGAGTTTTGAGTTGTGGAAGTTCAAGATGGAGGATCTGTTGGTGGATAAAGATTAGTGGATCATGCTAGATCCTGTTACTAAACCAACGGGAGTGTCTGATGAAGAATGGAAGAAGTTGGATCGGAAGGCAAAGAGCACAATACGATTGTGTGTCAGATTCAGTATTGTTGAATTTATTAGGGGAAGCTACGACTAAGGCTTTGTGGGACAATTTAGGGACTTTGTACCAATATAAGTCTCTGGTGAATAAACTGTTCCTACTGAAAAAACTATATAACCTGAGGATGAAAGATGGAGCCTCAGTGATAGAGCATCTGAACACATTTAATACTGTAGTAAGTCAGTTATTATCTGTTGATATTAAAATTTCAGATGAAGATAAGTGCATCAGTTTGTTGTGTTCTCTACCAGATTCATGGGATAGTCTAGTTATTGCAATAGGTAGCAATGCAACTGCCTTGCAATTTGATGAAATGGTATCATCCTTACTGACAGAGGAGATGAGACGGAAAAATATGAAGAGCTAGAATGGCGATGCCTTGTCTATATGAGGACGGTCCCAGAATATAAACAAAAATAAGTCATCGAGTGGGAGATCTAAATCTAGAGGGAGATCTAAATATCTAGGAAAACCTATAAAGGTGGTGTGCTGGAAATGCGGAAAGGAAGGGCACTACAAAAGGGACTGTAAATCTAAAGCTCCTGAGAAAGGAAAGGGATCTGATGATGCTCCTTCTGCAGAAGCGAAAACCACCTCAAATGAAGGTGGGGATGTGTACTTGGCTTCTTCAAGTACACATGTAGATCATGAGGCATGGTTGATTGACTCAGGTGCATCCTTTCACTTCACTCCCCATAGAGAGTGGTTATTCAAGTATGAGAAATATGATGGTGGTGATGTCTTATTGGGGGATGATAGGAAGCCTAGAATTGTTGGTCACGAAAAAGTAAAGTTGAAGTTGCAAGGTGGAAGGGTTAGAACACTTCCGGGTGTTTTTCATATTCCTTCATTAGCCAGAAATATGATTTCCGTAAGCAAGCTGGATGATGCAGGTGTAAAAAACAGTGTTCGATAAGGATACCTGCAATATGGTTTAGGGAGCATTGGTATTGATGCAGGGAGTTCAGGTTGGAACTTTGTACAAGCTGCAAGGTAGCACTGTTGTTGATGGGTGCAACAATTTTGTGGTTCCTGAAAGTGGAGTAGAAAATCTAGTGGTTTCTGGAGAGAAGACCACGCCGTGGCATCAAAGGCTTGGACATACTGGAGAGAAGGGCCTTCAAATACTTCATGGTAAAGGTATGGTAGAAGGTATGAGTAATAGCTCTCTGGATTTTGATTTCTGTGAAAATTGTGTATATGGGAAGCATAATCAGGTGAGTTTCCCCTCTGATGGTAAGAGGGAAAAACATATATTAGAGCTTGTGCATAGTGATGTGTTTGGACCTGTGAAGGTTCCATCACTGGGTAAGTCTGTGTACTATGTATCATTTATAGATGACTTCCCAAGGAATACATGGATATATTTCCTTAAGAAGAGATTTGAATTCTTTGACAGGTTTAAAGAATTTAAGGCTCTGGTGGAAAACCAGATAGAGAAGAAGATGAAGGTGTTGAGGATAGATAACGGTGGAGAGTTTTTTAATAAGGAATTTGAAGAATTATGTAAGAAGCATGGTATAGCACAGCAGAAGACTACTCCATACACACCTGACCAAAATGGAGTTGTAGAAAAAATGAACAAGATGTTGATGGAAAGGGTAAGAAACATGCTCAGTGGTGTTGGGTTAGGACAAGAATTCTAGGCAGAGGCAGTGGAGACAGCATGTTACTTGGTCAACAAATCACCTTCATCAGTGTTGGAGGGTAAGACTCCACAAGAGGTATGGACTAGTAAGAAACTCTCTCTTTCACATCTGAGGGTATTTGGATGTAATGAATATGTACATGTTCTAAAGGAGAAAATAACCAAGTTGGATAGTAAATCTAAAAAGTGCATCTTTATTGGGTATAAGGATGGTTTAAAGGGTTATAAGCTTTGGAACCTAGTAATAAGGAAGGTTGTGTACAACTGAGATGTGATGTTCAGAGAGGTGAAAGATGTTATTAAACATGAAGTCCAACCAAAGGAACCTTAGAAGATAGAGTTTGAGCTTAAGGAGGAATAATCAAACTCTACAACAGAGGAGGAATTAGAAGATGAAGAGCCACAAACTCTGAGTGTGAGAAGATCAGTTTGAGAATGAAGGCATCTGGAAAGGTATAGTCCATCTACTTTCTGTTTAAATTTTTCTTTATCTGTTATTGATGATGATCCCAAAACTGTGAAGGAAGCAGTAGATTCAGAGGATAGAAAACTATGGAAAGAGGCCATGGTTGATGAAATGGCATCTTTGCACAAAAATGAGGCTTGGGATCTAGTGGAGTTGCCAGATGGAAGGAGACCCATTGGCAGCAAATGGGTGTTCAAGAAGAAGACAAATGCAGAAGGAAAGGTTGAAAAATTCAAAGCTCTGTTGGTAGCAAAATTTTATTCCCAGGTGCCGAGAATTGATTTTTGTGATATTTTTTCTCCTGTTGCCAAGGTAGCTTCTATTAGATTACTTTTATCTGTTTCTGCTACTTTTTATTTTGAGGTAGAACAGATGGATGTGAAGATAACATTTCTTCATGGGGATCTGGAAGAGGAGATATACATGAATCAACATGAAGATTTTGCGGTGAAGGGTAAGAAAGAACTGGTATGCAAGTTAAAGAATTCTCTGTATGGGTTAAAACAGTCACCAAGGATGTGGTATCAGAAATTTGATACATTTATACGAGGACTTGGCTTCACCAGAAGCAAAGCAGATCAATGTGCGTATTTTAAATTAGTTGGTGACCATGTTATTTATCTGGTCTTGTATGTGGATGATATGTTGCTGGTTGGAAATGAAAAAGAAATTATCCAGGATTTGAAGACCTAATTGTCCTCCAAATTTGACATGAAAGATCTTGGTGCTGCAAACTATATTTTGGGCATGGAAATTAGAAGACATCAGGCAAAGAGGAAGCTCTGGTTAAACCAGAGGAAGTATGTTGAGACAATATTGCAAGGGTTTAATATGCATTATAGTAAACCGGTGAAGGTTCCTATTCCTGTAGGTGTAAAGTTATCTACTAAATAATATCCCAAGACACAAGAAGAGGAAGAGGGAATGTACCGTGCTCCATATTCAAGTGCAGTCAGCATCCTGATATATGCGATAGCCTATAATAGACCAGATATTGTACATGTAGTGGGAGTATTGAGCAAGTTTATGTCAAAAACAGGGAAGGAGCACTGTACACCATTGGAGCGGGTTTTCAGGTATTTGCACGGCACTAGTGATTATAGCTTGTGCTACCAAGGAAGACTAGGATTGGACAGAGTGTTGGATATTCATGGCTTTGTTGATGCAGACTGGGTTGGAGATCTGGATCAGATAAGATCTACAAGTGGGTATGTGTTTAACCTATTTGGAGGTGCAGTCAGTTGGATGAGTAAGAAACAATCTGTAGTGGCACTATCAACTACAGAGGCAGAATACATGGCAGGCACTCATGCAAGGAAGCAATTTGGTTGCAGATATTGTGTTCAAGTATGGGGTTAGTACAAGGAGATATAAGGATAGACTGTGACATCCAAAGTGCAATTTTCTTGGCAAAGAACCCTGCTTATCATTCAAAGACAAAGCACATTGATGTTCAGTATCACTTTGTGAGGGATATGATAGAATACAAAAAGGTGTTGCTGGTAAAGGTGGACACTTTGAAGAATACTACAGATGCATTGACAAAATATGTGAGCTCTGAGAATTTCTCTTAGTGTAGAGAAACAATGGGCGTTGTAGAGCTGGATAAATGACTAAGCTCTCTTGTGGACCCCTGTGGAAAGAAAACAACAAGTGGGAGAATGTTGGATTGTGTTATATTCTTTCCACAACTAGCCCAAGTAGTTAACTGGGGGGTTGGAGGGGGGGTGGAGCCCCCCCTTCATTATGCCGATTGCGCAGCAGGGGGGTCACAGTGGGGGCGACATCCCCCCTATCCAGGGTGTTTGAGGGGAGTGGGTAGCCCCCCTCTACAAGGTCCAAGGTAGCACCCTGGGAAGAGTTTTTTTGGACCCTATATTATGTTGGGCATACCTACCTATGGTTTTGGATGCGATGGTTTTTGGTCCATGGTTTTGGACACGATGGTTTTCAGTCCATGGTATTGGACGCTTTAACATGTATAAACATGTATTGTAACATTGAAAGGAAAACAACGAAAAATCACACTGGTAGTCCCGGTTTTGGAATCGAGGGGAAAATATTTGTGTATATGTGCTTTATGTGTTATGCTCTCGCATTTTTTATTTTAGGTTCTTAGAATTCGTATGCAGGTAATTTCTGTACGGGGTTAAAACCTACAAATACTAATCAGATATTCATTTAACACACAACATGTAAAATAACCTACAATCTGGGGCATGGTAATGAATTTCCCAATTCCAACATTTAATATATTAACTGAAAACTTCCAAGATAACTATTAAATATTGATTGAACCTTAGTCAATTAGTTATAACATATAAGATAACCTGTAATTCATGAAAATGGTAGTAACCACACAGTTTAAGCAATTCACTATCACCAGAGGTATATAAGATAGTTGTTCAACCATAAATAGATATTGAATTAGGAATTATTTCATGAATGATACAGGTCCATACACCAATGAGTAACATAAAAAACATTGTCATAATCCATAATCCAAGTATGCATAAACCATTATACTTATCTGAGTGTGTTAGAATAGTTATCACTGAAGGAGGGACTTATACTCTCCATCTATTAAACCCCATATTAATCCAAAAAATATTTATTAAGCCCTAGATATTAAGTGATTACATTTTTATTGTTATATTGTTATATAGGCTAGAACCCCTCATGGTTCCATTTTATTATAATTGTATCCTTTTTCTCCTATATATACTAAGGAGACCTAGTCTTAGGATCATTAAATATTGTCTTGTCCATTGTATTTATTATATAAGGATGTATCCCCCTTGATTTAGAATGCAATTATTGGTTTCTTATTATTTGTAAGACACAAGGGTCATAACATTTGGTATCAGAGCTCTCGACCCTAAGGTTTTTCTACTTCAAATAGATCATCTTGGATTTTTCGTTATAAGGTTTTTATATGTGCAGTTTTAGATGTTCATCCCAAGTAATCTCTCATTCAAGTTTCAAAGCCTAGTTTGCTATATTTTTGGAGATGTGGTCCAAGGAAGTTATGGTTTTTGAAGGCTCCTAAATTCTATCTCAAACATGTTAGTTCGGTATTTTCACTATAAATTTTGTTTTGTGGGGCTACATACAATGAAACTTTGACCACATTGAGGGAAAATCATGATGAAAATATGGTCCAAGTTATAGATCTAGTTCACTATATTTTAGGAGACATATGCCAAGGAGCTTAAGGTTTCTTTATGATCCATAATTTTGTCTCAAACAAGCTAGCTTGGTATTTTTTCTATATTTTCTTTTCTATAAATTTTCAGACAGTGAAATCTTTAGGAATTTCATGAGACAAATAGAAGTAAATCAAGTGCAAGTTCCAAGATTATACTTCAATAATTGGACACATGGAACACTATATAATTTTTCTCGTGGGAAGAGTCTAAAAAAACAACATGTTTTGGGCAAGTTACTATAACTTTCAATTGGCACATCATATTTAGTTCACACCTATGGAATTGTAGAAACTATGTATCAAAGTAATACAGAACAAATTTTTAGATCCAAAAGGTTTGAAATCTTTGAGATATATCAAGAAAGCTTCAACCATTTTGATATTCTCCAAATTAAGGTATGTAACTTACTAGTGACCTAAGTATTCATTAGAGGAGCCCATTGTTTTTTTGTAACAAAGAGGAAGGCTATTATTATTTTTCAACATGCCCCCAAAGAAAGCTATTAGATGAATTAAATCTAATGAAGGCCCATCCTTGATCCATAATGGAAGTGAAGACCTAAAACTTAGGTTATGTCAATTGAAGAATAAAGTTAATTAAATGGATGGTAATATGTTGAAAAATGTGGATTTCTTAGGTTATCAAGAAAATATTAAAAGAGAAATAGAAAAGACGATGAATGAAAATAAGGAAGGAATAGAAATGAATATGAATGAAAATAAGGAAGGGATAGAAAATAAGATAGAAGGAATAGAAATGAAGATGAATGAAAATAAGGAAGGAATATAAAAGAAGATAGAAGGAATAGAAATGAAGATGAATGAAAATAAGGAAGAAATATAAAATTCCATGATTGCGATCTTTGAAAGGCTTCCTAAAAGGGAGGTGGAGATCCAAGGAAATCATGAAAATAAGGAGAACCATGTTGTTGAGAACCAATCTTATATATGGAATATGCTATCACATTTGGTGATAACAAATGTTGAATCACATAACCATACTCATGAATTTTCAATTTAATATCCACATCATCACAACTTCAAGTCAACACCAAGGAACTACTACATTTTGAAGATTGATATGAGGAAATTTGATGCTAATGATATTGTAACATAGATATTTCAAATGGAGAAAACTTTGATCTACAACAAGTGGCATTCTTACAAAAGGTAAATATTACATCTATGTGTTTAGAACAAGACCAACATGTATGGTATCAATGTCCTTGTAAAAGAAAAGAAAAATTATGTTATATCTTGGTCCATTTTTGTAGACGAATTGATAACACATTACGGGGATATTAAAAGAAACACATTTTTTAGTCAATTGGTAAATCTTCGACAAAAAGGTCTTGTTACAGAGAACATTCAACAATTCCAAAAGTTGAGTCTCAGAGTAAATAATATTTTAGAGGGTAACTTATTAGACCTATTTATGGGAACTTTAAAGGAAAACATCCAACATGAGGTGCACATATTTGAACCTAAATCTCTAGAGCATGGTTTTAGTTTGGCAAGGAAAGTTGAAAGTAAAAATATGGCCACTAGAAAATTGGTCACTAATAACTATAGAGAAAATTAGGCTCCCTTTCCTAAACCAACAAGGTTGAATCCTCAAAAAATGGATGAAAGAAGAGAAAAGGGACTATGTTTCAACTATGACAATAAGTATAGTAAAGGGCATAAATGTAGTGAGAAGAAATTATTCTACATAGATTGTGAAGAAAAAGAAGATCAATAAATGGAAACTTCACAAGATATAGAGTTAGAAGAAACTACTCCAACAATCTCTTGTCATGCATTGGATGGCATCAATACTCCACAAACCCTCAATATAAAAGGATATATCAAAAGGAAAAGGGTAACATTATTAATTGATTCATGTAGTACCCTGTCGACAATGTTGGACCCACTTGTTATAGCTCCAAATCTCACTCTTATGGTTTGTGATGCTGCACTCATGGCCTAGGGCAACCCCTCCTTCCAGACCTGGTCCTAAAATTTAAAAAACAGTGTTTTATTCCCTATACGCGACATTGCCCTGAGTTAAACGCGTGTACACGCGGGTCTGTGTATACCCAACCCGCGTGTATGTATTAAAACACTTAAAAAATAAATAATTCCTCATTTTCGGGCGGAGATCGCGGGTTTTACCTACTGATCACCTGTTAGTGCCCGTGGCCCAACTGTTGCCAACCAACTCCTAACTAAAAAACTACTTTGGAGATGGTATAAAAAGACATCAAAGGGAAGGCCTAACAGAGAGAGAAAAGAAGAGCAAGATTATTATGATGAGATTTTCCCCATAGACCAGGTCTGAAGTCCTTGGTGCTTTCTGCACTCCCCCCATTTGCATAGGAAACCCTTGTTTCCATGTGTATTGGTGATCATTCATCCTTTATGTCATCATTGAGTAAGACTTGGAAGGAGCTCTTGTTGGAGGCTTGAGGCTGGAACGAATACGGGAGGAAGCTTTGCTTGGAGCCTGCTGAAGGTGTTTCAGGTGATATCTTTCCGTTATATGTACTTTATTTGCCTTTATATAAAAGAAACACGTCTTGGTTCCCGAAACAATCTTTCTTTATGCTTATGAGATTCTTGTCTTAAATTCTTATGCAAGTAGTTACTTAAAGATTTTTATAACTAACTTTATAACATGAAGATGGTTTTCATATAAGTATTTGTCCATGTACTGTTGTGTTCTTTGATTTGTTTGTTTTACAGGTCAAAGAAGAAGAAGGGAACTCCAAGAAGGGTTTGGACCCTAAAGGCCTTCTCGAACATAGGACCTTAGGTACGTACCCTAAACATTAGAATTTGCTTAAAGTGAAGATAATGGCTGTGTGTGTGTTTCTTTGAATAAGCAATTTTCAGTCTGGTAGAGTCTTAACCCAAAGGACCCTAGGGGTATTTTCCCTTCAACCAGAATTGGCGACTCCGCTGGGGAACAACATTCTTGTTGTTCCTAGTTTGGGTAGCCTTCAAGCCAATCAAGGCTCAGCCTCTCTGTTCGCTGGTCCTGACTGTCTGATCTGTTCTTGAACTCTAACCTTTTCCAGTTTTTTCAGTCTGTGTTTTTTTATTTTTCTTGAAAGTCTTTATATACGCTGTTTTTCTGGATTACAGAAGTGTATATACGCAAGTTTTACTAAGTGAACCCGCGTATACGCAGGTTTCCTCAGTTACCGTAGCGTGTACACGCACTCTGCACATCACTGCAGGCGCGTATACTATATAATTTTCAGGATTTAAAAATTTTCTTTTTGCTGAATGTTTGTCTGGTGGTTTAGGTCAGTTTCAAGTAGTCATTTCCCAGTAACAGTCCTCTGTTTAACAGGGGGCATCTTGTTCTGAGCTCTCTCTGGTTATAAGGAGTATTAGTCTGGTTTTCGTTGATTGCAAGCGTCATTGATTTTTGACACACAAGATTTCTGGTTAAGAATCTTGACTGCTCTGTTTTGGCAGAGTAGGAAGATTGGATTTCAAGCTTTGTGTTCATTTTTGTTTTGATGACCCTTTTGTTTGCTTAACGAAACCATTTTTGTGACCATTTGCTCCTTCGTTTCGGGAAAGTTGTTTGATACCATTTTCTTGAAACTTGTCTTTTGATCTTTTGGACTTTCATTGCTGCTTTTGATTGTCAAAAAAGCGATTTCAAACACATTTATTTTTGTTGAGTTTTCATCATTTGAAAGGTGTCAATTCACAAAAGTGTTTGGTTGCCTATTTATCAATCATTGGTGTCAGTATTTTTGAGAGCTTTCCTTTGAAAAGGACTTTTGGGTTTGATTGAAAGAAAATCTTTTGAAAGTTTTGAGTTTCGCTTTCTTAAACTTGCTTTTCATTTGATTTCCTTTTTTGCGAAGTGAAAGTGCTTTGTTTTTATCTTAGAACTTGTTTTTATTGTTTGGACGAAATGATTGGTAACACATCATCTTCTATCTAAGCATTTTAGTGGCAAGACAAAATTGGGTAAAGCAGCAACTTTCCTTCTTTGTTTTTAGAGTAGTCTTTAAATCTTGCATCCACATATAGTTCTTGCGTTAGGATAAATTTGCATCTCTTTTTAGGCATATATAGTTTTGTTAGTTTTTGTGAGTGTGGAGTCTGAAAAGAAAAGAAAATTTTGTTTATATTAGAAGTACCTCTGAACCTCATAGAAATTGCTCTTCATCGAAAACAAAAAGTGCATGTGCATGTAGCTAAGTGTTATTAATTTATTTTGCGTCCATAAAAACACCACAAGTTTCATCTCCATTACCCCGTGACTTAAAGAACAGCCTAATAAAATCAAGCGCTAAATTAAAATCCACTAGAACTTTTTTGTTTTAGTCAGTTACACCAACAAGTTTAGGATTTTAGGGCCTTGGATTAGGCGAGTGGAGAGTTAACTCTCCAAGGCCACATAAAACGTCAAACATAAGAGTCTGATTAACGAGAGAAAATCCAATAGCGTTAGGAAGACCAGGAAAGCTCCGGATCTGGGAGTTAAGCACGAGGGTCTGTGAAGACAGGGAAGAGAGATACCCTCTCTCCTACTTGTCCGAACTTACCTCACGACTGTTCCGCCTGGCTTCTGCGACGAGTTGGTATCCATAGTTGCCTCTCCTAGGGATCTGCATAGGTGGCTGCGGAGGGGAATCCCATGGCACCTGAGGTCGACGTTGCATCACTCTCGACAGTACTACTGGAGGGCACCCTTGTGAAGCTTGGGGGCTTGCACCGACGCAGGCTGTTGTTAGGAGGTCAGCGTAACTTCCTCTGATACCTTCGCTGATAGGACTGGGCCCTCATCATCCCAGACTATCTTCGGAAGGCCCTTTGATTCACTTTCTCGTATTTTGGTGTCCGGTCCTAATCACCCGGAGCGGAAATACGTGGAAGTTGTTTGACTGGCTATATCTTTAGGGACTTTATAGTGTGTGCTCTCTGCTCCTAGTTGGCCTAGCTTTTAATTTTTTGAGTCTTTAGTTAGATCATAACAAAAAATTCAAAGTGGCTGACCGGTCTCCAAGACGGTCTCGAAGACTTCGTGGTCTCTCGCCACCTAGTTTAGAGCCTTCTCCTAGAAGGCGCAGAGGCAATACTACCAGTGGGGTCCGTCCCACGCCGGTTGACGCATCGGGGATTGATCCTCCTCTCGAGGACATTAGTGGCCAAGCAAGACCTGGCACTTCTGAGCAAGAGAGGGATACTCCAGTCGTTTCTCGAGTTCGCTTTCAAGCGGAGAATAACATAGAGGTAGAAGAACTTTCAGAATCATTAGTCGTTCCAAATTCTCCTCTACCATTTAGTCATCCAGACGTATTGCAATACGTTGGGACTCCGTCACATAGACCAGCAAGTCCAGGTTACGCTACGCGCTTACCATTCATGACCACTACTGGAAGCATGGCTTCTACGAGTGCTGCGACTATGCAAACCCCTACATCGGTGCAAGGGGGAGGAACCATTTCCATCCCCTCCACTTCCTTGCTTGGATCTTTGCGAGCACATCTCTACTTGGGTCTACCTCCATTCTGTCCACGAGTGGAAATGCCCAAACCAATGCTTTTAGTACTGGACTCTTCTCTTTTGGCACCCAATCACAGGGTATTCCATCGGTTCCGTTTAGTGCCGCTACGTCCATGATGGGCGGGTCGGCTTCATTCCAGGGTTTTCCTTTCGGAAGTGGTCATATACCACATTCCAACCCGACGGTAGGATCCATGCATTTTTCTTCTATAGGACAAAGCAGCAATCCTTTCCAAGGTTGGAATAACCCTGGGGTTAGTAGTGCAGGAACTGGGAATCCATTTATCGGCCAACAAGGGAATAGGCCGTACACCACGGTTAGTTCGTTTCAAAGTATTCCTCCCCTTGCTTCGGCTTGGAACCCATATCAGGGGTTATCAACTCCTTACCATTCTTTAGGAGGAAACTTTGCGGGCTATGGAGGTTATACGGCAGGAGTTGGTCAAACTCTGAATTTTGCTGGGCCACAAGGCTTGCCTTTTGGTTCAGTCGGTTCTATTGGTCACTTCGGGCAGCCGGGTGCCTCCCAAATCCCAGGACAATCTTTTCAGAACTTTGGGAGTTCTGCCCAGTCTGGGTGGAATCCCCTAGGTCCTCCTAGGCTTCCGTTTCTGGCAACATTAAACTTGCCAGATCTCACAAAGTTAACAAATGACCCAATCAGGTATAATCCGACCTGGCCTCCGGTCCCAACCAAACTCCCTTCGGACATTCCAAAATTCGAAGGGAAGAGTGGTGAGGACCCGGGCGACCACGTGACCACATTCCATCTGTGGTGCTCATCCAACTCCCTCATCGAGGATTCGATTAGGTTGAGACTCTTTCAGCACACCTTGACTGGTAATGCGACCAAGTGGTATATAGAGTTGCCAGGGGGCAGCTTTACATCGTTCGCCGACTTAGCCAATATTTTCTTAAATCACTTCCAGTTGCCTGTCCGCTATGACGCCGGAACCGAACTTCTGGCCACCTTTCGTCAGGATAAGGCAACCCATATTTCTGATCACATTCAGGAATGGAGACGAAGAAAGAGGCTCATTAAAGCCGAAATCCCTTCGGAGTACCGTCTAGAGTGGTTTTTGAAGTCTTCGCAACCCAAGATCTCCAAGGATGTCTCCATGTCTAGGGTCTATTCTGAGGAGCAAGCCATTTTCAGGGCCCAGCAGTTAGAACTGATTTACTCTCAGTCTGGGATCCTCCAAAAGTACTTGCCAGATGCTCCTGGATCTAAGGTTGATTTAGCTAAGCCGAAGCCAGGTCTGCACGCGGACGGTATCGTTGGGTCAGTAGACACATCTACAGTGAACTTGTTGAATCAATTGTAGCAGTTGTCTTTGCAAACTGCTTCTAATAACCAAGTCACATTGTCTAATCCTCCCGCTTCCCAAACTTCTTCAATTAACGCCATCCAATCCGATAACCCCAAAGGAAATCAAAATTCCAATGGGAAAAAGAAAGGACGTGGTAAGAAAAAGAACTCGGATGGGAAGCCCGATGCAAATAAATCCGGCAACAACGCTGGTGGTGGTAAAGGTGAGTCAAGAAAGAAAGTTAAGTTTCCTTGCAAGTTATGCAGTGGGGACCATCTAACTCATCTCTGCCCTAGAATTGAAGACACTCAGCGCTTGTTAGGACAGAAAGGGACTTATAGTTCGCAAGCTGTGTTAACTAACCCGTTTCCCCAAGGGCACCAACTTCTTGCTGGCGCAAATTCGAATCCTGGGACCTCCTCAGGGGGCAACCAGGAAGGGGAAAAAGCATCAAATGTTTTTATGATGGGTTCAAATGTCCATGTGACTACTCGGTCACGTGATTATGGTGAAGCCGAAACATCTAAGGATAAAACTGTTCCCAGAGGTAATGACCTTCATATTGAGCGGCCCCCTGTTGAGACTATACCTAGGATACCGAAAGGTTCCGCCAAACGCGCGACGATTAACCCTAATGCTAGGGCCGCCCAGAATTACTCCATTGTGGAGGATCTGGCTCAAAGCCCATGTGCTATGTCCGCTTTAGAGGTTCTCCAGTCGTGTCCGTCTCAGAGAAGTGCTTTACTCTCCGCAATTGGAGCAGTCGATCCAGCTAACTCTTTAGTGCTCTCTTTTGACATGTCAAATGTCAAAAAGAGACTCCCTCATCATATGGCTTTTCAGATAAAGTCTACATACCGGAAAATCAATATTTTCCGCACCGTTATAGATGAAGGAGCTTCCACATGTGTCATGTCGATGTCATGTTGGAAGGCTATTGGCTCACCTTCGGCTGTTCCTTCACCAACCGTCTTAACTGCATTTGATGGTCATTCTCACAATCCGCATGGGATTATCTCGGCCTTTCCTATATGTGTTGGAGGGAAGGTCGTTAACATCGAAGTTGAAGTCGTAGATGCTAACCTAGACTATAATCTCCTATTAGGAAGGAACTGGGTATATGAAATGGAAGCCGTTATATCGACTCTGTTTCGTGTCATTTGCTTTCCTCATGAGGGGAAAATCGTTAAGGTTGATCAATTGGACTATTCTCCAATCGATCCTCAAGCAAGCTCCGACTCTACTGTTCCTTTGGTGGATAACCCTCGCCCGCCGACTGAGAATTTAGGAGTAGGGATGTATTCCTCATTGATGGGTACGTTTGACCTTCCCTCTCCTTTTGCAAAAATCAATGCTATTTCATCATCCAAGGAGTCTCCTCGAGAAGAGTTCTTCCAAACTCATTATTTTTCCGACCCTTGGACCTTGCCTTCACCTACAACCACATTAGTTGAAGGACAAGTTAATGGAATGGCGTTTCCTATATCTGCAGCTGAGCTTAGATATCAGTCTATTGTAGACTCTGCAGATAACCATTCCACTCCTTTCTCTGAAGAAGAGTTGGATGGTCATGTGGCTCTAGCTTGGAGCTTAGATTCTATCTCTACCTTGGATTGCTTGGATTCAATTTTACCTTCTGAAGAAGCAATCCTTGAAGAAATGATGGGTATAGATCAACCGTGGGAAGACTTACACCATCATTCGTACTTTCTTCATCCTTTGCAGGAAGTGGAATCTAGGTTTTTCGAGCTCTGTACTAGTGATGTTGATATGGTGTCGAACCCTTTGGCTCCAGCACACATTTACGCCGAAGGTAATATGTCGGTAATTTCAAAAACGATACCCATCAACATCTCTAGGGACCCTAACATCATAGAGAATATATTCATCGGAATTGAGTGTTCCCCTGAAGAAATTCAAATTTACACCGACCTATTCAAGGAATATCGCGATGTGTTTGCTTGGTCTTATGAGGAAATGCCCGACATTGATCCTTCTATAGTCCAACATGAGATCAAGACGTACGAAAACGCAAAACCGATTCGTCAAAGGCTTCGGCCAGTTAACCCTAGGAAAGCAGCGGCTATCAAAGCTGAGGTTGAGAAGCTGCTAAGGGTGGGTTTTATATACCCTGTTCCTCTTATGGATTGGGTTTCTAACCCAGTCCCCGTGGACAAAAAGAAAGTAACAATCCGAGTATGCATCGATTTTAGGGATCTAAACAAGGCTTGTCCGAAAGACAATTACCCCACGCCATTCATTGATCAGATTATCGATGAGTGTGCGAGTAATGAAATTTTTTCCTTCATGGATGGTTTTTCGGGTTATAATCAAATCTCTATCTGTCCTGAAGACCAGCATAAGACAGCCTTCATATGTCCCTAGGGTACTTTTGCATATCGAAAGATGCCTTTTGGTCTTAAAAATGCTGGAGCCACTTTTCAGCGGGCCATGTCATACGCTTTCCACGACATCAAACATGTCATCGAGGCATACTTAGATGATCTCGCTGCTCGCTCTCGAAAGAGAACTGATCATCCTAGTCATCTTCGATTAGTCTTTGAGCGATGTCGTTTCTATAAAATCCGGTTGAATCCCATTAAATGCGTTTTCGCGGTTACATCCGGTCGGCTGTTAGGGTTTATTGTGTCCAATGAAGGGATTCGGGTTGATCCCTTCAAGGTTGAGGCAATAGTTCAGTTGCCTCCCCCGTCCTCGATTCGTCAACTTCAAAGTCTTCAAGGGAAGGCTAATTTCTTAAGACGGTTTATAGCAAACTATGCCGAGATCACTAAAGGGTTCATGTGTTTGCTACGAAAAGGAGTTCCATTTGTGTGGGACGACTTTGCGCAGCGGTCGTTTGATGCTTTGAAAAAGGCATTAGTCTCTGCCCCGCTTTTGAGTCCACCAGATTATGGTAGAGACTTCCTTTTATATCTCGCCGCAGCAGAATCTACCATTGGTATGGTTCTAGTTCAGGAGGACGATGCTCTTGTCGAGCACGTGATTTATTATTTAAGCCGAGGCTTAATAGGTCCCGAACTCCGCTATTCTCCGGTTGAGAAATTGGCCTTGGCAGCTGTCCATGCTGTCCAGAGGCTCCGTCATTATATTTTGCTGCGCAAAACTTTTGTCTTAGCGGCGGTCAATCCATTTCAATTTGTCCTCAGTAGGCGAGTGATTGGGGGCAAATATAATAGATGGATAGTCATTTTACAAGAATTCGATCTCGAATTCTTGTCCGCCAAGTCTAAGAAATCTATGGTCTTCGCGGAGCTAATTTCTGAGCTTCCTTATGGAGAGGATGTTGTTTATGAGGAAAGTTTACCCGACGAACATATATTCCTCATCTCTTCACAAGACCCTTGGTATGGAGATATCATTGTTTATCTCCAGACTTCGAAGTTTCCCTCTACTTTCTCCAAGGATGAACGTCGCAAATTACGTCACCTAGCTAAAAACTATGTTATCATTGGTGACACATTATATCGTCGAGGGGTTGATACAATTCTTCGACGTTGTTTAAACTTAGAGGAAGCAGAGTCTGTTCTTAATGACTGCCACAGTGGAGCTTGTGGTGGTCATCTATCAGGGCTTGCTACAGCCCAGCGCATCTTACGTGCCGACTACTTTTGGCCTTCACTCTTTAAGGACTGTGTGGAAGCGGTCAAACGCTGCCACCCGTGTCAAATTTTTACTCGTAAGATGCGCGAGCATCCAGCTCCCCTTTTTCCCGTTGTCACCGTTGGTCCCTTCACTAAGTGGGGTATTGATTTTACGACTTGTAATCCGCCTTCAGCGGCGAATCACAAGTACATTATCGTGGGTGTAGACTACTTCACGAAGTGGGCTGAGGCCATGCCTACTTATAAGAACGACAGTGACACGGCAGCTTTGTTTCTTTTCAATCAAGTTATCTCAAGATTCGGTATCCCAAGGGAGATTGTCACTGACCATGGCAGTCATTTCCAAAATCAGCTAATGTCCGAATTGGCTCTTAAATTAGGTTTCCGTCAGGAGCATTCGTCCCCATATTATCCTTAGGCCAATGGACAGGTCGAGGCGGTCAATGAAACTCTTAAGACGATACTCCAACGGACAATCGATAAAAATCGGTCCAATTGGCACATTATGTTGTATTCGGCTCTTTGGGCATACCGAACCTCCGTTAAAACGGCTACTGGTTTTACTCCTTTTCAGTTGGTTTACGGGATGGAATCTATCTTTCCAGTTGAATGTGAAATCCCATCTCTAAAGTTGGCTGTTGAGCTTCTCCTTGAGACTTCAGGTCTCGAGGAGTGCCTAGTTCACTTGGAACATCTCGATGAGCAGCATCGAGATGCCGCCACGATGAATGAGGCCCATAAGAAAAGGGTCAAAACACAGTATGATAAGTCTGTCCGTCCTCGTGTCTTTTCTGAAGGTGACCTTGTCTTGGTCTATGACCAAGATAAGGACGCCTTGGGGGCAGGCAAATTTAAGCCTATGTGGTACGGTCCTTTCATTATCAAATGAGTTTTAGAAAAAGGATCGTATGAGTTAATTGACTTCGAAGGAAACAAGCTGGCGGAGCCCAGAAATGGGCTCTACCTAAAGAAGTATTTTGCTTAGTTTTACCAGGCAATGGCTTCTTTGTATTTTATGTATATTTGTACATATATTATCGAGCGTTTTCTGAGATCAACACTTTTGGTCTGCTTTGGCAGGTGTTGATGGATGATTTGGTTTATTTTGGGTTCGCCGATGGTGCTAGTCGGCACACTCAGAATCTTGCTTCCACAACTTGGGTACTTTATTACCCAACTGGTCAGTTGATGATATCGAGAGGCGTGTGTATCAGTCCTTCTTCAAACAATATGGCCGAGTATACAGCTGTTATCAATTTATTATCCGAGGCAATCTCTTATGGGATCGACTCATTGGTAGTATATCTTGATTCTCAATTGATAGTGTCTCAGTTAAATAACATTTATCGGGTTAGAGATCCATTATTATATCACCAATATTTAAGGGTGAGGTTGTTGCAAAGATCATTTATTTACATTAATTATTTGCACATTCCAAGATCTCAAAATTGGTTAGCTGATTCTATCGCTAATCAAGCATTAGACTGGCATATCAATCATTCATCATCATAAAATCATGCATCAAAAAGTCAAACTGTATATCTATAGATATATATATATATATATATATATATATATATCTATATATATATATATATATATATATATATATATATATATATATATATATATATATATATATATATATCTATATATATATATATATCATAAAACGCCACGAGTGTACATATGTGTGTCCAAAAATATACAAAAATGGGACTCAAATGCCCATAATCATGTCAGGCATATCTAGCGCCTCGGCTCAGGATGAGCATCTAAGTATGTCACTATAGCGTGGGCCACGCGCCGAAAGATGCGAACCCAGTCACGTGGCATGCCAACCACATGACGCTGCATATCCGGGGGAAGGTCCTCTATCTCGGCCATCGGTACTTGGCAGCTCAGTCTCGCCAAGTGTCGTTGGACGTTGTTCAGGGTCCATTCCGTATCCACAGCCGCCTCTTCGGCTCCTCGGCCACGCCGTCCATGCCGCGGGAATCCATCTGGTCGTACAGGCCCAATGTCTGGAACATGATCATCATATTAGTCATTTGAATCTCATAAAAAAAAAATATATTTTTCAAAATTCATCATTATATTTGAAAAATCCAAAAAAAAAAAATCATAAAATCATAAAAAATTCTTACCAATCTCGCCCCATGCTGCATTTTGTGGTAACACTAGATCAGGATCTCCTCGGAAATCCAACCCAGCATAGGGGTAGTCATCCACGGAGATGATCTGCTGCTCCCACCAAGCAAAGAAATCATCGTCAAATGCATTCCTTGGGACTTCCCCCCCCCCAGACGTTTCATCAAGTCAGCCCACCAGCCCATGCGTGGATCACGTGGACTACTGATGGCCACTGCTACCCTGGGGTGGAGTGCGGGAACCTTCTCGAAGAAGAAAGTGCACAAGATGGTTCCGAACCCAAAATTCTTGGTCTGTCCCCTCCTGATAGAAGTGAGTTGTTCCTTCATGTTGGCAAGGAGAGGAGTACACCAGTCAAACACTGTAGTGAGACAGTCCACTGCCACGCTCATATTTACCCGTGACGCCTGATGTAGTGAGGATGATCCGTTCACTCGAGCTATAGTGAACAAGATTATCCTGAGTGACAAACTCGCCACATGTGGGATAGAGATCTGGCTCCCGACCTTTCGGTGACCCGGGCAATAAATCTGTACATAGTCATCTACACTGAGGCTATTCCGTGTCCTGCCCCGGGAATGTACTACCTCTCCCCTTCGGGAAAGGCCCGTGATAAAATATATGTCTTCCACTTCTACCCTGAGTGGCATCTGATCAATCACAAATGCTTCCTCATCGACATCCCAATAATCAATGAGTCTCTCGAGCAAATGCGTGTTGGCTTTCATATTTGGCAATTTGAAGAATTTTAGCAACCCGCATCCCCGTAGGGCATCTAATGCCTCATCATTGTTCATAACTTCATTATCCACGACTGAGTGCTCTCTTTCACGCCATGTGAGAGTCATCCTGGAAGGAAAAATCATTTTCATCCGTTAGTTTTGTGTATAAAATTAGTTTGCTGCGCACACGTGGGTTCCTTTGTATACAGTCACGTGTAGGGCCGTCGTATATGCGATTTCTATATAGCCAACCCGCGTGTACGCCGCAAAGGAATTTTTTGCAAAAATCCAACGGTAAAACATCAATTAAATTTCCAAAAAACTATCACAATCAATTGCAAGACAAGTTTAGTGCTTACCTGGAAGTTTTCGGCAAGTTTGAACGGTTGGAAAAGTCACAGGGAAGTTTGTTCCTCCTGCTCCACAATTTTTGCTCTCCAAGTCAAACGGTGAAAATGGTGAGTCCAAAATTTCTTTTTATAAGTTTTGAAAATGCAATTTTTTTTTAAAATTTTATTTTGTTTGGTCTCATGTCACTTTTAACTTGGGAGCTTGGAATGTCGAGATTGGGTTGTTTTTCAGGACATTTTGGACATTTTTTTCGACGGTTCGAGACGGTTCCATGACTGCTGACCCGTCATGGCAGGTATCGTGTTTTCACTGGCATATAGGTTAGGGACACCATTTTTCCGTTGCATTATGCATACTATCCTCCATCTGACCGATCCATCTGCCGTAGGGTCTGTTAGCGCTTGGAATTCACCTAGGCTGAGATAGACAAACTCTCAAGGCTACATCAAACCATTTCACCTCGTAGCTAGCCCTACGAGGTATGAGAAGGCTCTCTCGGGTCAGATTTGATAGATTTTATAATATAATTAGGCTGACCAATTAAGAATAAAGATTTTAGGCTAGTAAATTGATAGGGGGGTTGATTTAATGATTTTTGGGGTTTTTTGGTGGCAATTGGAGGGAGTGCAATTTAGGGTGCGGGGATGGAGCACAGTTTTTGCAGGGGGTTCTTTGGGGCAAGGTAGGAACTTGTGCTGATGCCTTTGACTTGGATGAGTGATCAGGGAAGAAAGAGAGGAGGTTAAAGAGGGAAAACAAGGACTTTGAATCCTCTTTAAACAGTGGAAAACATATATATTGAACAGAATTAAAAGCTGAGCATGGCATGCATGAATTCAAACTTTATCACTTCATCTTGTTCAATTAGCAGCAAAGAAAGAGAGATGTAACACATAAACAAACTTACAGTAACAATTAGAAGACACACCATCAACACAATGATCCACAAGAATCCACAATGAAGTCTGCAAAACCCTGGCCTTCCTTTCCTTAAATTGCAGAAGTAGATGTACAATACACAATAATGCTTTCTCCCACAAGAGTCCAACCATCAAAATGAGAAAGAGAAGGCATAATATAGAAGGTCAAACCTCTTTCCCCACCTCTAGGGGTCGAGCTCAGCTTCCTAGGAGCTGTTACAACTAATTCTAAATCAGTCACTAGATAATAGGCCAGCACAACAACTTGCCTCTAAAAGTTAGGAAGCCTATCCATGCATTAAATATTAACTATTTACATCAAAGAAGCTTCTAGAAGAGTAAAGAAAGATAAAGCCTATCAAAGTACCATGAAAATATTACATTCATCCATCATCTACAAGTAAAAATGGTCAACCATAGTCAAAACAGTGTTTTTTGACCGAAAATGGCAAATTCTGGCAATTCTGGAAGTTTTGGTCGCGCCCCTGGAAGTTCTGGTCGCGCCCCTTTACAGCTACTTTTAAGTGGGTTCCACTAATCCAAATCAGGTGCAAGATGGCTCATTGGAAAGCTTGGTCTGTCTACTTTCCATCCCAAGTGGAATTTCTAAATTTGGTGTTGATTTGACCCCTCAAAAACCATTTCTCCGAAGGTCACTTTCTGCAACTCAAAAAGTGGGCAGAAAGTCATTTTTTAGGTGTATTTTGAGCTTTTGGAGGCTCAAAACTCAAAATTAGGCTGCCCCCAAGTACTGGTAATTTTTCTTTTTGCATGCCCTTTCCAAAAATGCCAAGTTTGAAAAATTCTGAGCAGCCCTTCAAAATGGTCTCACCCGGGGTGAGACCAAACCGTGGGCAAAACCTGTAATTTTACCAAAAATTTGCAAAATGCTCCAAAATTCTCAAAATTTTCAGATTTTGATGCTAGATCAAGGCTGATCAGTACCATGATGAGTGAGGGATGCCTCAGCCAATATGCGGAGTGGATTTGTCCTTTTCTTCTTCTTCCGGGCCTCTGACAGCTCTCTTTGGAGAATTTTCATTCTCGCCTTGCAAACATGTAATCTTGCCCAGTAGTGTGTCTTCATGTTCCGGAGCAGCTCTTTATCACGGTTTGCCTTGTCTAACAGTCCCTCCAAGCGCCAATTTGCTCGGATGAGCAATAACTCTCTATCCTTGGGCAGTGGGTCCCCAGGCCTCCTGCGGTTGATGACTCGGTCGAATCGAATCCTCCATAACTCATCCAACTCCTTCTCGGTCTCCAGCTGTTTGGTCCGCTGCTCTAAATAAGTGATAGTCCACTAAGCCATCTCAAGCTTCCGCTGCAACACAAGGTTCTCTTCCTTGATCTCATAGAAATCTGAAGAGGAAGGAGAATGAGCATCACGACCAGTGAAATCATCATGTGCCTCGCCAACTGCCTCATCCTCAACCATGGGCTGCTTGCCCTCTCGTACTGCCTGTGCCGATGAAGAAAGCAAGGCCCCTTCCACCTGGTGTGGAGATAACACTCGCTGCTCTGATGATGAAGACGAGACCCCTTCCACTGGCTGTAGAGAAAGTACTCGTCGGGCTGCTGCAAATAAGGTCCTGTGACCTCTCTGATAGGTGACCCGAGGAGAAGAAGGCATGTGTCTCGGGATGCTGGTCTCGGGCTGATGTGATGGCCCTCCCTCCTCATGAACTGCCTCAGGCCCTGAATGTGGCTGTGTGAAAACATCTCGGGAGATGAAATCCGCCCAAGGGATGCCCTGCTGGCTCAGCTGATGGGAAACTACTAACTGAATAAGACCATGATGGCATAGGCTCCGGAGCTGCTGTACTGGAGTCTGTCTCCGAAAGGTAGTGGCTATCCTCTGAATGTCATGAAATAAGTATGCCGAGATGTTCATCATCCTCACTCTGGTGAAGTGCATCATCATGCGGATATGACAAGAAAATACTCGTGAGAATCTCCCCTCGCATGTGAAGTAGTGCATAATGAGTCTCATGGTGTCTATATACTCTGCTCGGAGGAACTTGATAGGAAAGTTCCTTGTCAAGTGATGCACATAGGCAGGCCTAACATATGGCTCATAGTATACCAGGTCCACCCACTTGCGCTTCGGCCACACCTCACCCACATTGGGTATCCCGGTAGCATCTATGATAGCCTCTGGAGAAAACACAAAATTCACCCCTGCAAGGGTGACCTGCCTGTCATGGAGATGGAGGACAAACAACCGGGCCAAGTCTCTGTGATGCTGGATGTGTGACAGCCTCTCACAAAACTGAAAACAAGCCATATGCTGAAAGCAAGATACTGCCAATGGGCAAGCCTGCAATTCTGTCAATGATGTGGGCTCTTCCCTCCTGTGATGACCACCCTTGCCTCCCCTACGAGGCCTCTGCTGTATCTCAATCTCAGTAGATGATGATCGGTCATCACCTTGCTCATTAGTCTCAGTGGTTGACATGGTGTTATTGAGCAAGGTGGAATAAATAAGTCAAAATGACCGCTGCCCTGCCTGCAAAATGCTGTGAAGTATGCTGTTTTCAAGGGGAAACATCATGAGGGATATGTTAGGGGAGGAAATTTACATATAGGAAAGGGAAAAATATATATATAAGCAGGGAATTCTGAAGGAAAACATCACATAATGCTAAACATATCATTCTATCTTTCATCATTTGCAAATCAATACTTTATTTAGGGAAACTGTGTTTTTCAAGCACCAAGGGAAAGGACAATGAAAATCATCATGATGGAGGGAAGGATGTCATGGGCGGAATAGGGTAGCATCAACTGTGTACAAGTAACAGGCAGCTCATTTCATTTTGTTTAGAATGTCATTGAGGAGCATACTTTGTTTTTACTCATGTGAAAATATCCATTTGATGCTAATAAAAAACAGGGGTTTAGGGTATTTAATTGCAAGATGATGGGAAGGGGTTGCTGTGATTATTCTGCAGTGGAAGGAAGAAGGAATTGGTAACTTGGGAATTAGGGAAAAAAGAGGATATTAGGAATTAGGTTTAGGGGGACCATGAAACCCTCTTTACAAATCACTGCCAATCTAATTTACATAACAGCAATTCATTTAGAACAGAGGCAGCTTCATCATGCTTTTACCATGGGGAATTAGGGTTTCACTGTGTGCTTTGATCATAGGGAGGGACATTCAATTGCATATGGAGTTTTAATGAAGGGAAATGCAATTGAATTAGGGTTTTAATATAGGGAATAGGTGGGGAAAAACAGAGTCTTAAGGATGGGGAAGAATACCATGTTAATGCAAAACCCTAATCACAGCAAAAGTAGTCTTTTTTGATAGCTATGCAGCTAATACCTTTAATGAATTTTGTCATGAATTTTATACAGCTTGTAGCCTTTGACATTATACAGCAAGATGACATTTTTCTTTATTTTTTCTAAGGCTATGCAAGTAGCAATTTTCACTGTTTTTTACAATTCTTGAATGTATGCCTTGTCATCACTTTTCTATTTGTTTTTTTTTTACAATGTTTTCTGTTCATTCTTTTGCTGTGCATTTGATATATAATTTGCTGTGTATACTAGTGTTTAGGTTTTGAGCATATAACATGGGGAAAAGGTAGGGTTTGAAATGATTAAAGGGGACTAGGGTTTGATAGGATTTAGGGGTAGGGTTGGTATGATTAATTTGCAAATGAGATCAATAAATATGACATGTTAACATATGTAATTTACATGGGAAAATGAAAGGAGGGAAAAAGGGAAAAATTTCCTTGAAAAATAACAAACTGTCACACATATTGCTTGCAAAAACAACTATTCATTTAACCTATTTCTTTATGGATTTCTTGCACAAAATTTATGATCATTACCTTCCTTTCCAATCCCAACACCATCATCAAACATGTGAATGAGGCATACCTTAATAACTTGAGAGAATTTGAGGGTGATTTCAGTGTTTGAATGAGTTTCAAGGCGGGCAGACTTTTTTGGTCGCGCAAGCTGCCAGTTTGGTCTCACACCTCCGTTTGGTCGCGCCTGTGTAATTTAACACAGCGCATTGGCCTTTTTTTGGTCGCGCCCACCCACGTGGTCACGCAGCAGAATTACCCTTGTAATTTGCAGAATTTTGCCCGAGTTGCCTCCTCTTGCCTCTAACATGAATTTTTGACCTTCATATGCACAATAAGAGTAACTAAAGAGGGAAAATTGCTTTTATAGGTTCATTTAAAAAAAAATTTAACTTTAGAACCCACTTTCTAATGTTTCCACTTGGACATTCTTTTTTAACACTGTTTTGGAGTCATTTTGTCCTGAAATGAGCCTTTTGATGCGTTTGACTCCTTTCTTTTTGCAGGTTGACCGCCTGAGGGACTGTAGTGAAGGAACCAGGGTTATTGCCGGCACTTTTACAAATTTTTGAGAATTTCTTTATTTTTTCAAATTTCCACATGGCCTTGGACTTAAAAACAGGGTTTTTAAACCCAAGGCATAAAATGAGCTATAGCTGAAGAAAATGATAATGAAACGTATGTACAAGACTCCTTCCGGCTTGCTGGGCACCCACTGACCATGACTCATGACCTTGAAATGATTTTGACTCATAACCCTAGACCTAAGACCATGGGACTTCAAAACAAGAATAAAAACAAGCATGACTCAATTACATTGTTGTATGACCTGATCCAACAAAGCCAAGAAGGGAACAAAGACCAGCTCCTCCATTCAGTGTTATGGCATGCCTAGCGGGATGCAAAACTGACACTGATGAGACACCTATAAATGCATATGCAAAGAGTTATTGATCACTGATGGAGGGCTCAAGACCGACACTAACAGGGTCCACCCCATCGTGTTATGGTTAGTAAGCCATTTTCACTCGCCGATTCTTTAAATCATGACACGATGGTAGAGCCATACCTTTACATGGGCTTCATAGTTAGCACCTCACTGACATTTGTTGCCCATGCTGCTTCATTTTGAGTAGGCTCGGGAGTCCTCTGTAGTCCCGCCATGACTTATGCGTTGAAGACTCATTCCTTTTTGCTTCTTCGCTTCGTTCTGGCATTATACCCTAGAGGCTCCTATGTGTGTTGAGTTGTACTTTTGCATTGCATGTTGACCATTTGCACCTTTTGGCCTAGAGCCGGCTTCACTTGGACTCGTGTTTAAGCCAACTTTTGACCATGGCGTCTGCAAAATCAACCTTGCATACCTTTGACTTTTGCAGCTTGACATACCTTGATCCGTGGAAGGAACATACCTCTGAGTGTCATTGACCAGTTTTCACCTCCCTGCATTGAGCATAGGAACGTTCCTTTCCCAGGAACTAGATTATCTGTTTCACCGACACTCGTATTTTCCCTTCAACCACCACCAACATTTAGTCGATCTCTCCAATATGAAGTCCCAACTAGACCTCACACCGTTTAGAATAGGAGTCCCAACAGTGGGTGGTAATGTAATGCCTTGGCTGTGGAAACACATAGAGGGATGTATGATAACTTTGGGAAAGAGCAAGTGTGTAACCCTGCAGAGAGTCAATTGAGGTGCGTGAAGGTTCCAACACGCGAAGGGAAAAGGAAGCGTGCCCCTTGGAAGCCTATAATAGTATGTAGATTGAAGGGAACACACGAGTGCAATGACATCATAAGCTAAGATGTGGAATATTCCATAAGTTAAAGTGATGAGTTAGTCCAACAACATGCATTCAACATGATTTGTACAAATGTAAAGAAAATAGTTCGTAAGCATATACGTAAGTTAAATAACATACATTTCCAATACAATAGGAATAGTTCTACTATATTAACAACATATGCATGAAAGCATGTTGGCTTTGATTTTATTATTATAAGTGAAAGTTCCATCCATACATACACCATTAATGAACACTAGCCCCAATAGTGGAACACTACAATCAATAACACCTGCTCCTCCAAAGAAATATACTTGCTCTACGCTATGGAGAAGCCAAGGCACTTCACAATACTCCCAAGATCTTTCTAAGGTTAAGCCTAGCCAAACACTTGGTTCCCAAAAGCCCGTTACATGAGTTATGAGGTTCTATTTATAACAAGAGGGCGTGACTCTTCAACTCACCTTTGTGACCTTTGGACTACCCTCATGAATCTTTAACTTCTTCACAAAATAACATATTACATTACATGATGACTTTTCATATTCCAATATTGACACCTGGAATTTCACGTACAACATAATTAAAAATAATATTGCATTTTACACTCATACCCATATAGGGCAAAATAAGGTAGAGATGATTTGACAGCCTAACAAGACAAGACACTATGATGCTTGAGTTTGGGAACACTCTAGCTCGACAACTTCCACTTGATGCTTCTCGTTCATCTATCGATGCCAAGCTTGGTATTGTGCGATGACATCCCCAACCTGCTTGACGGTGTCAGGATGGAAGCAAACTCTAGCCTCCATAGCATCTGGGTACACTGATTAGGAACCAATGTTAACTTCTTTCTCGAGCAAGAGCAACATTGTTCTGATCTGGACGACACCACCAATGTAGTTCTACATGTTCTTCCTATTCATCTCCAAATCCTCCTTGGTGGCAACCTGTTTAAACTGCTCCAAGTACTCTTAAATCTCCTTCTTGACTTGGTATTTGCGTTTAGCTTTGGTGAGTGAACTGATTGAGGGGATCTTGTCGGTTCCCACCATGAAATTCAAACTATTGTACAACCATACATATGAGGCCTGAATGTTTCCAATGAACGAGGTGAGCTACTTGTTGTGGAGTACTGAAGAAGGTATCTTTTTATTGATTATTTTGTCATCTTTTCTTTAGAACTCATAACATCTTCGCATCATGAACTAGTTAGATAATGGGAAATCATGACAAATCTATAAAGATTTATATGCAACGTGAAAACACTAATAATTTCTATTTCTTATGCAGGAAACTAGAAAAACTAAAGATTGCCGCTCCAAAGAAAAAGACAAGGCCAAGCTAACCACTATCCCTTTGGCAGGGAACCATATGCAAACAAGACAATCTAAATTAAAACATCTCAGCCAAGGAAAGGAAAAGGAGATATCGACTCGGCACAAGCAAATGACCGGATAACAGAGGACTAACAGCTGGGCGAATCCCTCAAGATCCTTTGATCCTAAGGGATCGTTGCTTTAACTATTTTTGCATCCTTGATATCTCTGCTTTAGATGTTATAAGTAGGGGCAGCACTGCTAGCCTGGGGAGACTGTTATTTTTTATGTAATGTTGCTCTATATTGGAAACTTTGATCATTGACTCTCGTTGAGAAGTGATCCACTGTAACTCTGTTTTAATGCTTTAATATAAATTTGGTTGCTATTCCATCTGTGATTCTTGAATAATCTCAAGCGGTGTGTCCCTAGAGGCTAAGGGCCCGGCTCTGGTGGAACACTCGCTCCTGTACTATTACCTCTAGTTCGTGTGTGGTTTGCATTATCAGCTTTGATCGGTAATCTGGCATGTTTTGTTATTTTATATCACAGCTCTGTTATATTTACAATATCATTCTCTGCAACAGGAAAGTCATATTGCTCATTCTAACTTGATAACGTATTGTTGTTCCTTTAAGTCATTAATGTAACATTATTGTTCTTTACAGAAAGTTATTGATGTTCAATTGTGGAGTAACCGAGTTGTACTATTCTTAAGTTGGTATTACTTTATTCATCTATGGTTTATACTTCATACGATTGCTGTTCAATTGACATTGCTGTTCCATTATGAATTGTGATCGTTACCCTTTCTAACTAAGATCAATATTTGTGGTATCAGACTCAAATTATTGTTTCTCTTAATATCTCTGTATGTTGTGTGAGTTATTTATTTTGGTATTGTATATTCATCATTTGCTTTAAGCATTGTTCTATATTCCATTGATAATTGGTTGCCGTTCCATTTCTATTTGCTGTCCGATTTACCCTTTTAGTAAACATTGCCATCTGATTTCTATAGGATACGATTACTGCACTTGTTCCTGTAGATTAAGGTGTTGTTGTTTATCAGACTTAGTTGCTGTTACATTATTTAGTTGCTATTCCATTTCTTAATTGTTGTTCCATTTCCTGTTATTTGCGTTACCGTTGCTTTGGTGTGCAGAACGATCTGAAACTGTAGTGGGCATTGGCATTTGTTGTCTAGTCCCCAGATTGATGACCTATTCCTTGATTACCTTTAGTTACATCAGTTTCCAAAGGGATGAGTTATTGTTACTGAACCCTTGACTAATAAATTGCCTAGTTTCCCCAGTGCAAGATTTAGTTTCTAAAGTATTTTGCTGTAAGTAGATTTTCTTTCAAGCATCCGTTTACTCTTGTATTTCCTTGAGCACTATACTACTAGCATTACTTTGAAAAATGATAGCCTCAAACTAAGTACACTCTTTGAGATAACAAATCGTTCCAGGATTGACAAGTTAATGTGAGGTAATTAGAGGTGAAAAAGACCCTTTTAACAGCTCGACATTTTGGCGTCGTTGCCGAGGAAGAGTGTAGCCACTTGTTTCTTTTTCAGAGTAGTGTAAGAACCTGTTAGGAAAGAGCTGGGTTTTAAAAATGGAAGGTAAGAACCTGCGTGTGGAGTATGGAATAGCCCTGCTCCCTTGCCTGCTTTCCTATAGACTTGTTGCTGTTTTTTTTGGGTAGAATCTAGCAGTTGATTTGTGTGCATGACTAAGCAGAAAAAGCCAGAAAAAAATCCCAAACCTCTACCCAAGCCTGATAAAGCTAAGGGGCCGGTGACCCTTGGCTGATCGAAATTTATAAACGAAATCCTTAAGAAAGCAGAATCTCAGCCTTCAGTAGGACCTAGAAAAGTTACTTTTAGACAACCTACTAGTTCCCTTCAGGCCACAGGATCACCATCTGTAGCCATTGTTGAGGTGCATAGTCAAACTCAAGAGCAAGATTTTCAAGAAATTGAAAATTCTAGCCTAAAATCATTGTAGGAAGGGAACCTTAGCAATCTCTGTGAAGGAAGAGGAGAAACAAGAGACGCTGAAGAACCAAAATCTCCTCTTAGGGTAATTCAACCATTAAGCAGCCTAGATAAGGGAAGTGCTGCAAAAATCATTTATAACGAAATCCAAGAATCTGAATCCCCTCAGAAATTAGGTACTCTCATCATCCCAGATAAAGGAAGTGCTCTCATGGCCATTCCCATTAAATCCATTGCCCCTCAACAACCTAGGAATACCCTCCTAGATATACCAGAAGGTTATTAGCACATATTTGACCAAATGGCCCAGAATCAGCCTAACACCCAAACCTCTACACTGCAATACCCCATTGTGGATACCGCAGCTAATGCACCTATGAAAGCAATTCCCCTCCAGCATATCCCTACATTCCATGGCCTTACATCAGAAGATCCGGATGCATTTCTATTTGAATTCGATGTGCTATGTAGAGGATATGACTATACCACTGATCCCTAGAAACTAAAATTATTTCCCTCTACATTAAAGGGGGCTTCTCTAAGATGGTTTATGGGATTAGGTGGTGGTGTTGTAAATAATTGGGACCAAATGAAAGAGTCTTTTCTAAAAAAGTATCAGGACTATTGCAGGTCTCAAGAGTTAAAAGATGAAATATTTCAAATGGTAGCTAAATCAAATGAAACATTAGAAGAGTATGTTGAACGACTTCAGTATAATTTTCAAAGATATCCTTATGCATCATTACCCTTACTTGATAATGTATTAGAAACAACATTAATTAGGGGAATGAAGGAACAATGGATTGAGACATTAAAAATTATGGGGAAAGGAGATATTTATCAGGAAAATTTTGCTGACATTATTGATTTATGTATAAGGAGCTCAAGAGGCAACACAAGGCTAAAACTAGCAGAGCATGATTGGTTTGTAAGAGATAATAGAATTTCGGCAGAAGGAGTAACTCATGCAGAAATTGGAAATTTATTAGAAAATTTTAAAATTGATATATTGGGGACACTGACGACACAAATTGATATTATGCAGGCCAAACAAAAGAAAGCAGAAGCAAAATAGAATTTGGCAATCTTCTGTCCCAGATGCAGAAAGAAACACAGCCACAAGGAGTGTCCATTAGATGCAGTTCAAGTTTGCGTCATTTGTACAAAAGACCACTCCACAAAACGCTACCCCTCACTTCCTGGATTGAAAGCAGTATACAAGGAAGCAGAAGAAGAGCAAAAATCGGTGTATCTACTTAATCAGCGTCGCCAATGGCAGCCACGGCAAACAGGTATGTTTTCAGACCCAGCTTCTTCTTTCCAGCCTCCGCAATATCATGCTCAACAATATAATTCAATGTGGCAAAATCAACCTCCCTTCCCGAATTGGTCACAACAATCATTCCCTTCATCATCTCCATGGCCGAATCAAGGAAGCCAACCTAATTGGCCAAACTTTCCCTATACCCCACCATATTGGCAAAACAATTCTTTTCCACCACAATGGACTCCTCCTACTTCACAGAGTCAAACCTAGCAGACAAACTGGCAAAGATTGATGAATTAGCCAGTAGGAACCATCCCGCTCCCTCAACCTACACTTCCAGCCCTACAACAAAACCCCTAGTCTAATTTAAGGCCGCAGCTCCCAGCCCAACCCAAACCCAATCCGAATAATAGACCAATCTAGTCCATTCAAATAATCGAAACACCAGAGATAGGAACCGATCTAAGGGAGTGTAATGACCTTCAATTAAGATCTGGGCATATCATTGAAATAGAGGGAGATAAAATAGTTCAACTTGAAAATTAGTTGCCTGTAGAACAACCATTGCAAGAAGACGACGTGACAAAACAACAAATTCATGATCCAGTAACCACATCCTCTCCTCCTTTCCCAGAATGCTTAATTGTACCTCGACCTATACAATATCTTGATTTTGACATTCTGGGAGAATTATGAAACCTGTACATAAAAATCCCGCTCCTCCAAGCCATTCAAGACATCCCGATATATGCAAAGACTATCAAAGAACTATGTATAAAGAAACCAAGGAGGACAATAACAAATAACCCAAAAGTTCAAGTAGTTGGCACTTTATCTGACTTATTGTCAAGAAAAGAAACACTCGTTAAATACGAAGACCTAGGAAATCCAATAGTAACCATACAAATCTATGGTCAAACCTTCTCAAATGCCTTAGTTGATCTAGGAGCTGCAATTAACATCCTAACAACCACGACTTGCCAAAAACTGGGCATTACATCAGTAGAACCGACCTCCACTTTATTAGAACTAGCTGATCGATCTGTAGTTAGGCCAGAGGGCACACTACAGGATGTCATGGTATCTGTTGATTCCTGGGAGTATCCGACCGATTTTCTGATAATAAACCCCAAAAACCGACTTGATGGACATCCATTGATCTTAGGCAGACCTTGGCTCGCAACTGCCGATGCTTATATTGGCTGCTGACAAGGTAATATGACCATTACTAGGGGGACAAATATTAAGAATCTTGCTTTATACCCCCCAGTGCAGCCAAGTGTCACAATAATAAAAACTAACAAGCACCCTGCATCATACCTCACCGAAAATATCAGATCTCCATTAACCATAAAAGAGGCCCTCGATTTCAAAGACCAAACAAAAGACGATGCCATTAATAATTTCATTAGTCAAGATGAACCCAAATCCCACATACAATGTCACATGATAGAAGCAGCATTTGATAATGAATTAGAAGAGGATCTTCTTAAAGATACGCATGATCAAAAAATACCTACTACCTCTGTTTCGAATAGCAATATTGTGTAAATTGAGCCAGGGAAGAATTTAAACATTAATGCCAACCTGACTTCTGAATAAGAAAAGAAGCTCATCCAATTATTGAGGAAACATAAAGAAGCATTTGCATGGGACTACCCTGATATGAAATGAATTGATCCCCAGTTATGTACACACCACATTTATATAGAAAAGGATGCAAGACTTGTTTGCCAACCACAAAGGAGACTTAATCCTCATCTGAAAGACGTTGTAAAAGCTGAACTTCAAAAACTTTTAGATGTTAACTTCATCTACCCTATCTCTGATAGTAAATGGGTCTCTCCACTTGTTGTGGTACCAAAGAAGAATGGAAAGTGGAGGATTTGTGTAGACTATAGAGAACTAAACAAAGCAACACAAAAAGACCACTTTCCCCTTCCATTCATTGACCAAGTATTAGACACTCTAGCAGGAAAGAAATTCTTTTCTTTCTTAGATGGCTTCAGTGGATACAATCAGATTCAGATTGCCCCTGAAGACCAAGACAAAACCACTTTTACTTGTCCCTGGGGAACATTTGCCTACAGAGTTCTACCCTTTGGCTTATGCAATGCTCCCACCACATTTCAAAGAGCTATCCTCAGCATTTTTTCAGACCTAATAAATGAGGGGCTCGAAGTCTACATGGATGATTTTACACCATATGGAGATGATTTTGACCCAACATTGGACACACTGGAAAAAGTCCTGCAACACTGCATTGCCACCAGGCTTTGCTTAAGCCATGAAAAATGCTATATGATGATGACTGAAGGACTTATTCTAGGCCATTATATCTCAGCAGCTGGCATACAAGTAGACCCAACCAAAATTCAAATAATTTTGCTAATTCCCACTCCTACTACTCAAACAGAGGTACGCAGTTTTCTTGGATTCTCTGGTTATTATAGAAGGTTTATAGAACATTTTTCACATATTGTTGCACCTCTATATGCACTAACAGGTAATGTTGACTTTCTTTGGACAGAAAAATGTGATCGTGCTTTTCAGGATCTGAAGAAGCTTGTGTCCACAGCTCCAGTCCTTTGAGGACCAAATTGGGACCTGCCATTCCAGATTTCATCAGATGCCTCAGATACAGCTATTGGAGTAGTCCTTGGGCAGGAAGAAGATAAAAAACCATATGCAATTTATTATATTAGCAAGAATTTATCCCCTGCTGAATTGAATTATACTGTTACTAAAAAAGAATTTCTAGCTGTAATACATGCTGTCAATAAGTTCAGGCATTACATTACTGGATATCCTGTTATTTTGTACATAGATCACTCTGCCATAAAATATTTAGCGAATAAACCAATCACAAATGGTAGAATAACTAGATGGATGATTTTGTTGCAGGAATTTTATATTACAATCAAGGACAGACCTGGAAAAGAAAATCCTATAGCTGACTTTCTCTCACGAATGCCAAAGCCAGTGGACGCAGCAGTAGTTGAAGGTCAATTTCCAGATGAGCATTTGTTTGTTGCCACTGTTAAAACACCCTGGTATGCTGATGTTGTGAATTATTTAGCAGTAGGAAAATTACCAAAACATCTGACCCCCAATGAACGAAAACAGATTGTCCAGCGAAGTGCTTGATTTTCCTAGATTGGGGGCTACCTGTTCCATACAGGAGCAGATATGCACATCAGGAGATGTGTCTGGGAGGATGAAATTTTTGATATTTTGAAAGCTTGTCACGATGGACCATGTGGCGGACACTTTTCCGATAAGAGAATTGGACATAAGGTGCTGCAAACAGGGTATTATTGGCCTACGATATTCAAAGATGCAAAGAAGTTCATTCAAACTTGTGACAGTTGTCAAAGAGAAGGATGCCCTGGTGAGGTCGATGAAATGCCCCTAAACCCACAACTGGTTATTGAACCATTCGAGTGATGGGCACTTGATTTTGTTAGTCCAATTAACCCATCCTTGAACCAAAAAACATATATCTGGTGGCAAAAGAATATGTCACCAAATGGGTTGAAGCAGAAGCATTACCGAGAGCTACAGAGGATTCTATCATACATTTCCTATTTCATATATTTGTGCGATATGGGCTTCCAAGAGACATAATTACAGATGGTGGACCATAGTTTGCTGGTTACAAGATTGCTACAACACTTAAGAACTATCATATCCAACATAAAATTACTATTCCATACCACCTACAAGCAAACGGTCAAGTAGAAAGCAGCAACAAAATAATAGAAGCAATTTTGACAAAAACCATTTCGTCACATAGACGCAATTGGGCTGCATGACTACCAAAAGCCTTGTGGGCCTATAGAACAACATGGAGAAGAACTACCAGCTCTTCACCATATCAATTGGTGTTTGGAAAGAAACCCATTTTTCCCATAGAATTTGAAATCCAAACACTGCGAACAACACAAGAAGTAGGCCTAGATTTAAATGAGGCACAAATTAATAGATTACAATAGATCAATGAGCTAGATGAAATTAGGCTCTCTGCCCTTCAACATACTGCATTAATCCAATAGCAATGAGCTAAATGGCATGACGCTCTCATTAAAAAGAAAATCTTTCGCGAAGGAGACTGGGCGCTCTTATACAATTCCAGGTTTCAGTATTTTCTCAGGAAACTTCAGACTCGCTAGCTGGGGCCATATGAAATCCAGAAGGTACATGATAATGGCACCCTAACTCTAGTCACTATTGACGGATCTAGACATACCTTTAAAGTAAATGGCCACCGAGTTCGATTATACCGCAAACCACTTACTCGAGAATCCTTCTGCCAGCAACTACGCGAGGACTCCGATATGCAAATTCTACACGAGGAAGAGAAATCTTCCTCACCTATGATTCATTAAGTGATTCACCTGTTTTTATACTTTGTACATAATTTCTTTGTTCTGTATATATTTTTGTATTTGCATCTTTCTTTTTTGTTGCTCCTGTCGATTTGCTATTCCTTTTCTGAAGGGGCAGCATTTGTGTACACTTTTGTCGTTGTTGCTGTTCCTTTTTCAAAAGAACAACACCTTTTGTTTCAGCCGTTCTTTTTCATTTTCATTTTTCTGTTCCTTTTCCAAAGGAATGACATTTGAGTTTTTTGTTGTTCCTTTTCCAAAGGAACAACACTTTTTGTTGTTCCTTTTCCAAAGGAACGACATTTGCGTTTTTGCTGTTCCTTTTCCAAAGGAACAACATTTTCTGATTTTCGTTGTTCCTTTTCCAAAGGGACGACATTTGTGTCTTTGCTGTTCCTTTTCCAAAGGAACAACACTTTTAATTTTTGCTGTTCCTTTTCCAAAGTTACAACACTTTTTGATTTTTACTGTTCCTTTTCCAAAGGAACAACGCTTTTGATTTTTGTTGTCCCTTTTCCAAAGGAAAAACACTTTTGATTTTTGCTGTTCCTTTTTCAAAGGAACAACACTTTTGATTTCTGTTGTTCATTTTCCAAAGGAACAACACTTCTGATTTTTGTTGTTCCTTTTTTCAAAGGAACGACATTTTAATTTTCTGCTGTTCCTTTTCCAAAGAAAGGAACAACACTTTTGATTTTTGCTATTCCTTTTCCAAAGGAACGGCACCTTTTGGTGCATTTGCATTTTTGCTATTCCTTTTCCAAGGGAACTATGCCTTTCGGCACTTCTGGTTTTTGCTGTTCCTTTTTCAAAGGAACAACACTTGTATTCCTTTGCCCTTCCTTTTTCAAACAACAACATTCTCATATTCCTTTTACTTATCTGCTGTCCCTTTTGTTTCAGGTCTTTTGGAGCACAGCTATACACTCATACAATGGATACAAAGCTAGAGCATACTAAAATCAGCAAATTATATAAAATCACTATTTTTACAGGAAATTGCTATGAATTGATAAAGAGGAACAAAGGAAGGACACGATCATTCATCACTTTTGCTATCATTACCCTACTAATACTAGCATGATTGATCATCTTTATCATGCTGGTTCTTTTTAAATTCCCATAATCTTTTTGGATCATTATTAAGGAATAATAACAAAGGGTTTATATTTTTCTATGGATATGTTAAGACTTCTTCCACCATTCCTACTCTTAAGGATGGCCAAATCTCCCTTTGTGTATAAATAGGAAAGCATTTTATAAAACAGAAAAAAGAAAAATGTTTTGAATTGTCAAATGCAGGATAGGGGGTCTCATCAAGAGCCAGCCTACCATGATCATAAGGAATAAAGTGAAGTGGCATTCCCACTATGGCCATCACACCAGGGATATGGTCCAAGAGGCACATCAAAAAAAATAAAGAGTCCTTGGAACAGGAGGTCTCATCACGAGCTGTCCTGCCCACCTTTCACTCCTTCCTGGTGAATGACATTATGATTTAACTGGTTACCAAGCCAGCATAATGACCTCCATTTTGACACTGAACAATAATTCCTAGGCATACACAAAGGATCATGGTTCCATGGTTGAAACAAAAAAACTCTGCCAAGGTTATAGACACCTGTCGGCAGCAGAGCTCTGTTAATGGTATTGAAGTCACATTTCTTATACACCAATAGTAATCATTAATACCCTTCTCTGTCTTATACCTTTGTAATCTGTCAAATAAGATTATGCATATCACTTCCTCGAACCATTAAAAACATGAAAATCCATCATAACCAATCATGACGAGAAAAGTAGACAGTGATCGCATTACACTCGTTGTGCACATCAGCTGTCCTATCCTCCCAGCCTCGCATCATGTAACCGCATTTTCTTATTTATTAAGCGATCCTATTATACACCTCGATTTCGGTAACCTGCTCCTTTTTGTAAACATGGCATCTTGGCATACGCTGTTCCTTTATGACCCTATACCAAAACAGATCGCCCCGCCACTCCTTCATTTGAAGGTCGAGGATGGCCTATCACATTGTGGGGGGGGGGGGGGGGGGGGGGCGGACTTCATAATTTGTTGACATACGTGTCAGGCTATTATTCGGCAAACTCTTACTCAGGAATAGCAAGGCTTAACAGTATCTCGTTTTTAAATTTGCATGCCTTGTTGTTCCTAAGATATTTCTGTTTGCAAGAATTAGTAAGATTTGAACGAGCCTTGCGATTTTGCTATTTTCTCTGTGTTTCTAAGAGTTGAATACCCTACTGTTCCATTGTCGTCTCTGCATTTTTATAGTAAGCTAAAGCATGGGATGAAGGTCAATTCGAAGAGAACCACAGGTGTTGACAGTTTCTGATGCTGCACGGGAAATCTTGGCAAGGGTAGGATGGTTAGTCTATCTTAATCGTCTACAGGAATCCAATGATACCGTGGCAATATAATTCTTGCAGAACTTGCAAGAACACCACTACACAGTAATGGGAAAACACATAGTAGTTACCAATGACGTAATTGCAGAAGTCTCGGGACTGCTAGCCACTGGACCTGTGTGGACTCTAAAGAAGGAGAGACTGCAAAAGATCATGAAGATCTTCCAGGATGAAGGCTAGAACCTAACAGTCAGAGGAAAGGGAGTCCTACCAGCAACATTAGGAGAGCCATGGGCAGAATTGGCTAAGATCATCCAGAGCTACATCACTTGTGAAGGCAGGAAAGACATAGTAAGACCACGACACCTTAAAATCTTAGCTGTATTAAAAGAGAAATGCTCTGTGAACCTACCTGCACTTTTAAATTCATTACTGCATGATGTTGCCCGAAGCATGAAAAAGTCACAACATGTGGAATCGGTAGTAAGTCACCATGGACTGATACGGCTGATAGTTAGCCACAGTCTTGCCCAGAAACAGAGCAGCTGGGAAGAACTAATTGCTACAATAGATGGGGCGCTGACCCCGCCAGCCCCAAAACGCAAACATACTACTAGTACACCAGATAGACCATCAAAACGGAGAAAATCAGTTAGATTGGCACAGATTAGAGGGAGGTTGGAAAATCCCCAAGGGAGTACCAGCCAACCTATGGAGATAGACGACTCAAGGGACGAGCAACCCCCGCAATTGGAAGGAGAAGAGAATGAGAAAGAAGTGAGAGGAAATGAGGAAGGAGAAACAGAGGAAGAGACCGAGCAACTTGAGCAGGTGGAGGTGGAAACAAAACAACACGAAGAGAGTCCATTGCAGAATCTATTGTAGGAGGACGAATTGGCAAAAATTCTTGCCAATATGGGCGAATATGCCCAACCTCTTACCCCGCTAGGCCTCCAGACTGAGGAAGAACCAAAAGAGCATTCTGCTCAGGATAAAAACGCACCCGAAGAATTGCGCGACGCGGAGGAGAATGAAGAAAATCATTATGTTCATGATGTAAGCATGACAAGAGAAGAAAATGATGAAAATATAGAAGGGGAACAATCTGCTCCCAGCCAGACTACACTAGAAGAATTGCATGAGGAAGAAGGGGTGGACAAGGAAGTTACCCAAGAAGTAAGAGAGCCAGCTAGGGTTTCTACTCCTAAGCAACCTGAACAAAACAGCGAAGGAGCACCCCAAGAGGAAGACCAGGGAATTGGTCAAGATAATAGTCTAGGCCCGAGTAAACAGATAGTTGTTACTTCTAAGGAAACAAAAGAAATTAAACGATTATGAAAGGAACAACAAAGATTGCTAAATGTGATAGCCCGACTTCGACAACAAATCAGGGTTTTGAGAATGAGAAAGAGAGCAAAAAGAACTTCAAGGGGAAGACATGCAACCATTCCATTGAAACCCCCCAGGAAAAAGATTCGAAAGACCCCTATTTTGCCTACTGTTCAAAACCCAGTTGAAGAACAGTCTGCTGTTCAAACTGCTGTCGAAGAACATTCTGCTGTCCAAACCGCTGTTGAAAAGAAATCTGCTGTTCAAACTCTTGTTAAAGTGTATACTTCCGTTCAAAGGTGAAAGGAACAACATTTCATTGTTGCTCATGTTGAAGTGAAAACGGATGATATATTGGCCTGTGACAAGGAAGTTCAGACAGAGGCATAGTCCTCTGAAGGAATACCGACTTTAAACACAAGGTGACGCAATAAGAAGATTCAAGTAAATATTCCACTGGCCACCACTATGTGGGACAGTGATCCAAGGACAGTAACCCTACGAGAGGGTTTGATGCAAGCTCAGCAAGTAGCAGAAAAACTTACCGAACAAACGGTTCCTCGAGAAAAGTATGAAGAATTACAACAGCAGCTAAGGAATGTCAATTTATCCAAGAGCTAGGCCTTTGAAGGGTGGCGAAAAGAACAAGAAAAAGTCGCAAAGGTAACTCATAGATTAGATGTCCTTATCAAACAGATGGATACCTTATGCTCTTTATACATTGACATCCTAGCATGTAGAGCACCTACCAAGAATTATGCCTTGTTTCTAATGGAACGATATTTGCAATTGAAAATTAAGGCCGTCAAAGCAGGAGCCCCTATACAAATTAATACCATTAATGATTTTATAAATTGTTGTAAGCACTATGGAGTAAAGGTTCAAAGACTACTGTGTGAATTCTATCTGCATAACCTTGTGCTAGATCAGGACACAGAACAGAACCCTGGCCCTTTCGTTGGGGATATCCAACTGTAGGAATTTATTTCATTTGGAGTTAATCAAATCAAATGGCTTAAAGCCTATAATGCCTTCCAAAGACAAGAAAACAGATTAGACTTATGGGTAAGAGTTGAGCCTAGAGATCCACTACGGTTATGGAACAAGCACAGGAGCCTCATGACGACTCCGGGTGTAATTGATGCGTTAGGACCCATTCATACAGCAATCAATCGGTAAGGGATAGAATACTTCTTCACCATTAAGGACCTTGCCATTGCAGCTGCTAAATTTCGATATTAGACCTCTAATCTGAACATCCAACTTAGGGAACCATTTAATTACGAGAACTTTAAGTTAGCCACTGATCGTTTGAACCTCTATGGTGAAATTATCTTGAGGGCAGGGCCATCTTGGTTAGGATATAGGTTTCAGAGTCTGATTATTTGGCACCCTGCACCTAGATACCAAGCCCTGTATGAAATGCCTGAGGGTCAGACAGGCCATCTTTTTGAACACCTAGTTAGGTATCATGGCTGTAGACCACCACATGAGATCCCATCTCCAGCCTACTCTCTCACTACCTTACAAGTCAACTACAATGTTTTCATGAGGGCATGAAAAAGGGTAAGTAGGGGGGTGTGTGGAGTACTGAAGAAGGTATGATTTTATTGATTATTTTGTCATATTTTCTTTAGAACTCGTAACATCTTCACATCATGAACTAGGTAGATAATGGGAAATCATGACAAATCTATAAATATTTATATGCAATGTGAAAACAATAATAATTGCTATTTCTTATGCAGGAAATGGGAAAAACTAAAGATTTCCACTCCAAAGAAAAATACAAGGCCAAGCTAACCACTGTCCCTTTGGCAGGGAACCATATGCAAACAAGACGATCTAAATTAAAACATCTCAGCCAAGGAAAGGAAAAGGAGACATCGATTCGGCACAAGAAAACAACCGGATAACTAAGGACTAACAGCTAGGTGAATCCCTCAGGATCCTTTGATCCTGAGGGATCGCTGCTTTAACTATTTTTGCATCCTTGATATCTCCGCTTTAGCTGTTATAAGTAGGGGCAACATTGCTAGCCCGGGGAGACTGTAAATTTTTATGTAATGTTGCTCTATATTTGAAACTTTGATCATCGACTCTCATTGAGAAGTGATCCACTATAACTCTGTTTTAATGCTTTAATATAAATTTGTTTTTTGTTCCATCTGTTATTCTAGAATAATCTCAAGTGGTGTGTCCCTAGAGGCTAAGGGCCTGGCCCTGGTGGAACACTCACTCCTGTACTATTACCTCTAGTTCGTGTGTGGTTTGCATTATCAACTTTGATCGGTAATCTGGCATGTTTTGTTATTTTATATCACAACTCTGTTATATTTACAATATCATTCTTTGCAATAGGAAAGTCGTATTGTTCATTCTGACTTGATAACGTATTGTTGTTCCTTTAAGTCATTAATGTAACATTACTATTCTTTACAAAAAGCTATTGATGTTCAATTGCGGAGTAACTGAGCTGTAATATTCTTAAGTTGGTATTACTATATTCATCTATGGTTTATACTTTATACGATTGTTGTTCAATTGACATTGTTGTTCCATTATGAATTGCGATCGTTGCTCTTTCTAACTAAGATCAATATTTGTGGTATCAGACTCATATTACTGTTTCTCTTAATATCTTTGTATGCTGTGTGAGTTATTTATTTTGGTATTGTATATTCATCATTGGCTTTAAGCACTTTTCTATATTCCATTGATAATTGGTTGCCATTCCATTTCTATTTGCTGTCTGATTTACCCTTTTAGTAAACATTGCCATCTGATTTCTGTAGGATACAATTACTGCACTTGTTCCTGTAGATTAAGGTGTTGTTGTTCATCAGACTTAGTTGCTGTTACATTATTTAGTTTCTGTTATATTTCTTAATTTTTGTTCCATTTCCTGTTATTTGCGTTACCGTTGCTTTGGTGTGCAAAAAAATCTAAAACTGTAGTGGGCGTCGGAATTTGTTGTCTAGTCCCCAGATTGATGATCTGTTCCTTGATTACCTTTAGTTACATCAGTTTCCAAAGGGATGAGTTATTGTTACTGAACCCTTGACTGATAAATTGCCTAGTTTTTCGAGTGCATGATTTAGTTTCTAAAGTATTTTGCTGTAAGTAGATTTTCTTTCAAGCATCCATTTACTCTTGTATTTCCTTGAGCACTATACTACTAGCATTACTCTAACAAATGACAACCTCAAACTGAGTACACTCTTTGAGATAACAAATCGTTCCTGGATTGACAAGTTAATGTGAGGTAATTAGAGGTGAAAAAGACCCTTTTTATGGCTCGACACTTGTGGTTCTGAATCAACATTCAAACTTATGATTTCGCTAACTCTGGCTGCAACTTCATCTTATTTACCAAAGTAAGTGGTGTCCCTTTGAATTGCATTGTCCATTCTTGCATGACGGTGATGGAAGTTTGCACATTCCTATGGGTCTTGACAAATTCCTTTCTCTGGTGCTGCAAGCTATGCAACTAGACAACTACCTTATGTATGGTCATGAGCTCCTCATAGAGGTCCTGCATGGTCTCTCCAAGTGTTGATACTTCACCTAGTATTGCTGCTCTCATTTTCCCCGAGTAGACTTGTGCGGAGATTGCATTTTGCATGGCTCCACAGAGTTTTTCTATATCTTGCCATGCCACCTTTAGATTTTTTATCATTTGCTTACTCTCAGCCGTCAAGTACTGAATGTTTGATCTCGTCACACCTATGAAGGACAAGTTAGCTTCGGCAATAGCATTTGGATTCCTACTAGTGTCCACCACTATCACCCTTTCTTTGATGAATGTAGGTGATGCGCTTCTACAATCCTCTTCTAAAGTTCATTATATGATATATTGTACATATCCATTACCAGATCATCATCAAGAGGAACCATGTCCCCTTCCTCGCTCAGGGCTAACTCTGCGGATGGAGGTGGTGGAGACTGAATGGTGACCTATGGTGCACTTGGCATCAAGTCAACATCTTCATCCCATGGTTTCGTTTCCAACACCATGTCCACAACTTCAATCAAGTCTTCAATCTGCTGAGCAAGCTCCTAATCCTGGATATGTTCATTCTCCACCCTCTATTGCTGGTTGGTTATGTCCTTGCTCTTCAACTTGAATCGATGTTGTTTCTCCTAACATTGTGCCTTGCCTTTATTCTTCTTCCCACTTCTTCTTCTCCTCCTTTTCTTTTCTCCTCTGCTCTCGTTCTTCCTTTGGTTCTTGTTTTTCTTGCTTCAATCTTAGTTATGCTCCCCGCAAGCTCTATATTTTTCTCTTCCTCTTCTCTACTCTTTGTATCATTTGCTCCCTTTTGCTTCTGTTGCCAAAGCTGCATGCTTGAAGATTAAATCTTCTTTCACTTTGCAGCTTTTTTCTCCCTCTATTATGTCAACAACTTCCTCTTTCCTTGATCTTGTGCTAGGTTGCTACCTTCTACTACTGCTGCTATACTTGTTTCCCTGTTAGTGTTGACTCCTTTTCTATGAACAATTGAGTGTCCGCATATATTTGGAAGTTAACTGGCACTTTCTCAACTGCTTCCACAGTACTGCTTTCAGTGGTCTGTCTTGAAGCAACTCTCTTTGGTGCCATGGTAACAATGACTGTTGGAGATAAGTGTTCATGAGTGTGATACCCGTGGGATACAAGGGAAACTCATGGTAAGCAAACATTAACTCTTGCAAATGCAAATTCACAGCATGATCAAGAAGCAAACTAGGAATCTGATGGGAAGGATTGCACAATTTTCATTGGAGAGAGGGACTGGCTACCTGTGGAAACTATGGATTGTCCAGTCCTAGTAGCCAAGGATGAATCTTAAGTCATGGGACTATGCAATGTGCACATTGCGTAGTCTTAGTGGCCAAGATGACAGGTTGACCCCTAGAAATACGCAGTGCATAGTTGGATCCATCCTGTACTATGCACTACGTAGTTCCAGAGTCCAAGCTTTTGGCTTGATCCTGAGGATTGCGTAGTGCCCAATTGGGCAAGGCTAAATCCAATTGAGGGAAGTGTAGATTTGTAACAACCATGGTAAAAATTCATGTAAAAATTTATATAAGGCCACGGATGATGGGACACATATTCCAAGTTAAATGGTCAAGAAAACATCCTAGTGGGTGTTCATTTGGTTGTTTATGGCTAAGGAAATTGGCAAAGGCAATGGCAAAGGCTTTAGAAAGACCTGAGGCATTTATTAGCATTTTATTTATGAAAATAATGGAAATTAGGAGAAAAGGAAGGTGAAAGGTCAGAGGTTGCATGTGAGGAGGAAAATGAAGGAAATTATGGAAGATGAAGAAAATAGAGGCCTCATTCATAAAAATGATTTTGAGGATCAGTGGGCAAGACTTGGTCATTTCTGCGTTGGATCTCTCTCATTATTCTCTCTCTCTCTCATGCTCTTGGAGGCCTAGATTTTTTTTGGAGCACTCTTAGAGGGGGTGGAATATTTGGAGTCTTGGAGTAAGAAGGCAAAGGAAGAGTAGGAAATCACAAGAAGGCATCGGGATCAACAACTACATCATATTTTCGTGTAGGTACCAAGTTGCATGTATGTTTCCTTCACTAGTTTTGGCATGCGTGGCACATGCATGTGGTTTCTTTGTTGTGATATGTCATTGGCATGGAGGATTTTCCTCGATTGACAATGGATTTTCCTAGCCTTGCCATTTCCTAGATAACCATGGTGTTGTGGGTTTATTTGCTTTGTTTTTTGGTTTGTTCTCATGTTTCCTTTAGCTTGGGTTGAGTTATTAGTTCCTTGGTTGGAAAAATGCTCTGGAGCCCTGTAACAGCTTGGGTTGAGTTACTATTCCTGGAGCCTTGGTTGGACAAATGCTCTGGAGCCCTAGGTAGGTTGAGTTACTAGTCCTGGAGCCTTTGTTGGACAAATTCTCTGGAGCCCGATAAAAGTTGTGGGTTGAGTTACAAGTCCTGGAGCCTTGGTTGGACGAACACCATGGATCCCGGAAAAAGTTGTGCATTGAGTTACTAGTCCTAGAGCCTTCGTTGGACAAACACTCTAGAGCCCTGCATAAGTTGTGGGTTGAGTTACTAATCCTAGAAGCTAGGTTGGAACAAACTATTTGTAAGCCCCGGAAGGCTAGGATGGAAACCAATCTGATGATGGTTTTGTGATGTTTGACCATGAGGTGGAATCATTGTATGATGGGTTGAGGTGGATGGCCACAAGAAGCCCTGGATGGTTTTATTTATGTGTTTTATAAGATCTCACATTCATGCTTGGAATATGGCACGAGGGTGAATGATTGAAGAGAGATTTTGCTTAGCCATTCTACGGTCGAGTGGAACGTTGAAGTCACATCCCAAGTTTGGATTTTACATCACTAATGAAAGGTTATTTCTCCTTGTATCTCTATGAGCATTTTGATGGATTATATGTGGTTTATAGGGTTGTGATTTCATTTGTATTTATTTCCCAATTATGTTGGTTATTTACCTGTTTTATGAAAATAGCCATGAGTGGCTCTCATTGTGTTTTTACTTATAATTGAATGATCAATGTATCTATGACCTGATGGATGAAATGGAATCTAATGTGATAAGGAGACAATGCTTCATAGTGAATCCTAGATAAGTATGAGATCCCTATGCTCAAATTTGTTATTTACACCAGTAGGTTGCATATTTACTAAGTGCTTGAAAAAATGTTTTTCATGGTTAGGCTTGGTTAGGTCAATCCCTTAATTAAGTTTTGTGTTAGAGGCTTTTCCTTGGTGTCATTTAATGTCTTGGAGAGTCTCATCAAGTTCTAGGCATTGGTTTGGAGACTAGCCTGAAAAAGTCGCTTGAATCTCGCAGTATCTGGTACAAAACTAGCTGATAGAGATTGTAGTCTCTCCCTTGCAGACACTGTGGGAGCGATTATAGGTTTATAGTCACACTCATACCTTGTCATGGGAGAAGCTCTAGGTCTAATTCATTGAAATGCTAGGATAACTCAGGGGTTGGGCACCTGGAGTGGTGGATTAGCTCCTGGGGTCCCGAAGCACCTTAGGGATGTCTGTATGTTGTGTTTCTGTTTAGTCCATTTCCTTAAGGTTACTTAGGAGGTTGAATCATATCATAATATCCTATCATTGCATGTTTACCCCAGTTGGCCGGTTTCTTAGGTAGATGTGGGAAGAGGGTGTTACAAAGTGGTATCAGAGCATGGTTTCACTCTCCTTGGGTTGTGTGTTGATCATGCTTTCATGTTGGTTGCATATGTGTTCCTTATGCATGTAGTCCATGTGCTTGTTTCATTTTCATGGTGTTGATCATGGTTGTAGTGATGTCGCCATGTGAAGGTTGAAGGTGTTGTCATGGAGTATGTCTTCATGTGTGTATGGTTGATTATGCATTGTTATGCACATCAGTGTTCACATGTTATCAAGTGCACATGATGTGGTTGTTGTTGTCATGCATGAGGTCATGGTTTGTGTAGTTGGTATGGTCATACATTGATGATTGGACTCTAGCTAGAATGGTGTGTATATGGTTTTGTACTCATGTGTTATATGTATATATGCAGTTGTTATGCATGTATGGTCTTGGTTATAGTTATGCATGAATAATAGGTCAAATATGCCTTGTGAATTAATTGTATGCAATTTAAGTTGTCATGATCTTATTGGTTTTTATGATGCTAATGTGTTGGCTAAGATAGAGCAGGAGATGAAAACTATCAAGGTGAGGTTGTAGCATTAGCCTTTGGGGTAAGAGCAGACCGCCATACAGGTATGGTATGTTTGGCATGCATGTATGTAAGTTAAAGATCTTTATATGCATTAGGTTTATATACATTAGGTTTATGTCCTTGTCTTTTTATGTTATGGTTACATGTTGGAAATAATACTGAGAGGGGGGGTGAATCAGTATTATCAGAACTATAAAACTTTTTCAATGCTCAGAAACATATACGCTACTTTCGTTAAGTGAACCAGCGTGTACACGCAACTGTGTCTAAAGAAAACAGCGTATAACCAGAAATATTATAATTCAGTTAGTTTATCTTCAGTTAAGTGCATAAGGACATTATTCACCATATTAAGAGTAAACAGATGCAGTAGAACAGATCACACAAAAACCACACACATGAACACCATGATATAAGGTGGAAACCCAATGTGGGTGAAAACCACCTGCTGCAAGTCGTCTCTATCTTTCTTTAATATGAAACTTCAGTTTACAATCTTTTTGTACTGGTGCAGCCTTATACCAGTACGCAGGCTACAACCTGCAGAAGGCTACAACCTTCTCTCGTTCTCCAAACTTCCTTGGAAGGGAGCTCCAACCCCCTTTGCTCTTGTACTAGCCAAGATACTAGTACGTAGGTGCTGGCCTACAATCTTCTTTCTTTCAGGTACCACCTTTCATACATTTTCAGACTGGATATTCCTGAAGCACAACATTACAATCTGAAGACCACAATTCATTCAACTTTCACAACAGATCATTGAAGCACAAAACAACCAATACTAGCATCATCAATCTTTGAATCACTGAACCACTGAAACCCTGTCAATCACCAGTTACCAGAACACAGAGTAGACTACAGAACTCTGCAATAATAGTCAGATCCAACTGTAAACCCAAAAATCAAGCTTCAAAAGATATACGCTACTTTAATGAGAGCAACCCGCGTATACATGCGCTTTTAACGAAGACAACCTGCGTACAGATCTAAAAATAAATTCTCTCAACTTGCAGCTGTACCAGACATCAGTTAGACCCAAAACATAACATTGCGTCAGTATGCAGATCTAGAAATACGCATAATCAACCATATCATAATAGTGCATTTCAACCAATAGATCCCGATCTATCCTTAGATCTAGTCTTCCATCAACCGATGTGATCTCTCCTTAGCTTAGATCAAGCAACCCAGAACCTGCATACCAAATCTCTTTCTTTTTCAGATATTCAAACCTGTTCAAGATATATTTGCCTAATGATCTTCTTCTCCTTATATAGCCTTAGGCCTTGCTCAATACCAAGGGCCAAACCATAGAAATCCAATACCATCAACTTAAAAACTAGGGATCAACACGTCTGTCGAGATACTTTGGTCCAAAGACATAGGCTCAAGTACCGAGGACTAACTACCACGGACCAAAGGGAAGCTTCCCGACATATACGCCCTTTTCTGTTCATGTATCTGCGTGTATACGTGCCTTCGTATATAGCTCACCTGCGTATACGCAACTTAGTATGAAGATAATCGGCGTGTATACACAACTCGGACTTAATTAACCTGCGTATATGAGATTTCTCTTCATTCTGTAGTCTGAACGAAGATCTGTCATCAAAGAGAGTTGCCATCAAGGACAACACCTGTATCATAGCGCCACACCTGTGCCAAAATGCCAACAATCTCCCCCTTTGGACTTGATGGCAACCCCAAGATCCTTAGAATCATTCTCCCCCTTTGTCATCAAGGGCAAAGGGCTGAGCTCCCCCTGACTGTAGGCCAGATCTGCAAAAGATGTTCTTCAACAAGAACCAAGACTTATACACCATAAGGGACCTTCCTATCACCAAAAGACTCAATACATACATCCATACTCCCTACCAAGAGGGGACACATCAGAAACAACCAATTATATTACATCATTCATCCCAGGCATAGTGGGGAAACCAACATAGGCCGTTACATGACCTTGACACCATAAAAGAGATATCACAAAAGAGATACATGACATAGAGACAACAGATCTAGACCAAGACTTATGAAAATCACCAGCAGCATCTGATAAACATCTTTTAGATCAGTAACCAGGATTTCTTTCTGAGCTCCTTCTCCTGAAACCAACAACCAAAACATCTAAATGCCAACAATGCTTTATGAGACTTTTAAGCTGCTCCCCCTGAACCTGTGCCTGCTGCACCCCCTGAAACTATGCCTGAAGAATTCTGACATACCCATCTCAGACCTTTTCAAACCAGAGTTTGCCCTTGCTGTTCAGAACTCCATATACGCGATTTCTCCTGCATAAACCAGCGTATGTACGCGGATATACTTTCTGCAACAAGCGTACAACATACACGCGACTTACTCATCATAAATTGGCGTATATACGCCGATATCCCTTACGTAACTTGCGTATACCAACTTTTCTATAGAACAGACAATCTTTAACAGCAGGATGAAGCATCAACTATTCCCAGCTTTTGTCTGAGATATTCAAAAGTTTCCCTGGGCAGTGGTTTTGTGAGAATATCAGCAACTTGTTCCTTAGAAGGAACATACTCCAACTTGACCTTCTGCTCAAGCACTTGTTCCCGAAGAAAATGGTACTTGATTGGTATGTGCTTGGTCTTTGAGTGCATGACTAGATTCTTTGAAATGCTGATTGCACTTGTATTATCACATAAGATAGAGACTGGTGGAGTGCAAATGATTTGAAAGTCCTGCAAGGTCTGCATCATCCAAAGAAGTTGTGTGCAACAAGATGCCGCAGCCACATATTCTACTTCAGCTGTAGATAAGGCAATCAAACTTTGTTTCTTGCTGAACCAAGATACTAATTTGGAACCCATGAAGAAAGCACCACCACTTGTGCTTTTCCTATCATCCACACTTCCAGCCCAATCTGCATCTGTGTAAGCATGAAGAGTGAGATCTGTGTTTCTAGGATACCATAAGCCATAGTTTTGGGTCCCTTGAAGATACTTGAAGATTCTTTTGACTGCCTAAAGATGAGTTTCCTTTGGGTTGGCTTGAAATCTTCCAACAATTCCTACTGCATGTGTAATATCTGGTCGGGTACCTGTCAAATAAAGCAAACTCCCAATCATGGATCTATAAGTGGGTTGGTGAACTGCTGCTGATTCATCATTTGCACTGAGGTTGCATCCTGTAACCATGGGAGTACATACTGGCTTTGAATCTTCCATGCCATACTTCTTCAAGATCTGCTTGAGGTACTTGGTTTGAGACAAGAAGATACCTCCTTCATTTTGTTGAATTTGCAATCCAAGAAAATATGTCAATTCTCCAAGTAGTGACATTTCGAATTCTTTCTGCATAACCAAGGCAAAGTTTTGACTCATAGTCTCTTCATTGCTGCCAAAGATAATATCATCTACATAAACAACAAGAATTAGCAATTTGTTATTTTCAACTTTTATATAGAGATTGCTATTTGCTGATCCTCTTGAAAAACCTTGTTGGTGAAGATATTTGTCCAACCGATAGTACCAAGCCCTTGGAGCTTGTTTGAGTCCATAGAGGGCCTTTTTCAATCTGCATACAAGGTTTGGATCATTCCCAAGAATGAAACCATCTGGCTGCTCAATATATACTTCTTCTTCTAAGTCTCCATTCAGAAAGGCTGATTTCACGTCCATTTGAAATACCTTGAAGTTTTGAAAGCTTGAGAGAGCAAGGAACATTCGGATGGCCTCAAGTCTTGCCACAGGAGAAAAGGTCTCTTCAAAATCTATTCCTTCTTGCTACGCATACCCTTTACAAACAAGTCTGGCCTTGTTTCTAATTACTTCTCCATTTTCATTCAATTTATTCTTGAAGACCCATTTTGTTCCTATTACATTCTTATCTTTTGGTCTAGGAACTAATTCCCAAGTGTTGTTCTTTTCGATCTGCTCAAGTTCTTCATCCATTGCTTTGACCCAACATTCATCTTTGCATGCCTCTTTCACATTTTATGGTTCAGTGGAGGAGAGTAATGCCAAATAGCTTGAAGCTTCTGCAAGTGTCCTTCTTGTTTGTATTCCTGCTTCTTTCTGCCCCACAATCTGAGATTCTGGATGATTCTTTTGAACATATCTGGATGGAGTCTTTTCTTCTATTCTTGTCTGCTCCTCTGGTTCTTCTTGAGGTTCTTCTTCTTCATCATTCTGCCTTTGAGGGTAGCCTTCATCTTCTTCAATGTCTTCATGATGAACTTGCCTAGGAATATATCCCTTCTCATCAACCACTACATCAATGCTATCAACAATTCTGCCAAGTCTTTTATTGTAGCACTTGTATGCTTTGCTATGTGGAGAATAACCAAGAAGAATGCCCTCATCTGCTCTTGGTTCAAGTTTGCCAAGTTGCTCATCAGTATTCTTAATATAACATTTGCTCCCAAAGATTTTGAAGTGCTTCACCGAAGGAGTCTCACCACTCTAGAGCTCATGAGGTGTTTGAGTGCTATTTACTCGGACATTTGTTTTGTTAAGAATAATAATCGCAGCATGTGCAGCTTCACCCCAGAAGGTTGCGGGAGTACCTGATTCATCAAGCATAGCACGAGCCATTTGTTGGATTGTTCTGTTCATTCTTTCCACAACCCCATTTTGCTGAGGAGTTCTAGCTGTAGAGAATTCTCTTCTTATCCCATGTTCTTCACAGAAATAGAAAAATTCGTTTGAGGTAAACTCCCCACCTCTGTCAGATCTGAGGCACTTAATTTTGTGTCCTGATTCATTTTCAACCAAGGCTTTGAAGGATTTGAATTTTTCGAATGCTTCATCTTTGTGCTTCATGAGCCCTAACCAAACAAATCTAGAGAAATCATCAATGAATAATATCAGATATTCTTCTCCTCGAGGTGTCCTCTTCCTAAATGGACCACATACATCTGTATGGACTAGCTCGAGAGGCATGCTAGCTGATCCTTCCTTCTCTGGAAAGTTAGTTCTGGTTTTCTTTCCAAACTGACAAGATTTGCATATGGTATTGTCTGGAATTTTGATATTTGGAAGACCACGAACTGCCTGATATTTGCATGCTTTCCTTATTTGTGAAAAGCTTAGATGCCCCAACCTCCGATGCCATAGCCAATGTTCATCATCCTTGCTTAAGTAGCATTGTTGTCTTTCCTCAAAGATATATAGATTATTTGGAGTCCTTCTTCCTTTGATCACTGTTTTACCTGTATCAAGATCGCGAACACAACATCCATTTGATCTAAATATTACCTCAGTTCCTTGATCGCACATCTGACTGACACTCAGAAGATTATGCTTCAATCCATCAACATATAAAACATTTCCTACTTTGACCTTCTCTTTCAACGGAGCAACACCTTTTCCTTTTATGGCTGCAGAGATATCGTTCCCAAAAGAAACTTTCTTCCCCTTTTCTAATGCGGTATATGACTCAAGCTTTTCTTTGTCCCCTGTCATATGCTTCGAGCATCCGCTGTCAATGTACCATAGACTTTCTTGACCTTCTGCATAAAAGGCTATCCCACATCTTTCTGGTTGTGATTCTTTTATTCTCCATGTTCTAACATTTGAGGTTTGTTCCTTCTGAGTTGTCTTCCGGAACCTGCTCCTGCATTCAAAGTCTTCATGACCAAAGTTATTACAAATAGAGCATTCAACTTCATTTTCAAGAACCGAAAAATTGTTATAAGTCCTTTTCATGGTTCCAGTCATTCTCCCTTGCTTTTGAGCTTCTCTAGTCATGATTGTTTTGTAGGCAACACATTGAGCTGCTTTGTGACCGAAGTTATGGCAAGAAAAGCATTGGCCATTAAAGAAACTTCTGCGATAATCAGATTATCATCCAACCGATTGTAGCTTCTATTCATTCTTGGAGCAAATTGGGAAGATTTTACCTGTGGCTGATTGTAGCTTCTGTTTGTCCTTAAGGCAGTTTGTCCCCGAATTTCTTGATGGTCTTTATTTGTTCTTGAGATAGACTGTCCTTGATTCACCTGATGACTTTTATTTGGCCTTTGCTCGCTTCTCCTTGCTGCATCAAGATAACTTTTAGAGGTAGAGGCTTGAGATGTTTCTCCATTATATCCAAGACCTGTCTTGATCAGAGGAGATCGTTGCACATTGATAATCTCATCCAAGGTTTCAGATCCTTTAACAAACTTAAGATTAATTGCTTCGGTTTTCTCAATCTCCTTTCTAAGACAAACAATCTCACATTCCAATTTTTCAAGATGTTTTTCCTTTTCAGCTAGTTGACATTGTAGAGAATCAATAATAGCACTCTTCTCTTCTAAACAAACTTTGAGATCTTTCATTTCTTCATAAAAGCCTTCTACATCTATAGCATCCATGTAGTCATCATCTTCAAAAGCCATTAAAAGTTTATATCTATTACCTTGTTCATCTTCATCACTATTTGAAAGTCCATCACTATCTTCATGAGTGTAATAGCTTTTCTTCTTTTCATATTGTTTGTTGTTCCATTTAACAGGTTCCTTTCCCTTGTCATTCTTATCTTTGTGAGGACATTTGGCAGCATAATGACCTACTCTTCCACAAGCAAAGCATTTAAAAGGTAACTTACCTCTGAACCTTCCAGAACCCCTTTGAAGATTTCTGACAAAATTTGATTCCTCTTCTTCATCTTCTGGCAGGTGACTTGCTTCATAGTAATCTTCTTTGCCTGAAGCCTTGAAAGCAACTTCTCTTCTGTCTGATGGACCTCCCTTTCTCATTTCATAAGCGGTTAGAATTCCGTGAAGCTGAGACATAGTAAGAATTTGCAAATTTTCCTTTTCTTCTATGGCAGACACTTTAGATTCAAACTTGGGGGACAAAGATCTTAGAACCTTTTCAACCACAATAGCCTCTTTTATTTCTTCACCCAAGTTTTGCATGCAATTGACAATCTCATCTACCCTAAGGAAGTAGTTAGCCACACTTTCATCATTATACATTCTGAGAGTCTCATACTTAATCTTGAGAGTTTGAAGTTTAGCACGCTTTACCTGATCGTCTCCTTCATAGCTTGTGACCATTTTATCCCATATTTCTTTTGCAGATTTATAGTGCATTACCTTCATGAATTCTGATTGAGAGATGCATCCCAATAGAGTATTGACTGCTTTCGCATTTGTTTCATATTTCATTTTCTCGGCTGCATCTATAGGAGTAGCTGAAGGAAAAGTGTAGCCTGTCTCTACGATGTTCCAAACTTCAGTACCAAGAGATTGAAGATAGGCAGTAACTCTTACCTTCCAATAATTGAAGTTTGTCCCATCAAAAACTGGTGGCCTGATTGATGCTTCTTTCTCGTAGTTGCTCATGATGAATGATCTACCTTCAAGCGGTCAAGCTTCTCTGAAGGACCTGGTCTGATACCAATTGTTGGAAATAATACTGAGAGGGGGGGTGAATCAGTATTATCAGAACTATAAAACTTTTTCAATGCTCAGAAACATATACGCTACTTTCGTTAAGTGAACCAGCGTGTACACGCAACTGTGTCTAAAGAAAACAGCGTATAACCATAAATCTTATAATTCAGTTAGTTTATCTTCAGTTAAGTGCATAAGGACATTATTCACCATATTAAGAGTAAACAGATGTAGTAGAACAGATCACACAAAAATCACACACATGAACACCATGATATAAGGTGGAAACCCAATGTGGGTGAAAACCACCTGCTGCAAGTCGTCTCTATCTTTATTTAATATGAAACTTTAGTTTACAATCTTTTTGTACTGGTGCAGCCTTATACCAGTACGCAGGCTACAACCTGCAGAAGGCTACAACCTTCTCTCGTTCTCCAAACTTCCTTGGAGGGGAGCTCCAACCCCCTTTGCTCTTGTACTAGCCAAGATACTAGTACGTAGGTGCTGGCCTACAATCTTCTTTCTTTCAGGTACCACCTTTCATACATTTTCAGACTGGATATTCCTGAAGCACAACATTACAATCTGAAGACCACAATTCATTCAACTTTCACAACAGATCATTGAAGCACAAAACAACCAATACTAGCATCATCAATCTTTGAATCACTGAACCACTGAAACCCTGTCAATCACTAGTTACCAGAACACAGAGCAGACTACAGAACTCTGCAATAACAGTCAGATCCAACTGTAAACCCAAAAATCAAGCTTCAAAAGATATACGCTACTTTAATGAGAGCAACCCGCGTATACACGCGCTTTTAACGAATACAACCTGCGTACAGATCTAAAAATAAATTTTCTCAACTTGCAGCTGTACCAGACATCAGTTAGACCCAGAACATAACATTGCGTCAGTATGCAGATCTAGAAATACGCATAATCAACCATATCATAATAGTGCATTTCAACCAATAGATCCCGATCTATCCTTAGATCTAGTCTTCCATCAACCGATGTGATCTCTCCTTAGCTTAGATCAAGCAACCCAGAACCTGCATACCAGATCTCTTTCTTTTTCAGATATTCAAACCTGTTCAAGATATATTTGCCTAATGATCTTCTTCTCCTTATATAGCCTTAGGCCTTGCTCAATACCAAGGGCCAAACCATAGAAATCCAATACCATCAACTTAAAAACTAGGGATCAACACGTCTGTCGAGATACTTTGGTCCAAAGACATAGGCTCAAGTACCGAGGACTAACTACCATGGACCAAAGGGAAGCTTCCCGACATATACGCCCTTTTCTGTTCATGTATCTGCGTGTATACGTGCCTTCGTATATAGCTCACCTGCGTATACGCGACTTAGTATGAAGATAACCGGCGTGTATACGCAACTTGGACTTAATTAACCTGCGTATATGAGATTTCTCTTCATTCTGTAGTCTGAACGGAGATCTGTCATCAAAGAGAGTTGCCATCAAGGACAACACCTGTATCATAGCGCCACACCTGTGCCAAAATGCCAACATTACATTCATTTTATATGTTAGTTGATCAATGTAGTTATATTCACATGTGTTAGATAGTCAAGGATGGTAGTAACTTATGGTTGTATGCATTTCTATTTTTGTTTTAAGTTAGATAACTTGATGATCATGTTATATGTTGTTAACATATAACTTGATGAGTATGCTATAGGTTAACTTATTGTTGTTATATGATAGTTAGCTTGATGATTAGGTCATATGTTGTTGTTGAGCATGTTATATGTTAGTTAACTTGATAATTAGGGTTATTTCATTGAGATCTTGATGTTGTAATTTGGATTGGTCATATGCGTGATGGTTATGTTCATTGCATTGAAGATCTTGATGTTATATGTATTGTGTTAACTTGGTTTGACCTATGCAGATGGTTATGGTTGCGATATTCAGGTATGAGCCGACATATTTGTGATATGGCGTCGTACTAATCTATACTGATCATACATATGTGATTGTTATGCATGAATGACAAATGCTTATGAGCTTATGATGTGAACATGTTAGTTAGTTATTGCTATGGATATCATGATTTAGGTTTGAGTTGATATGTTGTGAAGTTGTATCGTGCTAACCTAGATTGATTGTGTAGACAAGATAGCCTCCCCTAAAATACACTAAGGTATGAGTTCACTTATGTCGTATATTGGGTGCTTGATTGTTTGATTATGTCATCTATTTGGTGTTAAAATGTTTAGTGTCTATAACGTCGTCTGGTTGATTCATTTAACATTGTATTTTTGCAAGTTGGTTGAATGTTTGGATGAATTGTATAATATGAGTATGTGTTCCAATGATCTTTTTTTAATATTATTGTACTAATAAATATGTGTTGAGACAGTTGATATGTACTTGAGTGTAGTAGGTGATAGTTGTAGAATTATGTCTAATGACTATGAGTTGACTATGGATTATGACATGATTGTTTGTAAATTTTTATCTCAAATTGATATATATGATTCTCTTAATTTTTGGAACATGTGGTTGACTGTGTGAACAATTGCAAGAAACATGCTTGGTATTAGCGTGACGAGGTATTAATTGATGTGTTTATATAACTAACATTTGGATGACGTAACAGTATATAGTAAGACTCAGTTGCAGCAGGGTAAGGTAAAAGAAAGGAGTTGGACAAGAATTCATTTGGTTATGTTTGGAAACCCTAATTCCAAACGAATGAGTTATTTGCATACAAGAAGTATTCTTAACCTTAATATTGTTTGACATTATGTGAATACATGTTATATTCATGAACATGTACATGATAGGTATATTAGATAGTATTTAGTTATAGGTGGATCGGTCAAAGGATTAGAGTCCCTTGAGAGATGGCATGCAGGGAAAATTTTAAGAACCACCGTAAACTTATATGTATAATAAATGGGCTAATCCCCATGATACATAGGAAAAATGGGAGGCGATTTTATCAATAATATAATATGTATATATAATTTTTTTGGCGAATCTCTCACCAGATTATATTATCTTGTATAGTGATGGAGAATCTTTCACTGAATTATAAAATATTTTAAGATCTTGACAAATCTTTTACTGAATAATAAAACATTATGAAGTCTTGGTGAATGTTTTGTTAAAGTACGAAACCATATATGATAATAAGGAAACATATTCATTAAATTGTAAAATACTAACATACATGTTTGGAAAAAAGAAACATAATTTTCTCTTCCTACAAACAATGTTCCAAGTTTCAGTGGCCATGTTTGTCAAGGTTCTTACAATACACTCTTTCATATCCTTCTATTAGTTTTGATAATATTCCACAACAAAGTTCTTGTAGGTGTTGATATTGACAACGAGTTATGTCAAGGTAGGAGAGATTAATATTTTCTCTACAACTTTTGTCAAGCTACCACTTTTTTCAAGTTATCAAATTTATTTCTTATTCCATAGACTCCAACTACGAGATGAAAAAAACACATCAAGTTTGTTTACCCCAACACGCCAACAAGTAGCAAGCCCCAACTATATTATATAAGAAAGTATTAGGTATCCCAAAGGCTTGAAGGGTATCTAATTGAAAGAAGTGACCATTGTGAAAATTCTGCCAATCAATATATGGATATATAAATGTAGATTTATTATTATTTTAATTGGAAATCTTAAATTAAATAATAAAATTTAATTACGTCTCTCCCAATCTAAATTTCTCATTAGCATAGTTCACTACCCTCATAGGTCTGACATTTTTTAACAGCGTTGTAACATGTAGATTAATTTCCTTTTTGGTGAACAATCTCCACCTTTTAGGAAAATATGGTGCAGTGGCTCCAAGCCCTATAGATCATTAGGAAAAACTAAGAATAGCACAGAAGATGAAAGGTTGTACAAACTAGTGTATTTTTGAAACAATCAAACCAACATCAGTACCTAAACTTTTTCATGAAGATATCATATTGAGAATGTTCGAAAAATGGTGAGAAATCTTCTACGAGGGTGATGCGGAAAGAGTGATAAGGCTTCATTGTTTTGAATTTTTTTTGTTAAATAAGAAAAAGTTAAAAACCAATATTAATGGAGATATTGGTATTTTTTACTAAATTTTGTGAAGTGACTAAATGTAGCTTTAACCATTCACCTTAAGATGTTTTTACAATATAATTTCCTAAGTCTATTTAATATCTTCATTATCATAAAAACCAACCTATATCCATCTTAACTCCACATCTACCACTCTTAGGGGGATGAAACCTATTTATCCCTCTGAGCACTTGGTAGACCTATAATTAAGATGCATCTAAGATTAGAATTTCCCCTTTAAATAGTCTATGCTCACATGAATACCATGGTATTACCATGAGTCAATACCATGGGTTATCATAAACCCGTAGCTTAAAAATTACTATTAGTAATTTATAAAAATTAATAAAATTAATAATTGATTTTTATTTTATTCTTTATTTTAACCAAGTTAAAATGTTTAACATACATTAAATTACAACATCCATTTTTACTCTTGATCCACCAAGCCCTAGAGGAATCAAATATTTTTTCACTCTATGCTATTTTGCATATCACGATATTTGATCCCTCTTAGGGCTTAGTAGATCCAGAGTAAAGATGGATCTATGTTGGTTTAATTCCCCCATTTAAATAGGCTACATTCCACGTGAATACCATGGGTCAATACCATGTGCCATTTTTATTTTTATTAATACTAATATTAGGGTTAATAATGTTTTTTTGTATGGTATTAATAATAATCTAGCCCATGGTATTTGGCCCATAGTATTTTGCCCATAGGTTTCACCTAAATATAACGCATTTTTTGAGTGTTTGTAAATATAAGGTGACTTATGGAGTAAATATAAAAAAATGTTTTATTTGTTTACCATACCCCTTATTTATTTATATTTTTATTAATTTACCATACCTCTTTTACAAATATGGTATTTGGCCCATAGGATTCACTTAAATGAAACCTCTTTTTTGAGCCTTCATAAATAGAAAGAGGGTTATGGACTAAATATAAAAAGAGGTTTTATTTATTTACCATAACTCTAGTTTATTTATATTTATATTTATTTACCATACCTTTTGAGTAAGTATAAAAAAAGGTTTTATTTATATACCATACCCCCACTTTATTTTTATTTTTATTTGTTTACACCCTTGCATGTATATAAGGTGACTTATGGAGTAAATATAAAAAATGTTTTATTTATTTACCATACCTCTCATTTATTTATATTTTTATTAATTTACCATACCTCTTTTATAAATATGGTATTTGGCCCATAGGATTTACTTAAATAAAACCTATTCTTGGAAATTAGGGCGAATGGATGGTTGTAACTCCTAATTTCAAGGACTAAATTTACCTTTTTTACCCTCTCCCTTAAAATAAGGTGGGCTATTTGAGGCGATTTGTAAAAATGTACTATGATACAAAATATTCACCCACTAAAAATTTAAAACCCCTTAATTTCGCCTAAGGGCGAACATTTGCCCCTAAAATTTTCCATGATGGCATGGATGTGTTCAATTGCAAGCAACGTGATTAGCACAACAAAATGAGGTAACTGGTGTATTTTTATGCTCATTTATGCACTAACAGTTATGTGTTTATGGTAGTATAATGCAAGGAATTGCATGGCAAGAGAGATTTCCATGAAACCTTGAAGAAGGCTCTAGTTGAGCTTCCTTGGGAACCATGGGGATTGAGTCATGGTGTCTATTATTAGTGTTGTGCATTTGGTCTTTTGTGATTTTCTTGGCTTGATTTGTAGTTTTGTTATGTTTAGTGCATGGCCATGCCACTTGGGTTGTGGTGTCATTATTGGTTTCATGATTTCCTTCTTGGTTGTTTCTTGTCTTACCTTTTATGTTTTGAGTGTCTTGGGAATTGTTTGGCAAAGAGGAAATTTGATGGAGCTCAGGGAGAGCTATGTGGTACCCAACAGGTAATGTAAGACATGCATGAAGCTCGAAGTATGAGTAAGCATAGTGGAAGGTAAGAATATGACAGTTAGTTGGATTGGTTGGGTCCATTGTGGTAAATGGACGATGACAAAATAATCATGGGAAAGGTAATCAATAAAATTTAAAGTTGTCAGGCCAGGAGGTAACTCCTCAAATGAGAATCTATTTATTCATTTGGGATTTTCATAGTTATATACATGAGGGAGTGAATCTTGAGTTTCATCTCCTGATGACTCTTCCTTTTCCATTATTTATTATTTACACTATTTACAATTTCTCACCCAATCCCTATGATTAAGTGTCAACATTCCTGACACATTCCCCCCCTTAATTTGAAGGGATGTTGGTGAGTCCAAGCATCGTTTTGAATCTTTCAAGCTTTTCTCTTACAAGTTCTTTGGTGAAGATGTCTGTAATCTTCTCATTAGTGGAACAACGGAGAAGATGGATTGTTTTGGCCTCAACATGATGTCGAATCAGATGATATTTTGTATTGATGTGCTTTGTTCGAGCATGGAACTTTGGGTTCTTGGCCAACTTTATTGTAGAGGTGTTCTCAATCATGAGTGGGGTCGAATGTACTTGTTTTACATGCAAATATTCTAGAATTTTCCTGAGACACACAATTTATTTTGTTACCTTAGCTGTTGTTGCATATTCTACCTCTGTTGTGGAATTTGCTGGAATTGATTGTTTGCGTGATCTCCAGGAGACAACTATTGATCCAAGACTCATAGCATAACCAGAAGTAGATACCCCAGTTTCTTTGTCTCCATCGAAGTTTGAATCAGTGTATCCAATCAGGCTAAAGTCACCCACCTATGTATACTTGAGTCCAAAGTCTTGAGTTCCCTTCAAGTAGTTTAGAACTCTTTTTGCAACAAACTAATGTCCCTCACAAGGATTTTTCATAAACTCGGAGAGGATTCCAACAACAAAAGAAATGTCTGGTATGGTAGTAGTCAGGTAGTTGAGACTTCTTACAAGTTGTCTATACTTTGTTGCATCCTCAAATTTTTTTCCTTCAATGGATGTGAGCTTTATGTTTTGTTCCATTGGATTAGTTAGAGGATTGCATTCAGTCATGCCAAACCTGTTCAACAGATCTCCAATGTATTTCTTTTGAGAAAGGAATATAGACTTCGGACATTCAATTACTTCAATACCAAGATAGTAATGAACATATCCCAAATCAACCATTTCAAAACCTTTCCTCAATTCCTACTTTATGGATGAAATGTAGCTCTTATTGTTCCCTGTCATCAAAAGATCATCTACATATACCACAAGATATACAACCATTTTTCCAACTTTCTTGAAAAACAAAGTTGCATCATCAAGATAATAATGTTTGAAATTGAGTTTCAGAAAATGCTCAGTTAATTTTTCATACCAGGCTCGCTGTTCTTGCTTGAGGCCATACAAGGATTTCACAATTTTTCATATTTTATGTTCATGTCCTTTCATAGCAAATCCTTCAGGCTGGGACATAAAAAACTTCTCTTTTAAATATTCATTCAACAAAGCAATTTTTACATCCATTTGATGGACTTTTCAACCATTCTGAGCTGCTAGGGAAAAGAGTATATAGATGGTAGCCCATTTTGCTGTGGGGGAAAAAGTCTCCTCATAATCGACCCCTTCCTTCTGTGCAAAACCTTTTGACACAAGCCTGGATTTGTGCTTGTCAAGTGAGCCATCAACTTTATACTTGTTCTTGTAGACCCACTTGCAGCCAATTGGTTTGGTTCCCAATGGAGGATCAACCAGTTTCCAAGTGATATTCTTTATCAAGGCATCATACTCCTTTTGCATCACTTCTTTCCATTCATCATGAGAAGTGACTTCTTTGAAAGAATTTGGTTCAAAATCTGTAGACAAATTCAATTCATAATCATAAGAAACATTCATATCAACAGGTGAATCAGAGTCATCTACATCACCTCCATTTTTATGGGTTGAAGTTCTTGTTTTTGTCTTTCCAAACTCATTAGGATGAACACTTTCAAGTTTTTTGTTAGCCAATTTTGAGGACCTTTTTGAGATGGTCTAGGCTACTCAGTTGATTGAGTTGGGATTGAATCAAGATTGAGTCTCCCAATTCTGTCAATCACATCAGTCAAAGTATCATCAGTGGTGGAAATTTCACGTGCGGGAGAGAGTGCTTCAGAAGAAGATTCCATAGATTGATCCAGCATAAGAATCCCACCTTCAAGATGTGGAATCTGATTATCAAATTCTTGAAATGATTTTGCATTTGTGAATCTATCCAAGCGATAAAGTTGCTGCTCAAAAACATTGTCAGCTTTGGATGATTCAAGAAAAATTAAATCTTTACATACAACAAACTTTTTATTAACTTCATCATAGAGATGGTATGCTTTGGAGGTGTTTGAATACCCCAAGAAGATACACTTATGACTCCTTACACCAAGTTTTTTTTTATGTACCTTTGGTATCAAGGCATAATAGGTAGAACCAAAGACCCTGAGATGCTTTACCGAAGGAATGTGACCATACCACATTTCATAAGGAATCTTGTTTCTAATATCATTGGATGGACATCTATTATTTACATATACAACACATAGAACTACATCATCCCAAAACACCAATTTTACATTCTTGAAAAACATCATGGAGCGCACCATGTTTAAGATTGTCCTATTCATTCTTTCAGCTACTCCGTTTTGTTGGGGATTATAAGGCACAATTGTTTGATGTTTCATCCCATGTTGATGAAGATAGTTTTCAAATTCATTTGAAGTGTATTCTTTTCCATTATCAATGCGAATAGAGCTAATATGAGATTGTGCATCATTTTCAATCCATGTATGAAAGTTCTTGAATTGAATGTATGAAAAACATCAGATTTATTCTTCAATAAATAAACCCAACACATTCTAGCGTAGCCATCAATAAATGTCATCATATATTTATTTCCATTTGCAGAAGGAACAAGCATTGGACCACATAAATCTGAATGAATGAGTTCAAGTTTTCTATGTGCTCTGGAAAGTGAATCATGAAAACGTTGTTTGCTATGCTTTCCTAGAATGCAAGCATCACATTGCTTAAGTTTCCAAGGAATTGTAGGAAAACCAATAACACCATTTTTCTTCAACAAGCGAAGGTTTTCATAGTTCAAGTGTCCAAATCTAGCCTGCCATAACAAATTTGATGGAAATGTACCTTCATCATAATGAGAATTGTATGAGAAATTTTGTGCACGAGCTGAGGTACCTTGAAACTTGAGAAGCCTTTCTTCTTCTATCCTCGTCATGACAATTGAGTGATCTCGTCATGACATGTGAGTGATCTGATGCTTTTCTCACCTCAACCTTTCCATCAAACATATGAATGGAGTGATCTTTCTAGCAGATGTGGACCAAGGACAACAATTTTCTCCTCAGCTGTGGGAGATATAAAACTTCATGCAGAAGAAATCCTGGAAGACCAGGCAATTTGAGCTTGATTGTGCCAAGCCCTAATGGCTTGAGTTTTGATTTGTCTGCAAAGTAAAATGCTCCATCAACATTATCAGTAAATTCTTCAAAAAATTCTCTTCTAAAAGTCATGTGGAAAGTTTCTCCTAAGTCAAGCAACCAATCATTTTTCCAAGAAGCAAGTGAATCATTAAACAAGTATTCATTTACTCCAATATTACAATGTTCCACAACATAGTGAGCAGACTTAGGTGCTTTACCTTTCTCTTTGTCATTAGTTTCACCTTTGGGTTGATTTCTTTCCTGCTCAATTCTATCCCAAGGCAACTTGCATGTGGATGCATCATGCGATCCATCTCTATTTCAATGTATGGAATGCAAATCTAACTTTTCTCCTTGAGAGTGTCTGCCCCCCCTACATCTGAAATTTCTTCTTCCTCTTCCTCTTCGACCACCTCTTCCTCTGGAAGAATCTTGAGCAAGATTCTTTTCTCTATGTGCAAGACACACAACCTCTTCAGAAGACTGAGGAGCTATCTTCTTCCCAAAATCTTTCTCTCTCTCAACAAATTTATTCACAAGGAAATCAAGGGTAACTTCTTTGAGGTTTCCATTTGCTTGCAATGACTCAAGATAATTTAAGTAAGTGGGATAAAGTGCCTCAACAAAAGCTATCAGAGGAATGTCTAGTTCAACATTAGTAACTTTGATATCATGCATAATAGATTTTACTTATGATGCAACAGCAAGAGGATCATCATTTTGTAATTCAAGGCTGAACAATTTAATCATGAATTGAACAACTTCAAGTGTAGATTGTGAGTCATAGAGTTCCTTCAGTTTTTGTAAGGCTTAGAAAGCATTTGAAAATGGAAAAATATGGTGACTCACCTCTTCATTTAAAGATGCTGCAATCAAGGCATAAGCATTGTTTTTCTTATTTTCCCAAATGGTGAATTCCTTGTCTGAGGTAGGTTGTTGTGGTTCTTTGTCTCCTTCTCCAACACACACTCCTTTCCACAACTCATTAAAAATGAGAGTGTGTTTGACTTTCCGCGACCATTCTGGATAGTTCTCCTTGCCAGCGAGAACCACTCCCACAATAAATATTAATGAATGCATTCTTTTTATTTTTTATTTTTGTAAAAAAAATGTATACAGCGTAAATGTAATCTACTGCCAAAAAAATTGCACTATTGATGTAAAAAAAAACTACACTGTAATAGCAATATTCTGAAAAAAATGCAATTTTGTAAGCAATATGACAGAGGTATTATTGGGGGAGGGATTATATGGGGAAGGAATGGTATGGAGGAGGGGATATATGGGGGAGGCAGTGTATGATGGGAGGTGTTAATGGGAAGCCGTGATAACACAACAAAGTGTTATATCCAAGATCAAAATGTGCAGTGGGGAGCGGTTTTAAAAAATGAGAGCGTATTTATGGCATAAAATCCAAGAGTTCCAAACCTTCTTGCCATACGACCTCCTCCCATAGCATTTGTGTTGGACCAAGCCAACTATGGAGTTAACACAATAGTGTGGAGTGATATCATTCATGAAAGAAACATAGGGATGGAGTTGACCATAAAAGAAGCACAGAGGGGACCGGACCGAGCCAATTGTTCAAGAGGGAGGAGATAGTGTGAGGAGATAGTGTTGTGTATCTATTATAACCAACAACGTTATGTGGGAAGCGACCAGTGAATAGGCGGACCAACATTTGGAAGCCGTGTTTGGGAGCTGCGTTTAGGAGCAGCGTTTTGACAACAACAACATGTAACATATGGCATGACTATATGGTAATGTATGGCGGGTATAACGTATGGCATTACAAAGTATATGAACTGAGCAACGTTTTAGATATGTGGATAGAGGTAATGACTAGAAGCCGCGTTTGGACATCCACGTTTAGAGGCAGAGTGGAGGGGAGGTTTATGTATGCAGCCTTATATTTCTCCAACCTGCTCCTAGTATATTCACAAATAAAGTTGCAGCATATACCACGGCCCTTCGAACTAATATTGCAGCATATACCACACACAATTATATAAAAAATAGTCTTCAAAAAATATTTAACATATAAGAAGCATACCGTCATCTTTCTCATGCCACTCCAAAGTCAGCCCTCTGAACTCGGTGGTATCGGTTCACCTCACCGAATTGTTGTAATGGTGGTATCGCTGCTCTCTAAGGACTCTGTCAACATCATTCAATGCACAGTAGTGATTTGTCAGTCTGCAAAAATACAGAATAGAGGCAGAATAGGTAGAATGGGAGTTACAAAGTAGAGAGGGAAGCCAAAAATGGCACTGGCTCTGATACCATGTCAGGCTAGGAGGTAACTCCTCAAGTGGGAATCTGTTTATTCATTTGGGATGTTCATAGTTATATACATAAGGGAGTGACTCTTGAGTTTCATCTCCCGATGACTCTGCCTTTTCCCTTATTTATTATTTGCACTATTTACAATTGTTCACCCAATCCCTATGATTAGGTGTCAACAAAGTTAAATGAATCTGAGGTGTTGGATGCCTTGGCTATGTTGGGACTATTGTTCTCAATATTGCACATCTGTTTCATGAATAAAGGAAGTTCTCTTAATATTGACATTATAATATTTGGAAATTTTGTTGTGATCATGATCATGTTGATGTTTATATATGTATAGATGTAGGCGTGTATGTATTTCATGTCTGACAGGGTGATCATGAATAATGATTATTTTATGCTAATAATTATATGTACATATGTATGTATGTATGAAGTTGACTGACGCGATCATTATTATTTTAGGATGTATGTATGTGTACATGTATCATTGTTTGGCAGGGTCATCAGGAATCATTCTTGTGAAGGAATGATTGCTTACGCAGGCAAATGACATGAAGAGGTTCCTGGTCTATGAGGAATCAAGTGGGAAGAGTAGTCATGAAAAACATATGAGGTCAATATCATGTGAATATGAATTTATATTGTATGCTTGTATTATGCCTATGCTTATGTTATTGATAGGTTATATTGGGGGATACATCAGCAAAATGAAAGTAGTGTGGTCTACGACATGTTGGGACAAGCATAGATAAGACACTGGAAGCAAGGTTTCTTGGTAAAGAGTCAGTGTGATTTTGGATGTTTGGTACGACTGTTGTGAATATGTCGTATATGTTGTACTTATTGCACTTGTGATGTTATGTGAATGAAGTGTGGTGTATATTTAGTGTGTGTACATGTTGATTATGTAATGTTATGTACATGGTGTAGTACATATAGTGTTGTATGAATGTTGCATATTCAGTGTTGGGTATAGATGGTGCTATGTACATGTTGGATATGTGGTATTGTGTACATATTGTACTGTGTGCATGATGGATATGCAATGTTGTGTGCATATGGTGTTGTGCACATGTTGGATATGCAATGTTGTGTATAGATGATGCTATGTACATGTTGGAAATGCAGTGCTATGTACAAGTGGTGTTGTGTGCATGTTGTACATGTGGTGCTATGTACATATGGTGTGGTGTGCATGATTGTACAAGTGGTGATGTATGTATGTGGTGTTGTGTGATGAGGCTCATCAATAGGTAAATTATATGGGCCTTAATGCCACTCTTCAGCGTATTAAAATCAACTTTTCTCACATTTCTGTACATATTTTATTATATTTTTCTTAGTGAAACAATGTAAACTTTGAAATGAGAACTATAAACTCAAAACAGGAACTCTGGCCAAAAAAACCTGAAAAAACATCAAAAACAGTGCTAAAAACAAAAGTGTGTATACTGGAACGATGGTTTTTTTTAGGGTCAATTTTGAACATGTTTTAAAAATGGCAGTGAAAACGAAATTTTCGTGCAAAAAACACCTTGAAAACGAAAAAGTGTTGATACTGGAATGATGATTTTTTTTTTAGCGTCAATTTTCAACATTTTTAAAAAATGCTAGTAAACTGAATTTCTATGTGCAAAAAAACAGTTGTTTATAAGGAAAAAAACACACTAATGTTTTTGGTAGGATAACATTTTTCTTTCCTAAGTATAAATTCAACATGTTTTCAACCGAAACATTTTAGATACAAAAAAAATTGGAATCTTTTCAACCATAAAATTAAAAAACCATGACATTATGAACAAATTACATGACTAAATTAATCAAAATGTCATTATTTGTATATTGAATGAAACATACATTATATCTCTAATTTAATGTTGCATTGTAGATATTATAAACAATAAAAATGATCATAATTAAGACATATAATCCAACAACATAAAAATGACTCATAACTTATGATTTAACACCATATGGAGATCAAAATTTTTATTTCGAGATACGATGCAAACATCAGTTATATAAACTGTCTTAGACAATTATTCAAAATCACTCATATTTTCTTGCACACCATCAAAATTCACATCTTCAGATGAATGATTGGATGCTGATGAAGATGTTCCATATTCTTCTCTTTGATCAACTAGTGCCCCATCTGAGTCCACATGCATGCCCACTATTTCAGGTTTCAAATTCTTCTAGAACTACAACTGGTTTCAGCAGACTCTCATCTCAACATTGTTCCTTCTGGTAACAACCTTTTCAAAATCTCTATCGTCTTGAAGCAAAGAGTTCCTCTCTTTGTTAAATTCAAGTCATAAACAAGTCAACATCCTCCAATTTTAAGATGTCTGTGCAGCGGCGATTTATATTTGTACCCTTTCTTTTTCTCTTTCCGACATTTTTTTTTGTCAACTACCATCTCTGGCTTATACACACCAATGAGTGGGTGTGTATTTGTGGCATACCAATGTACTTCAACACTTGTAACATCCTCATTTTCTGTAAAAACCTTTATAACCTTAGCAACCCATAATGGATAGCCATTGTGATCTCCATTTGCTAGCACTGCAATCATGCAACCCTCCTTAATATCCTGTACTAAACCCCTGTAAAGGTCTTCCATGGGTCCGCATTGTGCATGAGATCTTTTGTAACCAATATACATCTTTCTTTCCTCTCCACGTGAATAATGAATAATACCTTGAGATTGTTGCTGTTCAACAGATTTTATCATGTTCATTTCACACATTTTGTGGCCAAATAAATGGATTTTTCAAAGGTATATCTTCATTTGTTGTTGTTGAAATGATATCACTTTGATTTTTGAAAAATGAATCCCACCAAACTGAATTAGCAATTGTTAAGAAATTTACTGCATAACATAACTAAATACTGAGAGGAATAAATATAAAATTAACCAGCAATAACCATAAACACACATGTTTATCTGGGAAAAACCCCAAATCCGGGGAAAAACCCAATCATAATGAAATTTCATTATCCTTGGCCAAAACCCAGGCCAATCCGGCCAGTGAGCCTTCACAGCTCACCTCCAAGCCTTTTTATTACAATGAAGTCCTTCCAGCCTTTTATAGGCTCCATTACATATAATACCACGGGCATAATACCATGGGTGCACAATACCATGTGCCCCAAAACCATCACTGTTTACCCTCGTCAACTTTTGACTCTATCCCGAGTCAAGTTTATTGAAATAATAGCAGAGAAAGAAAGAATAGCAAGAACAAAATGGAGAATACACAAGCCTTTTAAGGGCTTCAACTACATGTAATACCATGGGCTCAATACCATGAGTCACCAATACTAGGTGCCCAAAACCACAACTGTTAACCATAACTGTTGACATAACCTCAACTCCACCATAGAGTCAAGTTTTTCTAACAATCCCCCCTTTAAACTTGACTTTGGGTTTTCCTTGGCCAAATCTAGCCAAATCTGCCAAGTGAGCCAGCAACCACTCACCTCCAGGCCCTACCCAGTCAATGTTAAGGTATTTGATAATCTCACACACTGTCCTAGTTCAGCGTTCACCATACCACCACATGCATCCCCATGATTCACTGAGGTACGCATGCCTTACCAGGTCTTACAGTCGTATACCCATTTACATGAAAATTTTCACCTTCAACAGAGATTTGGCAAACTCTTCATGCTCTGCTCATGCAGCACTTCACGCAGAGATGGGGTTTGGCCTTCCTTCATAGAATACACGGCACCTTCACGCAGCAAAGGGTACTCCTCGTCTTCGTGGCCCCGCTGGAGCTCATACCAACCCTCTGGCATGCAGAACGACGAGACAAAGATGTCCAGTGGCCCACACTCCACTGGAAAAGCCGTTGGCGATGACCCGCGTGACCACGGCCTAGAAGACTTCGTGGCGGAAGGGGCGGAAGACAAGGCACTCGTAGCACAACTGGAACGTGACGTACGTTGTTCCGCTCAAGATCTCCCCCGCGCCCAAGCTCTTCAGCCCCGTCACCGCGACCACGCAGCCATACTTGCCGCTACATTTTCCCTCCGCATCGCAGATGAGCTGCGCTGCTACTTTTTCACGGAGTTTCGGCCACAAGTCCCGCGGGTGGAGCCTTATGTTCTGCTCCATCTCCACCACCATAAACATCTTGTTTCCCTTTTTCTTTTTTTCTTTTTGGGTTGTCGTGGCTCTTTTCTTTTGTTGCTATTTGTTGCGTGGTGAGGAGCGGCGAGGTGAGGTGACGATTTCGTCGTCGTTCTTCCTGGCCACGTTCCGGCAGGATCCTGTTCGGTAGCGCCCACCCCGTCCAGCAGATTTTCTGCATTTTCTTTTAATGTCTATGTTTTCCACCATCGATCACATGTCTCAGAAAATGATATCTCACATCAATGTGCTTGGTTCTACTGTGATAGGCAGGGTTTGTGGCCAAGTGAATAGCACTTTGACTGTCACAAAGTACACTCACTTTCTCCTGCGTTCTTCCAATTTCATCGAGCAAACCCTTTAACCAGATTGCTTCTTTATTGGCATCTGAAGCAGCTATATATTCAGCTTCGGTAGTGGACAATGCAACCGTGTCTTGAAGCTTTGACATCCAACTAATTGCTCCACCTGCAAGAGTAAAGACATAACCTGTAGTAGATCTTCTTTTGTCCAAATCACCTGCATAGTCAGCATCTACATATCCGCAGACTGATCCTTCACTACCATTAAAGACGATGCAATGATCTCTTGTGCCTCTTAGATATCGAAGCACCCATTTCACTGCTTGCCAATGTTCTTTACCTGGATTTGCCATGAATCTGCTGACAACTCCAACTGCATGTGAAATGTCAAGTCTTGTAGATACCATCGCATACATTAAGTTGCCTACCGCATTTGCATATGGTACATGAGACATATACTGCTTTTCTTCATCAGCTCTAGGACTCAAAACCGAAGAAAGCTTAAAATGGGAAGCTAGGGGAACATACTCAACGAACACTATTGGTTTGTGCAACGAGCTATTGCTTCAACCAACACCACTACTTCGTCGATGGGAACATTTCAAACAGCTAGCCAAGGCCCTTGCCAACCAGAGCTCTGATACCACTTATTGAAATAATAGCAAAGAAAGAAAGAATAGCAAGAACAAAATGAGAGAAGACCAAGAAATGAGAGAAGACCAAGAAATAGAAACTGAATGTGTATCTGATTATTGAATAATGAGTTTTCATTACATGGCATTCGATATATTATGTGAATAGCTACCGTTACACACAACTAAACTACCTGTTACATAAACCGATTAACTACATTTACCAGAAGACCGTTATCAAACTAACAAAGTTTACCTAACAATTCCCCCCTTAAACTTGACTTGGGGTTCCTTGAGTAACTCCAGCTAAACCTGCTAAGTGAGCCAATCCCGCTTACTCTAGCTCTTACCCCCCTCAAAGTTTTTACCTGGGGTATTGTTAACTCGACATCCCCCCTATCACCTAGGTCTAACCCAGACTTTACTGGTGATCACCAAGGGGTACACATGCCTTATGAGGTCTTACAGTAGTATGCCCATTTACATGCAATAATTTTGACTTCATTAATTTTTTTTTTTCCTTGCTGGTGTGATTCTGATCCATCCTCTCTCAATTTGATTTGCTCAAAAACTTCTATCAAACCGCTCCAACTGTGAGCTTGATGAGAACCTTGTAGATTCCAGCACCAGTGGCCTCACGTAGCAGAAAACAAATAATTTTTGAAGCTGCATGAACCCTGAACAATTCGTCAGAATGTTCCAAACCGGTAAATATCGCAAATGCACTACGATCCCTCGTGGTTACGGCACTATCTTCCGCACATTCTCCTCGAGGTTCTTCCACGTACGATTGTTCCACCATTATTTTCCAGACCCAGATTCAGAAAAACGCTGCATTGATATCATCAAGCACTATAAACCCCTGGCATCAAAGAATCCCTTTGAAGCCAATATCTGGCTCTGATACCAGTTGTTAAGAAATTTACTGCATAACATAACTAAATACTGAGAGGAATAAATATAAAATTAACCAGAAATAACCATAAACACATAAACACACATGTTTATCTGGGAAAAACCCCAAATCCGGGGAAAAACCCAATCATAATGAAATTTCATTATCCTTGGCCAAAACCCAGGCCAACCCGGCCAGTGAGCCTTCACCGCTCACCTCCAAGCCTTTTTATTACAATGAAGTCCTTCCAGCCTTTTATAGGCTCCATTACATATAATACCATGGGCATAATACCATGGGTGCACAATACCATGTGCCCCAAAACCATCACTGTTTACCCTCGTCAACTTTTGACTCTATCCCAAGTCAAGTTTACCTAACAGCAATGTCAAAGTACGCATATGTATATCTAATACATTTTTTAATTTCTTCTAGGAAATCAAAATAATTTATATCTCTATTCTATTTGCGTGCATTATAAACTTCACCAACTAATTGTAATAACAATATTTTTGATGCAAATATTGGATGATCTGGAATGAACTTCAAAAGTTCCAAACCTGATGACAGTGCCCATTATGCAGTAACTCAATACTTCTTTCCCCATATTAGTGTTTTCCCATCAATTTTTTTGATACGAAATTGATGTTGGAAGCTAATTTCATTAAGTTTTTCAATTCATTTCTCCTCACCATGCGATCCCAAAATAAACCTTCGCATGTCAACAGTTTATTCCAGCACATCAAAAATAGGCTCTGGCATGTATGATTTCTTAATACATTCAATTAATGATGACATGATCCCAACTTCCTTCCTCCTCAATGTGACTAAAAACTAACTGAACATCTGATCAATATGGTCATGAGTGTGCCCAACAAGAAGGAACCCAACCTTTACCTTATGAAAAATTCTCAATTCAACAAGCATGTTTAGATATCTAAAAACAACTTGATTTTTTTTTTCACAACAAGTGTTGTCCAATTGTAGATACAAAACTTCAGGAATATTACCAGACCAATAAGAAAGCACACCATGAATTATGGTTATTGTCAGATTTGCATCATTATGAATATTTGGAGATATAACGTACACCCTTGGAAACATTTTACCATTGAAGACCATACAACTGACCAAGTGATACTGAATAAAATTTTCGTCCTATAAATTTTTGGGTGTGCGAACAAAATGTGGTAAAAGTGTTTTCTTCTGGTCCATACCATCAATTATCAAACCCAAATATTTATTCGGATTATCATAAAACTTCTTCTGATGCTTGTATAACTTTTTCCTTTCACTTGTTTGTTGTTCGTGATGCTCCTCAAGTTCTTTGACAATTGAATCTACACAACATAAAAGAAAGCCATTAAGAAATATGTTTTCATAGTTGATGACTATACAATTTTAAAAATTAAAGTTATGAATGCTTACCTCTTTCTGACCCTTCACATTTGTCCCTTTTTTATTTAAGAGAAGCACATGTACTACAAATCCCCATCCTTGTCTTCTTAGGAATATGGACATTGTTGAATTATTTCTTCCATACCTTCAAAAAATATTGATATGTAATAAACTGACCATGTCCCTTAGCACCTTCTGCATATTCTTTGTATAAGTTGTAGATTTCTCGTCTTGAAAAATTATCTGGAATATGTATTGTCTCTCTATTTGGAATACACTCTCCATGCTTTGAAAAGAAATCTTTCGTCCATGATGACATACCTCTGAATAAAATGTGGTATCCTTTTCCAAATTTTCTTGAATTCTCGAGAGATGAAAATTCCCCATTGAATGAAACATTTTGAAAGCCTTTCTATAGATAAATAAAGACACAATATGATAATCATAACCTGACAATGTAGATTGCATGCAACCAACTAAATATGAATTTTGCATGCTTTTATTCATTGACAAATATCTATTCCTTTTCTCTAATGCAAATTTGAAATCCATATGTTTCAAGCAATATTTTTGACAGCATTCACTTGAAATGAGAGCGCTAATAGAACTTCTTCTCTTCAGATATTCTGCTCTACCCCTTGTATAACTAGAACATATTGCATTGATATGAAAACGTATGCTCATATTCCTTGATACAATATTTCTTGGCAACATCTTCATCATTGGATTATCATTTGTATAAGCATTTTCATCGTCATTAAGAGGAATGTTATCCACACTATGATCAGATGTGCTTTTCAAATACTGACTTGGAGGATATTCTTCATCTTCGCCTTCTTCAGTGCTACTGTCATAGTCCTTAGAATTGGGACTAAATGGAAAATTTGACTCGATGTTTATTGGATATTCTTCCTCATGTGCATTGCCAGTGCTGCTCTCATAGTCCATAGAATTAGGACTACATCGAAAATGTGACTATTTACTTACTAAAAATGATACATCATGTCCTTTTCCATTGCTACTCTTATAGTCATTAAGATTAGGACTAAGTGCTTCATCCTGTCCTTCATCACTACTGCTCTCATAGTCCATAAGATTAGGACTAAGAGGACACCGTGACACTCCATTCTTTTGAAATTTTTCATCATGTTCTTCATCACTACTACTCTCATAGTCCATAGGATCAGGTCTAAGTGGAAACCGTGACACTCCATTCTTTTGAAATTTGTCATCATGCTCTTCATCACTGTTGCTCTCATAGTCCATTGGATCAGGACTAAGAGGACACCATGACACTCCATTCTTTTGAAATTTTTCATCACACTCTTCATCATTTTTTTTCTCATAGTCCATAGGATTAGGACTAAGTGGACACCATGAGACTTCATTCTTTTGAAATTCTTCATCATGTTCTTCATCACTGCTGATTTCATAGTCCATAGGATTATGACTAAGTGGACATTGTGAAACTCTATTCGGTTGAAATTCTTCATCATTGCTACTCTCATAGTCCATTGGATTAGGACTAAGAGGACACCGTGACACTCCATTCTTTTGAAATTTTTCATCATGCTCTTCATCACTGCTACTCCCATAGTCCATAGGATTATGACTAAGTGGACACCGTGACACTCCATTCTTTTCAAATTTGTCATCATGCTCTTCATCACTGCTACTCTCATAGTCCATAGGATTAGGACAAAGAGGACACCGTGACACTCCATTGTTTTGAAATTCTTCATCATGCTCTTCATCACTACTTCTCTCATAGTCTATAGGATTAGGACTAAGAGGACACCGTGACACTCCATTCTTTCGAGATTTTTCATCATGCTCTTCATCACTGCTTCTCTCATAGTCCATAGGAGTAGGACTAAGTGGACACCATGACACTCCATTCTTTTGAAATTCATCATCATGCTCTGCATCACTGCTGCTCTCATAGTCCATAGGATTAGGACTAAGAGGACACCGTGACACTCCATCTTTTGAAATTCGTCATCATGCTCTTCATCACTGCTACTCTCATAGTCCATAGGATTAGGACTAACAGGACACTGTGACACTCCATTCTTTTGAAATTTTTCATCATGCTCTTCATCACTGTTGCTCTCATAGTCCTTAGGGTTAGGACTAAATAGACACCGTGACACTCCATTATTTTGAAATTCATCATCATGCTCTTCATCACTGCTGCTCTCATAGTCCATAGGATTAGGACTAAGAGGACACCGTGACACTCCATTCTTTTGAAATTTTGCATCATGCTCTTCATCACTATTGCTCTCATAGTCCTGAGGATTAGGATTAAGTGGACACCATGACACTCCATTCTTTTGAAATTCGGCATCATACTCTTCATCACTGCTGATCTCATAGTCCATAGGATTAGGACTAAGTGGACACCGTGACACTCCATTCTTTTGAAATTCGTCATCATGCTCTTCATCTCTGTTTCTCTCATAGTCCATAGGATTAGGACTAAGTGGACATCGTGACACTCCATTCTTTTGAAACTCTCCATCATGCTCCTCATCATTGTTTCTCTCATAATCCTTAGGATTAGGACTAAGTGAAATCCGTGACTCTTTATTTATTTGAAATTCTTCATCCTCTCTTTCATCAGTGCTGCTCTCATAGTCCTTAGGATTAGGACTAAGTGGAAGAATTGAGTTTCTTTTCATAGTGGAAAAATTTCCGTTATATTCATCAATATGATTAGAGTTGTTATGCGACAAAGATGTTGATGCTTTACAAAGCGAAACTTAACTATTAGAAGAATCCATCCCTTTCAAATAGAAGAGGTTGAATGATACAAATGCAGACTCTCCTAAAGATATTATATAGCTTAGAGAATAAAATTTTCCCTCCAAAAATTTTCGCCAAAATATTTCCCTCCAAAAATTTCGTTTCATGTATTTCTCTTCATTATTTTATTCTACAATTTATTGAAAAATTTTAACTAAATTTTTTTATGAAATAAATCTTTAAATTTAAAATTGTAAACTAAAAATTCTACCTAAATTATTTTAATAGTTAAACTATATAATATTTACTAAACAATTGAATGTTTTTTTAATTTAAAATACCTTCTAAAACAAATTAATCCCATATTCACTGCGCTGTAAAAAAATTCCATAATATTCACTTTGTCATAGTTTCCTATATCACCATAACAAAATTAACATGTTAATTTTTTTTAAAACAAATTAATCCCATATTAACCATATGCTAAAACATATTCATAATTTCACATATATAATAAATTTCATTATCACTATTACTCACATCACATCAAGGTTTTCCGAGGTTTGTTAAAAGACTTGGAGAAAGTTTGTGGAGAGGCTACAGAGCTATCAACAACATATCCAATGGAGGATTCTTGCATTTGAAAGGTTAGTTAATTTTTCTTCTTTGCAAATTTTAAAATTAAATAAGTTTAATGAAGTTTATTTTTATTTTTTTTAAATTAAAACTTTTTGTGGACCAAATTTACCCACTACGTCCGTAGTGGGCATGGTGGGCCTGGTAATGCTCACAACGACCAAACGGGCCCATACATTAGGGGCGATGGGGATGGCTACCAGGTCCTCCGCCCCAACCTGGCAGCCCGAGGGGTGGCGGGGCGATTCTGCCCACGGGGTGGCAAGGCGATTCTTAGAATCGCCCCGCCACCCCATGGGCGAGTGGGCTACCGGGGTGGCGTGGGGGGGCTATGGTAGCTCCCCCTACGCCACCCCATGGGCGAGTGGGCTACCGGGGTGGCGTGGGGGGGCTATGGTAGCTCCCCCTGCGCCACCCCAATGGCCCAGCCGCCCGCTCTCCCACCCACTCACGGGGTGGCATGGGCGGGGGGCTACAGCAGCTCCTCCCATGCCACCCTGGCGTCCTGCCACCCCATGGGCAGGTGCAGGGGGAGTTGCAACAGCCCCCCCTGCACCACCCCGGTGGCCTGCCCGCCCGCAGGATGGCGCGGGGGGAGCTGCCCCCACACTACCGCATGGGTGAGCAGGACAATGGGGTGGCATGGGGGGAGCTGCCGCAGCTCCCCCCCGCGCCACCTTGGTGGTGGCGAGCGAGCCGCCGGGGTGGCGCGAGGGGAGCTACCGCAGCTCCCCCCCCCATGCCACCCCGACAGCACACTCGCCACCACCGGGGTGGCGCGGGATGCCACCCCGGTGTCCTCCCCGCCCATGGGGTAGTGTGGGGGGAGTTGCCGGCAACTCTGTCCGCCCCACCGTGACGACCCGTGAGAAACCCCCCTACCCCACCCCGGCGGCCCAACGGTCTGTAGGGTGGTGGGGCCATCAAGGTTGGGTGGGGGGTAGTGGTTGGGTCACCAGGGTGGGGTAAGGGGCTGGACCCAGCAATTAGCTCGGTTGGCCGACCGATTTTCAGGGTGCAGTGGCAGGGCGATGTATTTTTTAAATTTCTTATTTTTTTTCTAAATTGTTATGGTTTATAAAATTAATTATCATTTATCATTTTCGTTGTTAATTTAAGTTACTATGTTTTTGTCATTTACTGATTTATGTGTGTCTTTCTTTCAGGAAAATGGCATCAAACAAGATTTTTGTGAATCTTTCTCGACCAAATACTCTTAAAAGTGGATCTTCAAAAAACATTGGTGAATGAACCCCACTTAAGCTGATGGCTACAAATCTTTGAGGTGCCTCAAATGATAAGAACATGATTTCATACTGGAAGAAATCAAAAGAAGCGAAACTTCCATCAAATGTCTGGTATGTGAAAGAAAGAGAAAGCCAAAATGTGCAGATATATCTATATGTTGATATACCTAATGATAATGGAATTTATGACGTGATGGGAAGAATCATAGACATGTGTTCGGTACCGGACAGTGAAGTTGTTTACATACTTACAAAACTGCCCAAGTCACATGAAAGGATTAAATGCTAGTTCTCATATTCATTGTATGAAATGAGAGAGGTATCTACAAAGTTGTGTAAACAAATCGTAAATGAGATGAAAAAAAATATCGTAAGTATTGTTATTTATATTTGTTTTTTTTTGTTCTTGTAATTGTCTCACTATTTTTTTTTAACTTTGTTTTTATTGACATATGATATTTTGTTTGGCAGAATTTTGTTGAAAGTTATTCAATTAGGTTGGGAGGCATTCATTTCATAAAGAATGATATTATGAAAGTTGTCAGCAGTTTCTACTCAGTGTCAGAAGAAGATATGGCAAACAAGAAAAACGCAGTAATTCATGATGCTACAAAACTACATCCAAGGGATCAGAAAAAAGAGCTTCTAGTGGATAAATCTAGCAAGGGTAGACAAGTTACTTTTTAAGATGAGGAAGTTGAAACTGGTAGTGAAGAATATGTTTTCGTTACTGAGGATGACATTGGAACTGAGAAGAACCGTAAAAGACCAAAAGTAACAATGCCCAAGAATAAATCTGTTACAGTTAATGATGAGAATGTTATGAAGAAGAAAAGTAAAGTTAAACATTTTGAAGTAGTCATTACCAACAGTCAAGAACCTAGTGAAACTTCAAAAGAAAGCGGAGAAATCATTGCACCGAGAGCTAATTTAGAGGATGGAATTATCAAAACAAAACAAAATTCCATTTGACAGAACTTGACAAAGAAAAACTTAATTGAGGGTGGTCGTACATTTCCACTTAATGTCAGACAAATCTATAAGGAAAGTGAAGGGCAATGTCAATATCAAATCAGAAAGCCACACCATTTGCATGTTCACAACTTGAAGACATTGATGAGGTATAATCCATATGCTCATGTGGTTAATTATGTGCTTCTTGTTGATCCAGTTCAAGTTCCCAACAAAGAAGCATTTGATAAGTCAAAATGTTTTGAATACAATTATTATGTGCTTGGGGGGGACCATTTTGTAGAAGCTCAAAGACAATTGATGGAGGAATATCCCAATAACGCACGTTTTGAAACAATGAAATGTATCATTTATGCTGGTTTATCAGATAAGAAGCAAAGTTAGTGGCATGGGATCATAATTAAGATAATGAATGTAGGATGTCAATGAATTTCATCCAAAGGGTTAGATTTATTCATAGCGAATTTGAAGAAAAATGTGGTGGGGATAGGATAAATGTTAATGTAGATTTCCGAAAGGAATGTTTTATGGAAATAGGCTATCAAATTGAAAAGAAAATCAATTCGAATGGCGACAAAGGCGACAAATTTAGTGATTTATTCAGAGGTGTTGATAACATTTTCTAGTTGGCATTTAGAATTGGAGAGATATGGGAGTTGATTAATGAGACTTTTAGCATGTGGGAGAACATTGGCATTAAAAACCAGAAGGTCAAAAAGTCTAGGCTATTGATATGTAGCAACAGTAAATCAGGTCCTGAAATGAAGCAACTTCCAGAAGATATGACTATCACACCTTGGAAAGCATTGCAAGGAGTGAAGGATGAAAAACTTATCAAAGAAATATTATCTTGTGTGAGGTCAGGGGATTATCATTGGAGGAAATGTCTGAGAAATTTCAAAAGTAAGTTTGTTGAAGTATTTTTATTTATTTCTAGATTATATTTTTCTTTTAAATATAATATATTGTTCTTGGTAGTATTTGATATACATATCATTATATTAACTTTTTTCACTTTATCTATGCAGTCACAAAGTTTACATGAAAATTCAAGAAAAAATGGTTAAATTGTTGAATGAAGATAGTTGGGATGATGTTGTACGCAACTATCCAGATTCAAGCTCTACATCAACATTAATTTTCTTTATCTTTCATTTAAAAAGGTACGTTGATTTATATATTCATTTTTATTCATCTGTATACTATTTTTAATTTATAACTTACACATATAGTTGTTTATTTTATAAAAGATGAATAAGAATGAAAAAATAGCACCAGATAGTTTCAGAACCTTCATTGAAAAAATAAAGATCGAAAGACTGAAGAAGCAATGTATTAAAAATGCTGAACTTGATCCAACTCTTACTCATTTCATTTGGAATGGGCTAGACACTCTTCAATATCAAGTAATACAAGGTGACTGTGAAAACATTGCTAAACTCATACCTAAAGGGGATTATTCCCTAGTTATTGTAGATATTGCCCATGGTTTCAATATTCCAAACACTGACTATGATAGTGACCCTTATACTTATAAAGATCTTAGTAAAGTGGTTGCGGGATTTCTAGAAGTCACATCATCACCATTATGGAGATTTGTGACATTTCATTCAGACACACAATTGGCAATGTTATTGTCAAGCTTCAAGGGGAAAACAAATTCAAGGATGCAGCTTATATGGTAAGACGTTTAAAATGTATATTTGGTTAATGTTAAAAAATTCATTTATGTACAAGTTAATTGAACTTTTACTATTTCATGTTATAGACAAAAGTCAAATCTTATTAACCGTGAAGATCAACCATTTATAAATGATTGTGAGTTCATCCATATTGATAGTTGGACAAAAGATGATAACTATATGTCTATGATTTTTAATCGGGTAGATGGAAAGAGTCATAGCCAAATACTGACTTATGATGTTGTTGTGAGAAAACTAACATATGAAGACAAAGAAGAAAAAGGAGAGATAGTTAACATTTATCAAAAACCACAGTTATTGATTAACTATCTTATAGACATATGTTCAAATGAAGGAGATTGGGTTTCTGATTTATTTTCTAGCTCAGGTAAGTTTTATTATATGGAATTGAGTTTCAATATGTTATTTATTAATTTATATGTCATTGTACTAATTTACTTCATTATTTCTTTTGTGCTTGATAATTAGGTATAACACTAGCATGTTGCCTTCAAAAAGGAAGAAATTGCATTGCCATTGAAAAAGATCCAATATAGTGCAATTTTATTCAGCAAAGAATTAATGCTCTTCAATTTCTTCCAGATGCAATGCAAGAAATTAGGTTGAATAAAGGGGACTTTATTGAATCACGTATGGCAAAAAAGGCAAAGGAACCCCAACCACTATTACACAAAATGATTGGAAGGGCATACATTGGGAGATTTGCAGACATCAAAGATCCATTAGAGGAGGAAAATGAGCAAAATGAAGCAGAAAATATTGTGGAAGAAGACAATGATGAAACTCTAGAGGATGAAGAGTTTGGATTACGTGACACTGTTGATTAAATTTAAGTTATGCTTAGAAATCAAGCTCATTTTTTGTAACTACTAATTAGTTATACTTGTAATGTTTTGAATTTGACATTTTATGAGAAGAATAAGCACTCAATTAAGGTTGTTATGTGTTCAATATTTGTATTATGTGATTTTCACATTAATTTTTGTGTTAACCATTATTTTTTGAAAAAAACTGTGATTATTATTATTTTTTTGACATGAAAAAAAAACTATTATTTAAACATTTCTATTTAAAATTTTCCTATAAAAATTGTGATTTTGACATGTCATCTCTAGCAAAAAATTACAAAAAATTATCAAAACGTGTAGTTTTTTAGTTATATTTATGTTATAAATGGTTATTTTTATGTCAATTGTTAAAAATTATTATTTTTTAGAGACAATTATTTCGTGTGGATTGAAATATTAATTAACGATGTATAAATATGTAGAATATCGAAAACTCAAAATATCGACCTTCTTCTTTAAATATGCAAAATAATAAAAACCTCACTACAAAAAAAAAAAAAAAAAAAAAAACAAGAAAATATGAAGAAGAAGACCACTTCAAAAATTATTAAATTTAGAAAATAATTATTTACATTTCATACATTAGAAAATTTAAATTCAAAAAATAGGTCTTTTAAAAAGAGGGCCTAATGCAGAATTACCACTTTTTAAAATTAGCATGAAAATCACTACCATTCTAAAACGTAATGTACATAAGAAAATTTAAAGTGCCAAAAACTATGCTCTAAAAAAAACATGTGTGTTCTGCATCACTCCTTTTCAAAATCGGGTCACTTTTTTGCTATCTCTACGAAACGGGTAACAGTATCAGTTCCCATTTCAAAGTTTACATTGTTGTAAGAAGGGTAAAGGTGAGATGTTATGTCACGTGGCCTAATGCGCATTAATTGCAGCATTTGGAGCAGTTTTTGGCTAATTTAAATGTAGTAACTCGAAGTAGACAAGAAAGGGGGATTTTGAGAGATTTGGTCTCCCTCCTTAACTCCTCAATCACTTGAAGATTCCTCCACCAGATCTCATCAGCTCGGAGTTACAAGCAACCAAGCCAACCAATTTCATTGGTAGCCAAGCCAGTGATAGTTGAAGACAAGTCAATCTCGAGTTTGGGAGCCAAGCCTCCCTAATTTTTAGGAAGTTGTTGGTAGCTTCAGTTGTATAAATAAGAAGACCTAGGGCCTCATTAGGATTCAACTTTTTATTGTATCCAAGAGGAAATTTCAAGCTAAGATATTATGACTGTTATTCTCATTTTATTTTTGACATTTTGATGATAATGAAAAGGGTTTCTTTGATCCAGCATTGAGTTGACTCAGAGGGTTGAAGATATTGGTTTAGGGCCCAACCCTAGTAGAAGAAGTTCCTCTTTTCGTACATGTATTCTTATATTAGAATCATATATTAGTTTCTGAAGTTATTTCTACTTTGTTTAATTTACAAGTCTTTGAATGATTGGTTAGTTTTTCTTCCATTAGTTGGAGAAGTAGATCAGTGTTATGGTAGTGAAAGAAAATACTTCAGAAAATCTTGTGATAGTGGCCTCATCCTCATCTCCCACATGGTTATCATGGTTTGAGGGCCCCACTCTCACAGTCCCAAAAATAGATTTATCTTTTGGTTATTACATAGCTTAAGATTTCTTATTGAGTAGATAATTGTTTATGAATTCTTAGAAGCACTTGCAATTGTGATTTTGTTTTCTTGAGTTTGATGTAGATTAGAAAGCATTCCATTCCATAGATTTAAGCCATTAGTCATCAATAAATCAGTTTCTCAAATTCAACTCATCTTTTCCACATTTACATAAATTTGTTCATGAATGAAGAAAATAATATGTGTTGTTGCATGAGTTGCTGATCTGCAGGAAGGAACTCATTTCACTTGCCTCATCTAAGTCTTATCCACCTCTCGCCCAATCCTACCAACCACTAATTCAGATTTCTGTTTTGTAGCAACCATGGACAACCACCTTGAGCAAATCCAACCATCCTGAAGAGTTGGGTTGATCCTTGGGTAGTGTGCACCTTTCCCATACCTTATTCCACCATCATACATCTTCCCAGCACTTCCTTTCACCTTCCCTACCTTCCTACAACTTTCAGCTAATTTTCCTGTAGTAAGCTAAGACATCCTGTAGTAACTACAGGAAATCTTGTTGCAACTACAGGAAACCTTGTAGTAGCTTGTTTTAGATTGTTTTGGGCAGAAATGATAATCAGAGCCTAGGGTAGGCCTTCAACTTGACCTTCATGCCCCTCAATGCCTTTTGGATGCTCTTTCCCATACCTTCCTCCCCTTCAAAAGATGAGCTTGCTTATATGAGAATTTACATTTCTAAATTGAAAACCAATAGACTCACCTCTGCAATATTTAGCTAGTGCATGCATACATCAGTCATAGAAATGTTAGGATAATTTCCATGCCTACTTATTCCAAATAGCTAGATGATAGAATGCAAGGTTAAATTAGGTCTACACTTTCTATTCAACACTTTCATTTCCTTAAAATAGGCAAGTATGTACTTTTTGCATTAAAGATAGATTTACATTCACTGACATTAGTCAACCTCCTTCTAGTCAATAGAAGACTGGTTTGAAAAACCCCAGTGGTCTATCACCCCAGTTGAGAAGTAACAAGAGTAGACTATTGCATCTACTATTCATATAGCAATGTCACCTCTAATTTTGTATGAACCCTGGGTTGATAAAATAAAGTTGGTCGCCCTATGATGAGCCTATGTATTGCAACAAGAATACTGCAACTCCTAGGGCTACCAGCTTTACTTATCAACCCAGGGTTCATACAAACTTGAAGGTGACAGTTCTATATGCACAAGTAAAAGTGAAGGTACTGCCTATTGTCACTACTCATCTGGAAAGAGACCCTAGGGGTTCCAAGCCATACTTCTATAGGGTCATAAGAAGCTTAACTCTTTGATGGAAGAAGATAAAATATATCCTAGGGGGGAGCTACTTCTACTGCAGTATTGAAGAAAACAACATGAAATATTAAACCATACCATAACCTAACTAACCATCCAAACAACTATGCTAAGCAGAATTTCTAAATTAACACTAATCTAATGTTGTTATCTAAGTTGCAGAAGTAAAAAAACATTAAACTAGACTAAGGTGCAGCAAAGAAACTTAGGCTAAATCGGGTTTCAAGCGGAAAAAGCAATCGGAGGTCGAAATCAATGGAAAGCGGACATAAGGACTCAGTAGCGCATAGGGACCGTTGGATCAATCAATGAACAAAAGATGGATGGTGGAGATCTTATCACGAGGCTTAAGTGAATAAATGGATGAATGGGTTGATGAATAGGATGAACGATGGAGATTGTATCGCGAGGAGTTAAGTGAGTGGATGGATGAATCAAGGTAACAAAGGAGATGAATGGCCGAGATCTAATTGCAGGGATGAAGTCAAGAGATGGACGGACGAGGTTAACAGGAGCGATGAATGGCTAAGATCTGATCGCGCTCGTGAAGTCAAGAGATGGACAGATAAGGTTAACACGAAGGATGAACGACTGAGATCTGATCACGTGGGTGAAGTCAAGAGATGGACGACAGAGATCGTATCATAGAAAAAGAAACGTGTGGACATGATGGAGCAGGTTTCTAAGGCGGTAAGTAGTTTCTCGCGTGCCCTTCAGGCTGTAAGGAGTATTTGGAAATTTCATGCGATTAGTCTTACTGCGCGACATGTAGCACGAGAAAACCACTTTTCTCGCGTGCTCTCTGGCGGATAACGTTTATGCACTAATCTGCGCGAGATTGCGTGATAGCTGTTGGATCAGGCGAGGCTGATCAGTGGTGTAGATTGGCCAAGCCAGTTGGTGATTGAGTGAAGCAACAACCGTCAGATAAGGCAAGGTAGATTGATGGTGCAGGTTTAAAGCACCTAAAGGTGTGGAGGTGATGCGATAGCCGTCGTATCAGGTGAGGCAGATTGACGATGGGGACTTAAAGCTCATAAAGCAAGTGGTGGACACCATGCGAGGTAGAATTTGGAGAAAATAGTGAATCATATGGTGATTGTGAAGGTTTTTTGGTGATCAGACGACGAGGAAGTGATGTAAGAGGAATGTGTTGAAGGCGGTTTCAAATGAAAATGACAGAGAAACATAGTGAGGTGAACGAGTAACTAAATCAAACAACAAACTCCATAACTCATGCGAGAACTAGAAACCTATGCTTTTGGAGCTGCTGAAGGGTCCCTTCCTCAAGTCATGGTCCCAGAGGGAGGAGATGAGGCCGAGACACCTGCGCACAGCCTGATAGTGATCTTTTTCCTCTAAATAACTTGTGAACTAAAAGAAGGCGTAAATGGAAGTAAACTGAAGCAAATGCAGCTATTGAAGCAACTGAACAGAAAAACCATGAATCATCTGTGCTATACTATTGTAATGGAAATGCAGCTATTTAAACAAATAAATAGAAAACCATGAATCTACATAAGAAAATGAACAGAAACAAGAAGTTATGCTACCTAAACAAATGAACAATGAAAACCAAGAAACTATGCTAGCATACAGTAAAGAGGAGATTTGGCTGCTTGGGTCGGGCCCTAACCCAAGAGCTTCAACCCTCGAAGTTAACTCAGAGCTGGCTTAAACATAACTCATTCTTATTATAAAAACCATGGATTACAGAACAAACTGTCACAAGTCTCTTGCAACTCAGAAATAAAACAAAGTTTTTACAATAGAAGTCTGAATCCTACTGAGGTCCTAAGCCTCTCTATTTATACATTTGAAGTCTCTAACAACTTCCCTCCCATTAGGGAGGCTTGGCTCCCAACTTAAGATAAACTTTTTTCTATCCCTTTCCCTTGATTGGCTATCTTTTAGTCTTCAAAGTGATGGCTATGTGCATTCCAAGCTGATGGTGGAATATTCGAATGGAGGGGTAGTAAATGAGGAGGATTTACCTCCTATAGTTACTTTCCCTTGTCCCATTAGATTCTTTACCAAGGTATTTTCCATAGTTCTTTGATTTTATCCTTTATACTTGCATTTTTCCTTGCTTTTATCCTTTATTCCTATAATACATGCACATTATACCACAAAGCCAAAAATCCAATTCTAACTCATTTCATAAACAAAATATAATCAAAAGTATGCAATAAGTTGTGAGAATAGTTGGTTTGACTAAGATAGGAGGTTAATTAAGGCCAATTACGGCCCATATAATTAGTCAATAATGAGGCTCATCATCACCCCCTACTGAAAGTGTTGCTCATCCTCTGAATAACTTAGTCAATGTCCATGTCATTCATGGCTCTGGTAGCCTATTTGACATCCCATTCTTCTATTGTGGTCTCTTCTTCTTGTTTATAGAAGCCTACTTTCCTTTCTACTTCTTCCCACTTCCATTTTTCCTCTTCTTCTTTTCTCCCTTCTAGCATCCCTACGAGTAGTGGTGGATTGAGTTTTAGGCCTATCCAATTGACCTTGAACCTTTGCATTGATTGCTTATACATAGGTGTCCTGTTGAGTGCCTCTCTCAACCTTTGAGGGAAGTGATATTTTATGATCTTCAAGCTGTGTGGAAATGTTTCATCTCCTTTAGCAAGCATGTATATTATCATCTCTTTAGCAGCCTAAACATATCCTCAAAATGTGAAATTTCTTGCTCTTGGGCAACAAACTATCTAAGTGCTAGCTGGGGATTATTTGCAATTAGATTATGGGTGTTGATTAGGGCCATGGGATTTGATTGTTCAGCTCTAATGAAAAGAGGTTCATTTTTCTCTTAGGCCAATATTCTTTTCATCTCTGTAGCCCTTGACTCCTCATGGTTCCTCCATGATGCCAAAGCTATTAATTGTAGATCTCCTAGCTCTGCATTAGGATCCCAAATATTCATGTCTGTGAGGGCCATGTTGTGCAAGTAAAACTTAGCCATTTTGGCCCTATCTTCTAGTGCACTTTGATCACAAAGACTAATAAACTGCATGTAGTCCTGAAATGGCATGGTGCTCCTTTGTGCTAGCATTTTAATATGAAATTGTAGCCATTGTTCTCTGAGGTAAGGAGTATAGGATTTAGCTAGCATCCTACACTAGATGGCCTCCAATGAGAGGCTGGCCATACATGCTAGCTGGTTTTCCTTTTCCTGTAGTTGTCCTCTCTGTTTTTCTTATCTTCTTCCTTTTGTTGTTCTTTCTCATCTCCATCAATTTCTTCTTCTGTTTCAGCATCATCCTCCTTGTGTTTTAGCATGTTCCTCTATATTAGTTTCTTCTTTATTCATCTCATCCCATCTAGCTCTGTATCTTCTTCTTGTTTTTCCTCCTCCTCACTGACAGAAGGACTAACATCATAGATGAGGGTTTTGATGTCATCCTCTGCTGGTAAGTCTCTGAAGACTGACCATTTTATAGGGATCCTGAGGTTTTGGAGGGAATCCTCAATGAGGATCCTGATCAACCCATGGTGAACTAACTGCTGGGAATTTCCTTCCTTTACTTTGTTGCTGGAGTCTATGAGTGATTGCATCAAGAAATAGGGTATGCTGAGTCTTTGGTGCACTAGTGTTTCTACCCCAAATCTTAGTTCTTCAAGCATTCTCAAATGGTTTCCATAACAATACTGTATCTATGGACTCTTGAATTCTCTTTTTCCTTATTAAATAATTTCCATTTTGCCACCTTTTCGCTTATAAACCAACTACCTCTTAACCTTTACAACTTTTGATTAAATGATGCATATGAGTGAGTGAGTGGGATACTTACTTGTGGCCTTGATGCCATGTTGCAATTGTCAAAGATCAGAGGCACTATTGATGGTTATTATTCTTCCTCCTCTGCTGCCAGTTGATGGTTTATTATCTTTTGCAGGTGTCTGTAACTAAAGATTTGATGTTGTTTTTGCTGTTGTGGAGCTCTTGGATCTGATGTTGCTGCTATTGTGGAACTCTTGGATTTGATGTTGCTATTGTTGTGGAGCTCTTGGATTTGATGCTACTGCTGCTGTGGAGGTCTTGGATTACAACTTGTAAATGTTTGGTGTCTCCCTTAGACTTTCTTGATCATGTTGCTGGCTGGTGCTATGAGGATGCTATAATGAATGGACAGAGGGAGTAGGAGTGTATGTGGATGCAGGGATGATGGTAATAGTTGAGGTGATTATGTTAGAAACCATAATCTTCACCTGAATTGAAGAAATGAAGTGAAAAGCAATAGAATTGATGGAGGGATGCATGGCAAGGAGTGGAGGAGATGAATACATGTGAGGCAGGGTTCCCTATGGATCTTCTCTTTGCTCCCTGTTTGTATTTTTCACCCACCTGCAAATAACAATTATGTTTTTTTTCTTTTATTATTTTTATATATATTTTTTAAAGAAACACCTAGGTTGCCTCAGAGAGGTTTTCACCCTACATATATGCCCTGGGCGCCTCAAGGAAGATTTTCACCCTTGGATCTTCTGACTCTTTTTCATTTTTCTCATCCTTGGGCTGCCTTTTGAGGTTTTCAACCCAAAGATGGGACTCAAGCGCCTCATGGAGGTTTTCACCTGAATCCTTCTTCTTTTGTTTTTTCCTTTTTTAGTGACCTGATGAGGGAGGAGTTGGAATTTGCTCGACCATCATCACTGTCTTATTGATACTTTCAATGAACTCTTGTTTTGATAAAGGAATCTTGTACATTTTCAACATGTGTCCATTAACTAGTAATGGAATGGCTTCTTCATCAGTAGTTCTGATTTGCACTGAACCATTGTCATGGCATCTTTCCACCACATAAGGTATGAGCCATCATGTCCTTAGCTTGCCCTTGAAGTCTTTAAATCTGGAATCATATAACAATGCCTAGTCTCCTTCTTGAAATTGCTTCTCCTTCATGTGCTTGTCATGCCAAATCCTCCTCTGAAGCTGAATTATCTCTATATGTAGGAGGGCCTACATTCTGAATTCATCCAAGCCATTCAAATGTAACAACCTTTCTTTCTGTGCATTACTGAGATCTAAATCTAGTTGGGCTGCCATCCTCAATGTGTTATATTTAAATTCAATGGACAACACAACCTTTTTACCATAGACTAGATCATAGGGTGTAAATCCAGTGGTGGTCTTCCATGTTGTATTATAGGCCCAGGTGGCCTCAACTAGTCTCTCTGCCCAATCCTTCCTACCGCTTCTCACTACCTTGGTTAAGATGTTCTCCAGTGCCCTATTGGTCACCTCCACTTGTCCATTATCTTGTGGATGATAAGGAGTGGAGGTATTGTGCTTGATTTTTGATGGCTGAGCAGTTCTTCAATCATGTTGGAGGTAAATTGGCTGCCTTAGTCTGTGACTAGCCCTCTAGGGTACCCAAATTTGTAGAATATATTCTCCCTTAGGAACTCAGCCACGTTCTCTTATGTTGCTGCCTTAATTGCCTTGGTTTCAGCCCACTTAGTCAAATAATCAGTGCACGTAATGATGTGTTATTTTTGCTTTGAACAAGGGTTGATAGGCCCAATGAAGTCCATGCCCCACTTATCAAATGGCTCGAAAGTCACTTGAGGTTGTAGGGGCATTTCATCTCTTGGAGTAGGCATTCCCATCCTCTAGCACCAATCACACTGACTAATATACTTTTTCACATCTTGATGAAGAGCAGGCCAATAATAGCCTACTTGCAACACTTTGAATGTTGTCCTTTTTGCTGCAAAGTGACCTCCACAAGGCTCATCATGACAGGTCAGAAGGATGTCAAAGACTTCCTCTTCCCTTACACACCTTCTTAATATTTGATATGGGCCAAGTTTGAATAGATTTCTCCCAATTCAGGTGAAGGGGGCGCTCTTTCTGACTATCTTGCTCTTTTCTTTGGAAGGCAAGTTTGGTGGGAACCGTGCTGATACCAAATAGTTTGCTATATCGACAAACCATGGGGAGAGAACTAAAATACCAAACAAATGCTCATCTGGTACTTGGTCATCCACCATTCCTTCTTCACCTACAGGCAGATTCATTTTAGATAGAAAGTGAGCAACAACATTTTCCTTGCTAGGCTTATCAACAATAGTTAGATCAAACTGTTGTAATAGAAGAAACCATCTTATGATTCTAGCATTCACATCTAGTTTGTTCATTAAATATTTGATTGTAACATGATCAATATGCACAAATGTTTGATAGCCTGTAATGTAATGCCTAAATTTGTTCAATGAATGCACAATAACTAGGAGTTCCTTTTTGGTCACAGTATAGTTTAGCTCAGCCTTTGATAGGTTCTTACTGATAAAATAGATGGCATATGGCAATTTCTCCTCTTCCTGACCTAAGGCTACTCCTATGGCTTTGTGTGAGGCATCAGCATGAATATGAAAAGGGAGGGTCTAGTTTGGGCCTCTAAGGATTGGTGTAGTGGTTAACTTACCCTTTAGAATGTCTAAAGCCTCTTGACAACTCTTTGACCATATAAACTCAGAATATTTGGCCAACAATCCAAACAAAGGAGAGGCCAACTTGATGAAGTCCTTTATGAATCTTCAGTAATATCCAGCCAATCCTAAGAAACTTCTAACATCTCTATGCTTTTGTGGAGGTGGCACCCTTTGGATGATTGATATTTTTTTGGGTCCACCTACAGTCCCTGCTTAGATATTGAATGACCTAGCATAATCCATTCAGTCATTAAGAATTCACACTTTTCTAGACTGAGAGATAGATTCATTTCAATGCATTTTTGTAATACTTTGCCTAGGTTAGTCAAGGCTTCTTGGAAATCACAACCATAAGGTGTAAAATCAGCCATATAGATTTCCATAGTACCATGTACTAATTCAGCAAAAATACTTAAGACTACTCTCTAGAAAGTGGTAGGAGCATTGCATAGGTCAAAATGGAGGACCCTATAGGCAAAAGTACCCCAAGGATAGGTGAAGGTGGTCTTATCCTGGTCTTCTGGGCAGATTTAGATTTGGTTGTACCCATTGAATCCATCTAGGAAAGAAAATAACTTCTTCCTTGCCATGCCATCTAGCACATGGTCAATGAAGGGTAGGGGAAAATGATCCTTATTTGTGGCTTTTTTCAACTCCCTATAATCAACACAAATCCTCCACTTCCCATTTTTCTTGGGAACTAACACTAAAGGAGAGACCCACTCATTGTCTGAGATAGGGTAAATGAATCCTGCATCTAGAAGTTTTTTCAGTTCTTCTTTGACTATTTCTTTTAGAGTTGGATTCATCCTCCTTTGTGGTTGCATGACTAGCCTACAACCTTCTTTGATGTATATGTGGTGAGTACACACTAAGGGGTGTACTCCCTTAATTTCTTTATAACTCCAAGCGAAGGCTTCTAGGTTCTCTCTCAACATGTGGCATAGATTTTCCTCTTCTAAAGCAGAAAGAGATGGGTTAATGTTCAAAGTCTTCTCTGGGCCAAATTCTATGGTTTTTAAATGGAGTGGGTTGGAATTGGCCAAGCATAAGTCAATTGGATGATTGTTCTGGGTTTCCCTTACTTCTTCTTCTAATGGCAGTGAACTAGGAGTTGGACTTTGGAGTAGGTGTTCAATTAAATCATCCTCATCTTGCTATCCTCCTCCTATGATTGCTTCCAAAGTATAAAGTTGGGTAGAATAAACCTCATCCTCTTCCTCCTCCTCCAACCATAATGGTAAATCATGCTCTATAGTAGGTTGAGCAGGAGGGTATAGAACTAATTGTTTGGAAATATGCCCATTCTTGATGGTCATATTCCCAGCTCTACAACTAATGTAAGAATTAGTTGTGGCCAACCATGGCCTCCCAAGGATGAGAGGGTAACCAGTAAGCTTAGCCTTAGGTTATAGAACTAGGAAATCTACAGGGTACTCCCAAGAGTCAATGGAGACCATCACATCCTCAAAAATTCCCTCAGGGGTGACTGTGGAACGGTCTGCAAGTTGCAGAATTGTTATGGTCTTTCTTAATGACCCTTGGAGGTTGAGCTTGAGCATGGTGTCCTTGGTCATGACATTAATGGCAACCCTAAGATCAATCAGAGTGTATGGGACAATGGTGCCATTGATGTGCACATCTACCACAGGGCTTCTAGGGTATAAATATTTTGGACATATTACCTTCCCAAGCATTAAGTCAGACAACTGCCCAATGACATTGATGGTAAGGGCATCCCTTTTCCTTCTTCCTAGATGCTTGAAGCACTTCTCCTTTATCAACCTATTATAAATGGGAACATATTTGATTGCTTGGAGAAGGAGGATCTTTACACATAGATTCTTCAATTCTCCCAGAAGTTCAGTTTCTTCCAGGGTAGGCTGGAGTGGTTGGGTTAATCTCTCAGGAAAGGGTGGATTTACTTTAAGGTTGCTTTCCAAATTTTCTTCCTCAACCTCCCTATGTGGAGAGGGAGGTTGTTTATCAGGGAGAATTCTCCCTGATCTTAGGTTTATCTCCTGGATTTCTATAGCATAAGCTGGGTATGATGTCTCTACACTGTATGCTTGTTGAGATTGCCTATTGTTTGGGTTCAAATTTGGCTAGGCAGTCATCTTAGGCTGCTTAGGTGGAGCAGTGTGTAGGAGTTTTGGTTGGGTAGGTGATGGAGCTAATAGGGCTGGAACATTGTTGAATTGGGGCCTCCACCCCTGAGGTGGGGTATTCCACTGATGTTGTGGCTGAACATAAGGTTTAAATGACTGGCTGGTTGGCTGGGATTGATACTGAGATGCATAGGTATAAGGAGGGGGTGTAGACTAGGAAGGATGAGCAGGGGGTCCCTTTGAAGGAATATCTGTGGTTTGGTTGGGGTTGTAATATGCATGGGATGGCTCTTGCATACCCTGCTGCTATGGTCTAGGCCCAAGAGTTCTCCTTTGGTTGATGTAGCAAAGTTGCTCAGTGACCCCTTTAGCTCCTTGATATACAAATTTGAGTCCAGGTAAAGATGGGCACTTGTCTGTGGAGTGGTTTTCTTCACAGACTGAGCAAATCTTAATACAATTCAATGGACATTCATCCCTAGGATGCCTCCTGGTGCATCTAGTACAAAATATGGCCAAGGATCTCTCTGCTTCCTCTTGCTTCCTTTTGATGTTCATGGTGTCCAATTGCAAGGCAAGGGTTTTCATAATGTAACTTTTTAAATCTTCCAGCATATTTCCAATTTCACCCTTGATGGATAAGTTAGAGGATGATGTATTGGCCATAGGTTGACTACCCCTACCCTTTTTCCTGGATGCCCTAGAATGGTTTCTAAAGACAGTCTTAATATCCTCATAGGGTAATTAGTAAATATATCCTCCTACTATCATATTTAAGGTATCCAGAAGATCTTCCCTTACTCCTCTAAGCAAGACCAACTTTAGTGACTCAGGGTCAAGTGTGCACCTAACCCTTTTGTAACTAAGTTGGAATATTTCTTCATAGTCTTCTAGGGATTCATCCTGGCCTATGGTCATCCTAAAAATCTCTTCTTTAGTGTCCTTTGACCTACAGTAGTCCCTATATTTGTTGTTAAAAGTCTGCTGCATCTGAGCCCAAGTTGTGATGCTATCTCCAGGTAAACCCATGAACCAGCGCAATGCTGCATCCTTGAGGGTAGATGGGAATAGTTTTAACTTTTTCTCATCATATGTATAGTCATAGGTTCGGCATATAACAAAAAGTTCAAATAGGAAAGTGTTAGGGTCCTCTATAGTGAGGCCATGGAAATGAGGTAGAGTAGAGGGGCTTATATTCTTCATATTGGTGTCCCCATTGCTTTCCCTGTTGGGGAAGGCATTCTCAATTATCTCTCTATATCTCTAGTCATTTTGGTTTCCAGCCATCGGCTTAGTAGGAATGGGCTCTTCCTCTTATTTTTCTTCTATAGGTTGCTGAAATAGGTAAGGTTTCTTGCCTAAAGGGTCTTCCAATTCACCGCCACTGAAGAAGAGAGAAGGTTGCCTGTTGGATGCAGTGGGGGTATTTGACAAGAATTTCCCTCAAGTGTCCCTAATCCTACGAGGCATGAAAGGTAATGTTTTTGGGTTGTTTTTTGTAATATTTTTTTAAAGCTAGAAAGTACTTGCATAATGGAAAGGAAAGGAGATAATGACAACTGAAAGAAAGAAAGAAACTAGACTACCTTTGCAGAAATAAACTAATGGAAGAAAGCTGAAGACTAGAAGTAGAAGAAAAGAAATTTTGGAGACTAGAAATAGAAGAAAGAAATAATTACTTCTACTTAGACACCTCCCTGGAAATGGAGCCAAAAAGTGATGAGCCAACAAGAATGCTGCAACTCCTAGGGCTACCAGCTTTAATTCTCAACTCGGGGTTCGTACAAACTTGGAGGTGACAATGCTATATGCACAAGTAAAATTGAAAGTACTACCTGTTGTCACTGCTCATCTGGAAAGAGACCCCAGGGGTTCCAAGCTAGACTTCTATAGGGTCAGAAGAAGCTTAACTCTTCAATGGAAGAAGAGAAAATCTATCCTAGGGGAGAGCTACTTCTATTGCAGTGTTGAAAAAAACAGCATGAAATGCTAAACCATACCATAACCTAACTAACCATCCAAACAGCTATGATAAGAAGAATTTCTAAATTAACACTAATATAATGTTGCTATATAAGTTGCAGAAGTAAAAAAAAAAACATTAAACTAGACTAAGGTGCAGCAAAGAAACTTAGGCTAAATCAGGTTTCAAGTGGAAAAAGCAGTCGGAGGTCGAAATCAATGGAAAGTGGATGTAAGGATGTAATAGTGCCTAGGGACTGTTGGATTGATCAACGAACAGAAGATGGATGGTGAAGATCTTATCGCAGGGATTAAGTGAATAAATGGATGAATGGTGTTGATGAATAGGATGAATGGTGGAGATTGTATCGCGAGGAGTTAAGTGAGTGGATGGACGAATCAAGGTAACAAAGGAGATGGATGGCTGAGATTGTTGGAAATAATACTGAGAGGGGGGGTGAATCAGTATTATCAAGTTATTTTTAATAAATCTTCCTTATTTATACTTTGAATTATTCTTGTATGTCAGTACCATAAAATAATGAGCATGAACAAGAAAAACAGATAGTCACACCAAAGAACACCAGATATAAGGTGGAAACCCAATGTGGGTGAAAACCACCTGCTGCAATATGTCTCTATCTTCTTTCAATTAGAAACTCCTTTTACAATGATTATGTACTGGTGCAGTCCTTTACCAGTACGTAGGCTGCAACTTGTAGAGAGCTACAACTCTCTCTCGTTTTCCAGTCTCTCCTGGAAGGGAGCTACAACCCCTTACTTCTTTTCCTTCAAGGACCACTTTTCATAAATTTTCAAACTGGATCCAAGAATATCAAATAATCATCAAGTACATGCAAATTGCCCAAACTCCTTATACAATCAACCAAGAATCACCCAACTTCTCAGAATGTTGTAAACAGAAAGATAGTACCAGAAATATAAACCCAGAACTCTGCAGCAATAAATAAAAGATGACCAACAAATGTTTTAAGACAGATTCGCAATTTTTCTTTATCTGGGCTGCGTGGCTTCACACTTCACCTTCTGCGTCTCTGCGTACCCCCGCAGAGAGCCTTCCACTGCACCGCGTACCCACACACTTTTCCTTCAATCACGCCACATACTACTACTGTGGCCCGCATCCTCGGCTTCTATCGCGTCGCGTATCTACGCACCTGCGGCTTCTGTAGCGCCACGTACTTTCACTATGCCTCCGCACCTGAACCTCTGCCACGCCGCGTACCTTTACTGTTCTTCCGCACCTAAACCTCTAGCACGCCGCGTACCTCCGCACTGGGACTTTTCCTTCGCTGCGTACCCTCTCACTTTCACTCTGTATCACCTGTGTTCCTCCGCACCGGGACTTTCGCTCTGCTGCGTGCGCCTGCACTTTCACAGTGAATCGTCTGCGTACCTCTAATTAGAACCCAATTAAATGATCCACCAAAGTACCTCTGACAGTTAGATACACAGATCTGATCATGCGCCCAAGAGATCACAACTTAATAGATTCACTTTCAACTTCACTTTTATATAGATCAAGCTTTTAAAACGATAACCCAATATTTCAAATCTTAAGATATTCAATTTGCAAAGATACATTGGCCAAGTGATCTCCTTCCCTATTTATAGTCAAGCCCTTATCCACACCATGGGACAAAACCATCAATAACCAGTACAAGGGATCCAAACCGGGGCTAAATTAGATCCTATACCACGGGCCAAAACCATAGGATCAAGAACAGCGGGCTAAATACCACGGGCCAAACATAAGAAACCCCACGTGAGCGTGCTTCTCTGCCTTGAAGTGAGTGAACTGGGGGACCGCACCTTCTGAACAGGTAACCTGCGGGTATGACCGCATTTTCTGCACGGCGTGCCTGCGGGTCCGCACCTTTTGAACCATTCACCTGCGAACCTCTTAATTTCCAACATTTTGAGAGCCTGAACAGAACATTTCCACTAGAGTGAGTTGCCATCAAGTACAATACCTGTAACATAGAGCCATACTAGAAACATAATGCCAACAATCTCCCCCTTTGGACTTGATGGCAACCTCAAGATCCTCAACGCCATTCTCCCCCTTTGACATCAAGGGCAAAGGGTTATGATCCCCCTAAGAACATGCTCCCCCTGACTATAAACCAGATCTGCAAAGAAGAACCATAATCCACCAAACACCATAAATGACCATGAAAGAGATAGAGACATATTGCAGCAATATTCAGACCAGCATCCATGATCTCCTCCTGTACTTCCTCCATAATGCCAACAATGCATTATATGCTCCCCCTGAACCTGTGCCATTCGATCTTCGACCAATCCGCAACCCAGCAGATGTACGCATATACCCGAGATGAACCTTGCATACAACCATCAATCAGAAGAGATTCAACAACAAGATGATGCATCAACAACCCCCAGCTTTTGCCTGAGGTATTCAAAGGTCTCCCTAGGCAATGGTTTGGTGAGTATATCAGCAACCTATTCCTTAGAAGGAACATACTCCAACTTGACCTTTTGTTCAAGCACTTGTTCCCGGAGAAAATGATACTTGATCGGTATGTGCTTGGTCTTTGAATGCATGACTGGGTTCTTTGAAATGCTGATTGCACTTGTATTATCACATAATATGGAGATAGGTGGTGTACAAGTGATTTGAAAATCCTGCAAGGTCTGCATCATCCAAAGGAGTTGAGTGTAGCAAGATGCAGCAGCAACATATTCTGCTTCAGCTATAGATAAGGCAATCGAACTCTGTTTCTTGCTGAACCAAGATACTAATCTGGAACCCATAAAGAATGCACCACCACTTGTGCTCTTCCTGTCATCCATGCTTCCGGCCCAATCTACGTCTGTATAAGCATGAAGTGTGAGATCTGTATCTCTAGGATACCATAAGCCATAATTTTGAGTCCCTTGAAAATACTTGAAAATTCTCTTCACTGCCTGAAGATGAGTTTCCTTTGGATTTGCCTGAAATCTTCCAGCTATTCCCACTACATGCATGATGTCTGGTCGGGTACCTGTCAAATAAAGTAGACTTCCAATCATAGATCTGTAGGTTGGTTGATGCACTGCTGCGGATTCATCATTTGCACTGAGGCTACATCCTGTGACCATGGGTGTACATACTGGTTTTGCATCTTCCATGCCATATTTCTTCAAAATCTGCTTGAGATACTTGGTTTGAGACAAGAAGATCCCTTCTTCCTTTTGTTGGATTTGCAAACCAAGAAAATATGTCAGTTCTCCAAGCAAGGACATCTCGAATTCTTTCTGCATCACCAAAGCAAAGCTTTGACTCATAGCTTCTTCATTGCTGCCAAAGATAATGTCATCTACATACACAACAAGTATTAGCAATTTGTCATTTTCAAATTTTATATAAAGATTGCTATATGCTGATCCTTTTGAAAAACCTTGTTGATGAAGATATTTTTCCAAACGATAGTACCAAGCCCTTGGAGCTTGTTTGAGACCATAGAGAGCCTTTTTCAGTCTGCATACAAGATTTAGATCATTTCCAAGGATGAAACCATCTAGCTGCTCAATGTATACTTCTTCTTCCAAGTCTCCATTCAGAAAGGCTGATTTCACGTCCATTTGAAATACTTTGAAATTTTGAAAGCTTGAGAGAGCAAGGAACATTCAGATGGCCTCAAGTCTTGCAACAGGAGCAAAAGTTTCTTCAAAATCTATTCCTTCTTGCTGCGCATAGCCTTTACAAACAAGTCTGGCCTTGTTTCTAATTACTTCCCCATTTTCATTCAGCTTATTTTTGAAGACCCATTTTGTCCCTATAACATTCTTATCCTTTGGTCTAGGAACCAACTCCCAAGTGTTGTTCTTTTCGATCTGCTCAAGTTCTTCATCCATTGCTTTGACCCAACATTCATCTTTGCATGCCTCTTTCACATTTTGTGGTTCAGTGGAAGAGAGTAATGCCATATAGCTTGTAGCTTCTGCAATTGTTCTTCTTGTTTGTACACCTGCTTCTTTCTGCCCCAAAATCTGAGATTCTGGATGATTCTTCTGAACGTACTGGGATGGAGTCTTCTCTTCTATCCTTATTTGTTCCTCTGGTGCTTCTTGAGGTTCTTCTTCTTCATCATTCTGTCTTTGAGGGTAGTCTTCATCTTCTTCGATATTTTCATGATTTACTTGCCTAGGAATGTATCCCTTTTCATCAACCACTACATCAATGTTGTCAACAATTCTTCCAATTATTTTATTGTAGCACTTATATGCTTTGTTGTGTGGAGAATAACCAAGAAGAATGCCTTCATCTGCTCTAGGTTCAAGTTTGCCAAGTTGCTCATCAGTATTCTTAATATAACATTTGCTCCCAAATATTTTGAGGTGCTTTACCGAAGGAGTCTCACCATACCAAAGCTCATGAGGAGTTTGAGTGTTGTTCACTCGGACATTTTTTTTGTTGAGAATAACAACTGCGGGAGTTCCAGACTCATCCAGCATAGCACGAGCCATTTGTTAGACTGTTCTGTTCATCCTTTCCACCACTCCATTTTGCTGAGGAGTTCTAGCTGTAGAGAATTCTCTCCTTATCCCATGTTCTTCACAGAAATCGAAAAATTCATTTGAGGTAAACTCCCCACCTCTGTCGGACCTGAGGCACTTAATTTTGTAACCTGATTCATTTTCAACCAAGGCTTTGAAGGATTTGAATTTTTTGAATGCTTCGTCTTTGTGCTTCATAAGTCCTAACCAAACAAACCTGGAGAAATCGTCAATGAATAATATCAAGTATTCTTCTCCTCGAGGTGTCCTTTTCCTAAATGGACCACATACATCTGTATGGACTAGCTCAAGAGGCATGCTAGCTGATCCTTCCTTCTCTGGAAAGTTAGTTCTGGTTTGCTTTCCAAACTGACATGATTTGCATATGGTGTTGTCTGGAATTTTGATATCTGGAAGACCACGAACTGCCTGATATTTGCATGCTTTCCTTATTTGTGAAAATCTTAGATGCCCCAACCTCCGGTGCCATAACCAGTGTTCATCATCCTTGCTCAAATAGCATTGTTGTTGTCCTTCTTCAAATATGTAGAGATTATTTGGAGTTCTTCTACCTTTGATCATTGTTTCACCTGTATTAAGATCACGAACACAACATCCATTTGATCTAAATATTACCTCGGTTCCTTGATCACACATCTGGCTGACACTCAGAAGATTATGCTTCAATCCATCAACATACAAAACATTTCCATCTTTGACCTTTTCCTTTAACTGAGCAGTGCCTTTTCCATTTATAGCTGCAGGAGTATCATTTCCAAAAGAAACTTTCTTTCCCTTTTCTAAAGCAGAATATGATTCAAGTTTTTCTTTATCGCCTGTCATATGCTTAGAAAATCCACTGTCGATGTACCATAGATTTTCCTGTCCCTCTGCATAAAATGCTATCCCACATCTTTTTGTTTGTGGTTCCTTTATTCTCCATGTTTTGGTGCTTGAGGTTTGTTCCTTTGTCTGCTGAAACCTGCTCCTGCATTTATAATCTTCATGACCAAAGTTATTGCAAATAGAACATTCAAATTCATTTTCAAGAGTCGAAAAGTTGTTATAGGTCCTTTTTGTAATCCCGGTCATACTTCTTTGTTTTTGAGCTTCTCTAGTCATGATTGTTTTATATGCAACACATTGAGTTACTTTGTGACCAAAGTTATGGCAAGAGAAACATTGTCCATTGAAGAAACTTCTGCGATTATCAAATCTACCGGCCAAATGATTGTAATTTCTATTGTCATCCATTCTTGAAGCAAATTGAGAAGATTTTACCTGTGACTGGTTGTAGCTTTTGTTCCTTAGGACGGATTGCCCCTGGTTTGATATAATTCGTCCTGCTTTACCTGGTGATCTCCATTGTGATTTTGCTCATTCCTTCTTGCTGCATCAAGATAACTCTTTGAGGTGGATGCTTGAGATGTTTCTCCATTATACCCTAGACCTGTCTTGTTTAGTGGAGAACACTGTACATTGATGATCTCAGCTAGAGTTTCAGATCCTTTGACAAACTTAAGATTAATAGCCTTTGTTTTCTCGATTTCTTTTCTAAGGCCAACAATTTCACATTCTAACTTTTCAAGAAATTTTTCTTTTTCATCAATTTGAAATTGTAGAGTATCAATGATCACATTCTTTTCTTCTATACATGTCTTGAGTCTAGAAATCTCTTCATAAAAGCTATCCACATCTATAGCATCCATGTAATCATCATCTTCAAATGCCATTAAAAGTTTATAGTCATTACCTCGTCCATCTTCATCACTATTTGGTAGACCATCACTGTCTTCATGAGTGTAGTAGCTTTTCTTATTTGCATTCTGTTTCTTGTTCCATCTAGCAGGTTCCTTTCCTTTGTCAATCTTATCCTTATGAGGACATTTCGCAGCATAATGACCTACTCTTCCACAAGCAAAACATTTAAAAGGTAACTTACCTCTGAACCTTCCAGTACCCCGTTGAAGATTTCTGACAAAATTTGATTCTTCTTCTTCTTCTTCTGGCACGTGACTTGCTTCATAGTAGTCTCCTTTGCCTGAAGCCTTGAAAGCAGCTTCTCTCCTGTCTCATGGACCTCCTTTTCTCATTTCATAAGTAGTTATAATTCCGTGTAGCTGAGACATAGTAAGAGTTCGTAGATTTTCCTTTTCTTCTATTGCAGACACTTTAGATTCAAACTTGGGGGACAATGATCTTAGAAATTTTTCAACCACAATAGCCTCTTTTATTTCTTCACCCAAGTTTTTCATGCAATTAACAATCTCGTCTACCCGAAGGAAATAGTTAGCCACACTTTCATCATTATACATTCTGAGATTCTCATACTGAATCCTGAGGGTTTGAAGTTTAGCACGCTTTACCTGTTCATCTCCTTCGTAGCTCAAGACAATCTTGTCCCATATTTATTTTGCGGATTTATATTGCATAACCTTCACGAATTCTATTTGAGATAAGAATCCCAGCAGAGTATTGACTGCTTTAGCATTTGTTTCATATTTCTTCTTCTCGGCCGGATCTGTAGGAGTAGTTGAAGGAAAAGTGTAGCCTGTATCTATGATATCCCAAACTTCTGTACCAAGAGATTGAAGATAGGAAGTAACTCTTACCTTCCAATAATTGAAGTTTGTCCCATCAAAAATTGGTGGCCTGATTGATGCTTCCCTCTCGTAGTTGCTCATGATGAATGATCTTCCTTCAAGCGATCAAGCTCTTCTGAAGGACCTGCTCTGATACCAATTGTTGGAAATAATACTGAGAGGGGGGGTGAATCAGTATTATCAAGTTCTTTTTAATAAATCTTCCTTATTTATAATTTGAGTTATTCTTGTATGTCAGTACCATAAAATAATGAGCATGAACAAGAAAAACAGATAGTCACACCAAAGAACACCAGATATAAGGTGGAAACCCAATGTGGGTGAAAACCACCTGCTGCAATATGTCTCTATCTTCTTTCAATTAGAAACTCCTTTTACAATTATTATGTATTGATGTAGTCCTTTACCAGTACGTAGGCTGCAACCTGCAGAGAGCTACAACTCTCTCTCGTTTTCCAGTCTCTCCTGGAAGGGAGCTACAACCCCTTACTTCTTTTCTTTCAAGGACCACTTTTCATAAATTTTCAAACTGGATCCAAGAATATCAAATAATCATCAAGTACATGAAAATTGCCCAAACTCCTTATACAATCAACCAAGAATCACCCAACTTCTCAGAATGCTGTAAACAGAAAGATAGTACCAAAAATATAAACCCAGAACTCTGCAGCAATAAATAAAAGATGACCAACAAATGTTTTAAGACAGATTAGCAATTTTTCTTTATCTGGGCTACGTGGCTTCCCACTTCACCTTCTGCGTCTCTGCGTATCCCCACAGAGAGCCTTCTGCTGCACCGCGTACCCACGCACTTTTCCTTCAATCACGCCGCGTACTACTACTGTGGCCACGCATCCTCGGCTTCTATCGCGCCGCGTATCTACGCACCTACGGCTTCTGTAGCGCCGCGTACTTTCACTGTGCCTCCGCACCTGAACCTCTGCCACGCCGCGTACCTTTACTATTGTTCCGCACCTAAACCTCTAGTACGCCGCGTACCTCCGCACTGGGACTTTTCCTTCGCTGCGTACCCTCGCACTTTCACTCTGTATCACCTGCGTTCCTCCGCACCGGGACTTTCGCTCTGCTGCGTGCGCCCACACTTTCACAGTGAATTGTCTGCGTACCTCTGATTAGAATCCAATTAAATGATCCACCAAAGTGCCTCTGACAGTTAGATACACAGATCTGATCATGCGCCCGAGAGATCACAACTTAATAGATTCACTTTCAACTTCACTTTTATATAGATCAAGCTTTTAAACCGATAACCCAATATTTCAGATCTTAAGATATTCAATTTGCAAAGATACATTGGCCAAGTGATCTCCTTCCCTATTTATAGTCAAGCCCTTATCCACACCATGGGACAAAACCATCAATAACCAGTACAAGGGATCCAAACCGGGGCTAAATTAGATCCTATACCATGGGCCAAAACCATAGGATCAAGAACGGCGGGCTAAATACCACGGGCCAAACATAAGAAACCCCACGTGAGCGTGCTTCTCTGCCTTGAAGTGAGTGAACTGGGGGACCGCACCTTCTGAATGGGTAACCTGCGGGTATGACCGCATTTTCTGCACGGCGTGCCTGCGGGTCCGCACCTTTTGAACCATTCACCTGCGAACCTCTTAATTTCCAACATTTTGAGAGCCTGAACAAAACATTTCCACTAGAGTGAGTTGCCATCAAGTACAATACCTGTAACATAGAGCCATACCAGAAACATAATGCCAACAGAGATCTAATGGCCAGGATGAAGTCAAGATATGGACAGACGAGGTTAACAGGAGCGATGAACAACTGAGATCTAATCGCGTGGGTGAAGTCAAGAGATGGATGGACGAGGTTAACAGGAGTGATGAACGGCTAAGATCTGATCGCGAGGGTGAAGTCAAGAGATGGACGACGGAGATCATTTCATGGGAAAAAGAAACATGCGGAAATGATGGAGTGGGTTTCTAAGGTAGTAAGTAGTTTCTCACGTGCCCTTCAGGTTGTAAGTAGTATTTGGAAATTTCACGCGATTAGCCTTACTGCGCAACACATAGCACAAGAAAACCACTTTTCTCGCGTGCTCTCAGACGGATAATGTCTGTGCACTATCTGCGCGATATTGCGCTATAGTTGTTGGATTAGGTGGGGCTGATCAATGGTGTAGATTGGCCAAGCTAGTTGGCAATCGGGTGAAGCAACAACCGTTAGATCAGGTGAGGCAGATGACGGTGAGGGTTTAAAGTGCATAAAGGTGTGGAGATGACACGATAGTCGTAGGATCAGGCGAGGTAGATCGACGGTGGGGAATTAAAGCTCATGAAGCAAGTGGTGGAATCCACGTGAGGCAGCAGTTGGAGAAAATAGTGAATCAGACGATGATTGTGAAGGTTTGTTGGTGATCAGACGACGAGGAAGTGATGTAGGAGGAACGTGCTGAAGGCAGTTTCAAATGAAAATGACAGAGAAACAAAGTGAGGTGAACGAGTAACTGAATCAAATGAAAAACTCCATAGCTCATGTGAGAACCAGAAACCTGTGTTTTTGGGGCTACTGAAGGGTCCCTTCCTCAAGTCATGGTCCCATAGGGAGGAGATGAGGCCGAGACACTAGTGCACAACCTAATAGTGAAATTTTTCCTCTAACTAATTTTTGAACTGAAAGAAGGCGTAAATGGAAGTAAACTGAAGCAAATACAGCTAGTGAAGCAACTAAATAGAAAAACCATGAATCATCAGCACTATGCTGTTGTAATGGAAATGCAGCTATTTAAACAAATAAACAGAAAACCATGAATCTACTTAAGAAAATGAACAAAAATAGGAAGTTATGCTACCTAAACAAATGAACAATGAAAACCAAGAAACTATGCTAGCATACAGTAAAGAGGAGCTTTAGCTGCTTGGGTTGGGCCCTAACCCAAGAGCTTTAGCCTTCGGAGTTAACTGAGAGCTATCTTAAACATAACTCATTCTTATTATAAAAACCATGGATTACATAACAAATTGTCACAAGTCTCTTGCAGCTCAGAAATAAAACAAGGTTTTTACAATAGAAGTCTGAATCCTACTGAGGTCCTAAGCCTCTTTATTTATACAATTGAAGTCTCTAATGACTTCCTTCCCATTAGGGAGGCTTGGCTCCCATCTTAAGATAAATTGTTTTTTGTCCCTTTCCCTTGCTTGGCTATCTTTTAGTCTTCAAAGTGATGGCTATGTGCATTCCGAGTTGATGGTGGAATATTCGAATGGAAGGGTAGTAAATGAGGAGGATTTACCTCCTATAGTTACTTTCCTTTGTCCCATTCGAGTCTTTACCAAGGTCTTTGCCATATTTCTTTGCTTTTATCCTTGATACGTGCATTTTTCCTTTCCTTTATCCTTTATTCCGGTATTACATGCACATTAGACCACAAAGTCAAATATCCAACTCTAACTCATTTCATAAACAAAATATAATCAAAAGTATGCAATAAGTTGTGAGAATAGTTGGTTTGACTAGGCTAGGAGGTGAATTAAGGCCAATTAAGGCCCATATAATTACTCAATAATGAGGCTCATTACCCTAGGGGTTGTAGCATCCTTACTGCAATATTGGGGCTCATCACCTTTTGGCATCGTTGCTGGGGAGGTGTCTAGGTAGATGTAATTTCTGCTTTCCTTTCTATTTGACATTCATTAAATAGATGAAATTATTTCTTTCCTTTTGTTTTGCATTCGACAGATAGTTGTGATTTATTCTTTCTTTCCATTCTACAAGTAGTTCCATTTAGAAAATAGTTGGAATTTCTGATTTCTCTCCATTCTGCAAGTAGGTCTGAAAAAACCCTAAAAGGAAAAAAAACAAATTTATTTCATGCCTCGTAGGAGTAGAGTCAACTTAGGAATTTTTTTTCCAAATACCCCCACACCATCAAAAAACCAACCTTACCTCTTCTTCAGTGGTTGTGATCTACAAGACCCATTAGGTGGAAACCAGAGATCTTTGAAGAACCTATTGGGGAAGAAGAAGAATAAAGCATTGCACCAACCTACACCATGGTTGAAAATAGAAATGGGATTGAAAACAGAAATGGCGATGAAACCTAAACTGAGGGTGATTTTCACATTAGAGAAACTAATGGAGATGCTAGGAGGAAAAACATAAGCCCCTCTGCCCTTCCTCACTTCCATGGATTAACCTCAGAGGACCTTGATGCCTTTTAGTTTGAGTTTTCTGTCATCTGCAGAACTTATGTTTATACCTCTGACAACCAGAAGTTGAAATTGTTCCCATCCACCCTTAAGGATGCAACCTTGCGTTGGTTCATGGGTTTACCTGGGGACAACATCACGACCTGGGCTCAAATGAAACAAGCCTTCAACAACAAGTACCGGGTTTATTGTAGGTCCAAAGAAACCAAAGAGGAAATCTTTAGAATGACCTTGGGACATGATGAATCTTTGGAAGATTATGAGGAAAGGTTCCAACTCAACTATGAAAGGACCAGATGCACCCTCAATCCTGAATCACTGAAGTTAGTCCTTATTAAAGGGATCAGGGGAGATCTACTAGAAACCCTAAACATGCTATCGGGAGGGGAAATCTACTAGTTATCTTATGATGATATCAAGAAAATTTTCAAAAATCATTCTAGGGTAGCAAGAAAGAAGGTAGGGCTAGTCAAGCTTTGACCAGTTCATGCTCCTCCAACACATCCATCAAAGTGAAATTGGGAACATGTTGGAAGACTTTAAGAGTGGAATGTTGCATACCATTGCTCTACAAATGGACACGATGTAGATCAAGAGGAAGTAGAAAGAGCCTTAGCTGTATTTTTCCCTAGATGCACTAGGAAACACCCTAGAAATGAATGCCCATTGAAACCTATTGAGATCTTCTCGGTTTGTGAGGAAGACCACTCCACAGAAAAGTGCCCCTCTCTTCCCGGGTTGAAAGATGTGTATCAAGGAACTGAAGGTGTGACTAAACAACTCTGCTATATCAACCAAAGGAGGCCTCAAGGACTTTGACCATACTAGTAGGGCATGTAAGAGGCATCTTATTCATATTAAAACCCTAACCAGAATGCATCCTTTCCCCCTTGGTGTCCTCCTACTCATCCTTCATGGTCCACACCTTCTCCCTAGTCTTATGCACCTCAATACCATTCCCAAATTTCCAATTAATCATTCCAGACATATGCTCCCCCACAACCTCAGTGGAATACACCATCACAAGGGTGGAAGCCCACATACAACCAATCTCCAGCCTTACTATCTCCACCTCCATCTCAACCACAACTCTTTCACCCTTCTCCACTAAGGAACCTCAGATGCCTGCTCAACCAAATCTAAACCCAAATAATAAGCAGGCACAACATGTCTATAATGGAGAGACATCCTACCCTACCTAAGCTATGGAAATTCAAGAAATCAACCTCAGGTCTAGAAGTGTGCTTCCAGATGACCAACCTCCATCTCCACTTGAGGAGCTTGAAGAGGAAAAGGAAGAGAGTGTTCCCCAAGCTAATCCACCTCCTTTTCCTGAGAGACTAATCAATCCTAGCTAGCACACCCCATAAGACACTGAAATTCTGAGTGAATTAAAAAACTTGTGTGTTAAAATCCCACTCCTCCCAACTATCAAGGATGTCCCCATTTACAAAAATTTAATCAAGGATAAATTCTTCAAACATCCTGGGGGGAGAAAGAAATACACCCCTACCATTAATGTCATTAGACAACTGTCTGACTTAATGTTGGGGAGAGTGATTTGCCCAAAGTATTTAGACCCTAGAAGTCTTGTGGTAGATTTTCACATTGATGGTATCATTTTCCCCCATACCTTGATTGATCTTGGGGTTGCCATCAATGTGATGACTAAGGAGACTATGCTTAATTTGAATCTCCAAGGATCATTAAGGAATCCCATAACAGTCTTGCAGTTTGCAGATAGATCCACGGTAGCTCCAGAGGGACTTATTGAGGATGTGATGGTCTCCATTGATTCCTGGGAATACCCTGCTGACTTCTTAGTTCTCCAACCTAAGACCAAGTTCAATGGTTATCCTATCATCCTTGGAAGGCCATGGCTAGCAACTGTTGATGCTTACATAAGTTGCAGGGCTAGGAATATGAGCATTAAAAATGGGAATTTTTCCAAACAATTGGTCTTGTATCCTCCTACTACACCATCTCTAGAGCATGAATTACCCTTATGGTTGGAAGAGGAGGAGGAATATGAATTATACCATGCCACATCTTACCCAATATGTACCCTAGATGCTACTATAGGAGGGGGGAAACCTGATGAAGATGACCTGATTGATCAAATCCTCCATAATCATCCCCCCAACACCATGTCTCTTGATGAGTTAGTAAAGAAATATGAAGATAACCCTTGGACTGATTTGTGCCTAGCTGACTCAAGTCCTACTCATGTCAAGATGATAGAATTTGGTCCAGCTAAAACATTGAAAATAAACCCCTCCCTCTCTGTACATCAGGAAAAGAGGTTATGTGACATGCTAAGAGAGCATCTGGATGCCTTTTCCTGGAGTTATAAGGAAATGAAGGGATTTCACCCTTCGATGTGTACTCACCACATTTACATCAAGGAATGCTACAAACCAGTGTGCCAACCCTAGAGGAGAATGAACCCAACTCTCAAAGGAATAGTGGAAGAATAAACGCAGAAGTTGTTGGATGCAAGGTTCATTTAACCCATCTCAGATAATGAGTGGGTGTCTCTTGTAGTTTCGGTCCCAAAGAAGAATGGAAAATTGAGGATCTATGTGAACTACAGAGAGTTAAACAAAGCCACTGAAAAAGACCATTTCCCTCTACCTTTCATTGATCAAGTCTTGGATGGTCTTGTAGGTAATAAGTTCTTCTCTTTCATGGATGGATTCAGCGGTTACAATCAGATCCAGATCAGCCCAGAGGACCAAAATAAACCACCTTCACTTGTTATTGGGGTACATTTTCTTATAGTTTCCTTCCTTTTGGATTACGTAATGCCCATGCCACTTTTCAGACAGCACTTCTGAGCATCTTTGTAGAACTAGTCCATGACTCTGTAGAAATCTATATGGATGATTTCACTACCTATGGGTGTGATTTCCTGGAGGCTCTCTCTAACTTGGGGAAAGTATTAAATAAGTGCATTGAAATGAACCTATCCCTTAGTACTGATATGTGTGAGTTCTCGATGAATGCAGGGACTATTCTAGGTCACTCAATATCTCGGGAAGGACTACAAGTAGACCCAACTAAAATTGTTATCATAAAGAGGGTCCTACTCCTTAGAAGTAGAGGGATATCAGAATTTTATTGGGCTAATTGGATACTATAGGAGATTCATAAAGGACTTCAACAAAGTGGACTCACCTTTGTTTGGACTATTGGCCAAGGACTTTGAATTTTTCTGGTCAGAAAGCTGCCAAGAGGCCCTAGAAACCTTAAATGACAAGTTGACTAATACACCCATACTTTGAGGCCCAAATTGGTCTCTTCCTTTCCACATCCATGTTGATGCCTCTAACAAAGCTACATGAGCAACTCTAGGCAAGATAGATGAAAATTGTCCTTATGCCATTTATTTCATTAGCAAAAATTTTTCCAAGGCTAAATTGAACTATACTGTGACTGAAAAAGAGCTCCTAGATGTTGTCCATTCTTTGAATAAATTTAGATAGTACATAACTGGTTACCAGACCTTTGTACATACTGACCATCCCGCTACTAAATATTTGATGAACACGCCTGATGTGAATTCCATAATTATTAGATGGTTGATTTTTTTACAACAGTTTTATATAACTATCATTGATAAGCCTGGTAGAGAAAAAGTAGCTATAGATGTTTTGTCTAGACTTGCTTTTCCTATAGGTGAGGAAGGAATGGTTGATGATCAGCTGTCATATGAGAATTTATTTTCTATTTTAATTCTCTCTCCACGGTTTGCTGACATAGCCAACTATCTATTGGCTACACAGTTCCCTCCAAATATGTCCTCCAAGGAAAAAAGAAGAATAGTAAGAAAGAGTGCCCCATTCACTTGGATCGGCGGCAATCTCTTCAACCTAGACCTATATCATATTTTGAGAAGATGTTTCAGGGAGGAGGAAGTCTTTGACATCCTTATGACCTGTCATGATGGGTCTTGTGGAGGTCACTTTGTAGCCAAGAGGAAAACCTTCAAGGTACTGCAAGCTAGCTACTATTGGCCCACTGTCCAGCAAGATTTAAGAAGATACACTAGTCGATGTGACCAGTGCCAAAGAATGGGGAAGCCTACTCCCAGGGATGAAATGCCTTTGCAACCTCAAGTGAAATTTGAGCCATTTGACAAGTGGGGCATGGATTTAATTGGTTCCATTAATCCACAATTAGGGAATCAAAAGTACATAATTGTATGCACTAATTATTTGACAAAGTGGGCTGAAACCAAGGCTATCCAGGTAGTAATAGAAGAGAAAGTGGCTAAATTTTTAAGGGAGAATGTATTTTACAAGTTTAGGTACCTTGTATATGGGAATAAGGCTCTATTCTCCATTGAGTTTGAGTACAACACTTTGAGAATGGAAACATAGTTGGATTTAGATGTTAGAAAGGCACATCAAGAGAGGCTGCTCTAGCTCAATGGTTTAGATGAATTCAGGATGTAGGCCCTCCTAGACACAAAATTTATTCAAGTACAAATAAAGGTTTTGCATGACAAAAACATCAAAGTCAAAGTTTTTCAAGAAGGTGATTGCGCTATGCTATATGACTCCAGGTTCAAGGACTTCAAAGGAAAATTGATGAACAGGTGGCTGGGCCCATATCTGATAGAAAAGTGCCATGATAATGGGGCCGTGCAAATAAGGACCATTGATGAAGAAGGTATCCCCTTGCTTGTCAATGGATACAGATTGAAAGCCTACAAAAGACCTCTGTCAAGGGAAGAGTTCATCAGTACCATCAGTAAGGAAGTGAATGTGCTTAGAAGTGTCTCAACTTCTAGCTCACTAAATTCTTAAAGATTATTTTTATTGTTGGAAAAAATGAAAAAAGAAAAAACAATAAGGGACCTAGGTGAAAACCTCCATGAGGCACCTGAGGCCAACTTTTGGGTTGAAAAACTCCTTGAGGTAGCCCAAGAGTGAAAAAGGAAAATAAAAAGATCCCTAGGTGAAAACCTCCCTTGAGGTGCCCAAAGCAGGAAAACAAGTTGAAAAGCTCCTTTGAGGTGACCCATGTATCTTTCAAAAAATAAGAAAAAGAGAAAAAAAAAAAAAACAAAATGCCATGGTTTGGACCTCAAACCTGCCCATTAATAAAATTCTGTGATTTTCGTAGGTTTTTAAGGAAACAAAGGACTTAGAGTTAGGAGTCACACCCATTCTTCCTACATTCATTTCACATCTTCCCTGCCTACAATGTCCTCATCATCCATCCTCACTTCCAGTCATCCAAAACTGATTTTTATGCAATTTTCTTGCTTCTAAAGGGTTTCCCGTAGTTACTACAGGAGTTTCCTGTAGTACTATAGGATGTCTTGAAACACTACAAGAAATAAGACCCGATTGGAAAATGATGATGCAATCCTATTATAGGTTGAAAGAGGGGACCACACACCTCACCACCTCTCACCCAATATTGCCTCATGACTATACCAGCTTCTGTGTCCATAAAAAACCACTAAGAAAAATGAAGAAAATACAAAAAAGAAAAAGAAAAAGAGAGTCCAAGGGTCTTGCCATCATTATCCTCACTCACCTACCACTCCATCTCCTCCATTTCCATCCTTCCACTCCTACATCACCACCCATTCCTCCTCCAAGTGAAAAAAGAAGAAGAAAAAAATGATGAAAAAAGGCAGCTACAGGATTTCCTATAGTAACTACAGGAAACCCTATAACAACATGTGTTATCACAGCAGCAGTTTCTCCATGCATTCTGCTTCACCATCCATCAAGTAAAGAGCTAAAACACATTTTCAAACATTATGAATCCTATCTAGAGCTCAGCAGCAGCAGCAGAGACCAAGCACCTGCAGACAACAACAAACAAGACAACCACATCAACAGGAGGAAATCAACAGAAAGGTGACCAAGGAAATGCACTTATCGGAACAAAAAGAAGCACAATAGAGTCACCCTCCAACATGCATCAACCAAGCAAAGGAAGGCACACGTATGGCACCTCATCTGAATTCTTCCTTAAGTATGATATGATAAAAGTGTAGGAATATGAAAATGTTTGATTTTATAAGCTGGAGGTAATGAGTTAACTTGGCCACACTCAACTCGAAAACAAAAACTAAACTCCTAGTTAGCATAACACGTTGTAATGTCACATCAAGGAGAATGAGTTGAAAAAGTGGTCGAGTTAAGCTGTGTGAGAGTGGGTGATGATTACGAGGGGAGGTTGCATGATAAATAATGGTGGGCCAATGATGCCAAAGAGGAAATCTCGTACACTGCCAACCAATATAGCGCTCCAAGGAATCGACCATAAATAGAAAACATTCCAAACTCTTGTGCACCATTTGTTCATTTCGAGATCAGAGAAGACAGAGAAGACCTTGGAGAGCCATTGAGGAAGAAAACATGTTTTAGCCACCCTACAGGAAACAAAACTATAGGAACAACTACAGGAAATGCAGGGAGTTACAGGAAGCATTAGAAATTCACAGAGAACTCTGCAAGAGGGTGCCTAGGGTCCATCTATTCAACAATTCTCCTTATCCAAAACATCACAGTGAAAGTTAGGTGGCCCATATCCATTGCGCATTGAATTAATAGCTAGGAAAAGAAAAAATGTAAGTTTTCTAAGTGATTATAATAGGCTTGAAGTTTTAGACAAAATTGTGTGAAGTTTAAAAATTGTGTGGAGATAGAAAGAAATTGTAGCCATCCACCAATATTCTAAACTCCCAGTCACCCTAGAAACACTAAGGCTAGCCTACCAAACTCCCTACAGTCAACTAACTAGAGAAGAGACATATCAAGAGGATTTAACAAAAGGGAACCCACAGAGACATCCAAGATACACCTCAATCCCCCTGTAGTAGAAATATTTAGAAGGAATAACTAGTTGGGATTCTTTGAGCTGCTCAGAGGGTATGATAAAGATGTGGCTTAATAATTTTCCATGGCACTTAATCCTCAGGCTAGAACTAGTTATACTACTATGGTAAGGGGACTGTCAATTACAATCACGTTTGAGATAATTAGCAGAATCACTACACTTCCTCAATGGATGCAATGGAGAAAGGAGGATAAGGCTACAAGAACTTTTGCAAAAAAAAGCTTCTTCTCAAGGAATGAAGAGCCAATTGAGGAAAAAAATGGGATAAGAAGGGAAAGCATTCCCTATCCTTGGAATGAGGTGAGCTATCATATTCTCAAATATATCTCTTGTGAAGGGAGGCTCAATATAATATGTGGCTACCAATTTAGACTCTTCCATGAGTTGAGATTTTGAGAGGAGATACCCATTGATAGAAGATTCAGTGTACCCTACTTCTTGTTGAAATAAATAATAGACGTGAGCCTAAAGGTCAAAGAGGGAAAACATCAATAATTGGCACACCATGGACTTATTAAGATAATACTAGAGGATGCCTTGAGCCATCTAAGAATCCCTATTGAATGGTCCACATTTAGAGACATGGACATAGAGGATGTGATTGAAATACAAACTGTTGAATATGATAGGGACAGAGAAAATAGAGGACGAAGAAACAAAAGAAGAAGAAGGAGAAGAGAAAGGTGAGGGGAGAGAATAGAAGGAAGAAGCAAGCCCTGAGGAACATATCAAGGAAGGGGAGGAATCTCCAAGGTTGTCCCCTGAACCCACTGAGAAGGAGGTAGCTTTTGCCTTGACTTCCCTAAGCATACCTGTCAAGTCAAAAGGGAAAAGACATAGGTGGACTCCCCTCTATTTCAAAACAAGGAGGAGCACCAAGATAAAACAAGGTCAACCACAAACACCCAATAGGACTCCAATCATAATTGGGGAGCCACCAAAAGACAAAAAAAAGCTAGTTTCCCTGAAAATAAAAAGTGAAGAGGGTACATCAAAAATTATTCCCCACAGTCTCCCATCACCTATGTTAGGAACCTTGTCACCAGGCCAACATCATTAAAGCACGAAAAGACACCTTTCACCCCATTTCAGAATGGAAAAATCCTTCTACAAGATCTTGAAACAGTCCTACATGAAACTCTGTCAGCACTACATGAAACACAGGAAAAGCTACAGGAAAGACAATAGGGACAGAGGGAAGGCAAGGAAGCAATGACATAAGTGCAGGAGGGCGCATCTTCTCCAAAGAATCTGAGGGAGAGTTCCAAGAGTTGCCAGAACCTAACCCACAACCCAATTGAGCTCTTATTACAGATTCGTTGAGGGAGGAAGAGTAATGCCATAGAAATTTTCCATCCCTATCTTCTTTGAGGTTGAGAGAGAGAGAGAGAATGACACATCACCGGATTCAAATTTCCAAATCAAATAAAGTAGAGGATGTGGGCCATATGGAAGAGAAATTAATGAAGATGGATAGAGAGCTGAGTGAGATAAGAGACAGGGAAAAAATTATGAGATATCAACTAGAGGTAGAAAACACATGGCTAAGGAGGAAGTTACAGGAAAAAGAGAGCCAAATTTCCACCATGGCAAGCCTCTCCATGGAGGCACTCCAGTGTAGGATGCCACCAAAATCATATGCCTTGTACCTCAAATATCAATGACTACAATTTCAGATCAAGACACTAGCACAACAGGGGGCTATGACTTTCCAAAACTATAGGAAGTTCATTGAACTATGTGACAAGAGAACCCTAGAGGATAAGGTCAAGATATCTGAATTCTACTAGCACAACTTGGCCTTAATAGACTTAAATGTGTGGTACCCCAATGAAAATTTGGGTGACTTACAAATAATGGCCCTTGCATCATGGATGAGTCATGAGGAGGCCAGGGCTAAAAAGGTGAAAAGGGTGTTGGAAAGAGAAGAAAGGGACCCCCTTTACATCAGAGAAAAATAGATAAATTCAATGGTTGTCATTAGCACCCACAAAATCATCGCCAATGATCCCCAGCTTGCACTAAGATACCTAGCTACACAAGAAAAAGAAATTACACATTTTGAGAACATCTTTAGATTGCTAGGGAATGAAATCCAGCAAGCATGCCAAAGGAGATGGAGCACCCTACCATATAGCCTAAGAATCACTGAGTATCATTCCCCATGAGAGGCTGAGATATGAACTAGAAAGGACCCCACTGTATAAGAATGCACTGAAGAGACTCAAATCAATTGGATTAGTTTGAAACTCAATTTATCCTTGCTATTGGGTATGCTAGAAGGTAGAAAAGAGGAAGAGGAAAGAAAGTAGTGGGAGGTGTTAGCTCTGCTACAGTTCAAGGAAGCTGAGGTGGGTTTGGTTCTTGGTTTTGCTCAAAGGAGACCCTTACTGGTAGCTCTCACCTTCCACTCCACCTCATCTATCCTCCTTTCACCTCCATTTCCTAGGGCTAGCTATCAAAAATCATATGAAAGCCTTTACTCTTAAGCCCTAAGCGATAAGTTTAGGACCACATATAACCCGCACTCACACTTCTATACACCTCCATAAAACCTTCACCGTAACCCATCGTCGTCTGTTGATCACAACCGTTGATCGCCACACCCGGATCCAATGGTCCCTTACCGCGTAACTTGCCCGTTTGTTCCCCGCCATCTGATCACCTACCACTCGGATCCAATGGCATCCACTCCTCTCTCACCCGCAAGCTGCTCGCACTTTAACTAGGAATAAAGGTGGTTTCCGCCACGTCCCATCATCCACGTTTCACGCATTGAATGGGATCGCGCGCCCGCGTACCTTTACCGCCCATCCTCCAAAAGTGGTGCAGGAAATACCACTTGCCACCAAAACCATTTTTCCCTCTTGATATCTCTCGTGCACCTTAGACACCCAACAACCGTTGGATCTGCTTGCCTGAGATCCAACGGCCTGTGTCCATCCTGATCCCATATCTCCCAATTCCTCTTGCAAAACAATCCCCACCATCCATCTGCACGATCCAACGGCCAAATCTTCCTTCTCCATTCGTCCGTCATGCAGTCCTCTTATCCTTGACCTGTCCCATGCATCCGAAGGATGAAGATGGCCAATGTTCAGTACTCTATGCAGTTACTCCTCAACCACCATCTTCAACAAACAGTATGGCCTGGAGAGAAAAGGACCAGTGTCGAGCAGATAAATGTATTTAACAAGCATGGCATTTTATCTCATACAACACTCTACCTACTCGAGAAGGACAACAGAGTACCAGAGAACATCAAATTCATTCATTGAAGCAAGCAGATAGCACCAGAGACTCCATCAGACAGTTAAAGCGGTTGGTGGTCAATTATGACCCCTCCACACCTAGAACAACAGAGAATTTTTGTAATCAACCTCTACATATACCCAGAAAAAAGATGTAATGAGGGTTGATGGTTGTTGTTTTTATGTAAGGTTCAACTTCTGGAGACTGTAACTGCTTTGATACTTGTAGCGTCTCATCGACATTTCAGCTAATACAAGCTTCTTTTGCTGTTAGTTTCTCATGTTCCACCTCTTTTCTGTTCTAGGCTGTGCTTGATTTGCATTTCTTCCTGAACTCTTGATGTGTAGCATTAGAGGGGCTGTCATCCCACCTCTGTGTTATAATCTTGTATGTATCAGTGAATCTGTTAATCAGGTTTCTTTTCACTTAGTGACAAAGAGCTATCATCTTGTCTGTGCACTAGGGAATTATATTTGCAAACCTTTTACTGGTTGCAGCCGGCCATCACAGGGTCCTGTGCATCTGTTGGTGTGGTCAGTATTCTTCATATCCACACAATCCTTAAATCGTGAGTAATTGGTGGTCTAAAGCCTTGTAGTCTGGGGGTGTTCACACATGTCTGGAGTCAAGAAAAGTAGGAGTGGTTATCTGGCTTGAATATGCATCATTCCTTCCATTCATCCATTTCCAACATCAAGTTGAGTTTGTGATGTCCCAAGCATCTCCAAGCTACAACCTAGGAGAGTTTCTTGGGGTGATAACATCGATTGGCACCGTTGCCAGGGAGAGGAGATTGAAGCTCGGCTTCCTTGGGAGAATGACACAGTTCCATGCTTTGATGATAGATAAAGTCTGGACACTTTCCTGGTTGTAATCATCTATCTGGCGACTCTACTGGAGAACCTACCTGGTGGCGACTCCACATTTCAGTTTTGGCTCAATTTGTGAGGCATACCCAGAGAAATCCTCAGAAATCACCAGCTGACCCAGTGCCTGACCCTGAGAAGATTGCTAAGTAGAAGAAAACATCACAGAAAGGAGCATCAGGATCAAGTAAGCCTAAGAGAACTTATCCATCTTTGAAAATAAGGTTATAGTTGAGGATATACAGTTTGAAGACTTAGAGCCCAACACTGTCAGTAAAGAAATACATTCAGAGATTAATACAACTCCTTGTTTAGTTAGTTCCCCTTTGGATCTCAGTCCAAAGAAAGCCTCCCACACAGTCCATCAGTTTCCTTCATTCTTGTTATCTGTTTCATTACTCCCTATCGTTCAATCTGCCAGTAGCCTTCCACCTATCCCAGTCATGGCACGCCAGCAAGCTCCCATGAAGATCGAAATAATCATAGCTACTAGGTATGGACCCCTGGTCTTGCCTATTCCTTTGAATGCCATGCCTATAGGAGAATATCAGAAATATATGCCCAAATTCACTGGCACAGAGGGGGTAATGGTTGAAGAACACCTTGAGTCTTTTTATAGTTATGCTGATAACTTAGATATAAGTGAAGATGATGTGTGGATGAGAGTATTTGTCCAGAGCCTTGATGGAGAGGCTAGAAAGTGGTTCAGAGAATTTCCCCATAGGTTCATAATAGATATTGAGGTATTGGATGATGTGTTCCTAAAGCAATGGGGAGATAGAAAAGACCTGCTCTACTACCATACAAAGTTTGGAAACCTAAAGAGGGAGAATGGGGAATCTTTGCCTGATTTTAATAAAAGATTTAACCTTATGTATAGTAAGATACCAGCTGAAGTAAATCCTACCCAAACCTCTACCAAACTCACTTATGCCAATGCTTTTGACTCAAATTTCTGCCTGCTTTTGAGAGAAAGAAGATGTGCCACTCTAGTTGATATGCAGGATGCAGCACTGGAGGTGGAATCAAATATTATGGCTGCAGAAAAGCTTAAAAGTCACGCTGATAGAAGAAGGCAGAGAGGTGAGGCTTCTTCTTCCTTTGCTTCATCTTCAGAACCCAAATTAGATAAAATGACTAAAATGATAGAGTCATTAGCTACTAAGATATCTAAGCTGAAAGTTGAGCAGATTTCTGGGAGAGCAAGGTTTCAAAACACATTTTCTCCAAAAAACCCAAACCCATTCAGAAGAGCAAATGAACAATTACAAATCATTCAAAGGGGTAAAGAAGCAAATGAAGAACAGAAAGTTAAGGCTCTTTTCCAGAATGTTGTTATGGAGGAGGAGCAGTTTGAAGAGGAGGATGAGATCCATTGCATGGAAGATAAAGGTAGTGCTACCTTTTTTACATTGGCTGCATATGAAGAATCATTATTGCAGGACCAAACTAGTCAAAAGTGGGACAGAGAGGTTGTTTTGTAGACTAGTGAACAGCAAAGATATAATCTGAGGTCAAAAGCAAACAATGTCAAGGAGAGTCCTACCCAAAAAGCTGCTATCTAGACAAAATCACAGAGGATCAGACAAAAAAGACCAGCAGCTGATCCAGTCATCCTCAAAGCACCAGCTCAAGAGGTAAAAGGTCTTGATAAGTCCCCTTCCCCTTTCAGTTTTGAGTCAGAAGTCCAGAAGTTAAAAATATCTATGCCTCTGTTAGAACTAGTAAAGAGTGAAGTCTTTAGAAAGCCTATCCTTGAGGCTCTTGAGCTGAAAGCCACACAAACCTCCACTGACTATGCCAATTTGCAAGATGACAAACCTACAGTTGTGCTTAGCCCTATGATTGAACCTATTGATAATATTTCTCCATCATTTTATGTCTCCTTGACCATTCATGACAAAATCCTCCACAATTGCCTACTAGACACAAGGGCCAGCCACAATTTGATGCCTAAAGCTATCATGGAAGAGTTAGACCTTGATATCACTAGACCATATCATGATTTATTCTCATTTGATTCAAGAAAGGTAAAGTGCCTAAGATTAATCAAAGACCTGGCCATCACCCTAACCTAGTTGCCCATGAAGAGTATGATGATGGATATTGTGGTAGCAGATGTCCCTCCCAAGTTTTGCATGCTGTTGTCAAGAGGATGGATTAAGAGACTAGGTGGGACATTACAGAATGACTTACCTTATGCCACTGTCCCAGTTTTTGGAGGAGAAAGCAAGAGATTGTACAGAGAAGCACAGCTGGCCTACATCATCAGTGATGAGAAGAATCCTTCTAATCATCCCATTTATGTTGTGGACACCGATTTTGGAGCATGTATTCTCCAAATAGAAGAATCCCAGAGGGCCTCAAAGTAGCTTAGAAAACAAATAAATCAGGCTGAGGGAGAGCAAGGAAGCTTGGTTTGGTAGATGTTCTTTGATGGAGCATGTTCCAGGGAGACTGCAACAGCAGGGGTGGTGCTGACATCTCCAAAACAAGAAATCACACATTTGTCTTTTAAGCTGGCTTTTCAAGTCACGAAAAATATAGTAGAGTATGAGGCTCTGATATTGGGCCTTAATGCAGCTAAAGACAGAGGAATCAGAAATATAAAAGTGTTTGGAGATGCCGATCTTATCATACAGCAAGTGAATAAAAAATTTCAAGCAAAGCACCCAAGGCTGAAAGCATACAGAGATGAGGTATGGAGACTTAAAGACTCTTTTGATAATTTTTGCATCTCATATATCCCTAGAGCCAAAAATCAGCTTACCGATTCCCTTGCTATGTCTGCTAGCATGTTCATCCCTCCCATGCCTCCCAGACTAGTTTATGAAGTGCAGATGAAATACAGACCATCCTTGCCTGACAATGTCCAGCATTGGAAAGTCTTTGACGATGATGATGAAGTAAATAGGTTTCTGCAAGTCATTGATGAATTTTCTGAAATGCAAATTGACCTAGAGAATGAAGCCTTGGAAGAAAATCCCCAATCCTAGCTTAGAAACAAAATTGGTAAAGATAGCATTGTCCAACTGCCCAACAATCACATACCTAAGGGTCTAATTCCACTAGAAAGACTGTTTGACCAGAATGATGTACCTTATAAGGCTGCCCAAAAAGAATACCAATCTACAGTTTGTAGTCATAATATAGGGAGTCCAAGTCAGCCAATATATATAAATTTTTCTACCCGTTTATCTGTTGACCTAAGTGCTGAATACTGCAATTTAATGAAGCAGTTCGCTGATGTTTTTTCCTAGGAATATAGTGACCTGAAAACTTATGAAAAAGGATCATCCAGCATAAAATCCCTTTAGAGAAAGACACCATCCCTTTCAAGCAAAAGCTGAGACTAATAAATCCTTTGCTCCTTCCTTTGATCGAAAAAGAAATCAAGAAATTACTGGCTGCCAAAATCATAGTCCCTCTCAGATATTCCAAGTGGGTAGCCAATTTGGTGGTGGTGAGGAAGAAAAGTGGAGAAATCAGGCTCTGTGTTGATTTTAGAAACTTAAAAAAATTCTCTAAAAAATACAACTACCCTCTACCAAAGATGGAACATTTGCTGTAGAAGGTCTCAGGAGCCAAAGTTATGTCTTTCCTAAATGGATTTTCAGGCTATAACTAAGTTGCTGTACATCCAGATGACTAAGAGAAGACTGCATTCACCACTCCTTGAGGCACTTTTATGTATTCCAATATGCCTTTTGGGTTGATGAATGCTGGAGCCACCTTTCAAAGAGCCATGGATATAGCATTTGTGGGGGAGAAGGACAAGTTCGTCCTTATCTACCTAGATGACATAACAGTATACTCAAGCATCCACCAAGACCATTTGCAGCATTTAAAGAAAGTGTTCCTGAAGTGCAGAAAGTTTGGAATTTTAGTTAATCCTAAAAAATCACAGTTTGCTTTAGAGGAGGGGAAGCTGTTAGGACATGTTGTTTCTACTGCAAGTGTCTGAATTGACCCAGAAAGAATAAAAGCAATATATACCCTGTCTGTCCCGAGATCAAAGAAATACATCCAGTCCTTTCTGGGCAAAATAAATTTTGTGAGGAGGTTTATCCCAAATTTTGCAGAATTGGTGAAGCATATTACCTCCATGTTGAAAAAGGGGTCAGAGATTAAGTGGATTGATTCAGCAAGAAAATCCTTTGAGTCCATTAAGAAGGCTATTATGGAAGCTCCCACTTTAATAAGTCCAGATTACAGTAAGGAGTTCCACATATTTTCTTTTGCCTCTGAAAACACCCTTGCAACAGTTTTATTGCAAGCAGATGAAGAAGGCTCAGAGCATCCAGTGGTTGTTTTCAACAAAACATTGAGGGATGCTGAGCTGAGGTATGATATTATGGAGAAATAGGCATATGCTCTTATCAAGTCTTTAAAAGCCTTCAGATTTTATATTCTGCATTCCAAGATAATTGCATATGTACCCTCTGCTTCAATAAAGGACGTCTTAACACAACCTGATGCTGATGGAAGAAGGGCCAAATGGTTTGCAAAGTTAATTGAATTTAATATAGAATTGAAGCCCACCAAGCTAGTCAGAGGTCAGGGCCTTGCCAAGTTATTGGCTGAAGAAAATTGTAGATTGTTGGATATAGATTTCATGGGCACAATGGCAGAAAATGATCAAATAGAAGAAGAAGAAGAAGCAGCTGAAACAGTGAAAGGACAGTCCTTGGCAGAAAATCTAGCTTCTTGTGATTGGTACTCTACAATAGCTAAATTCATGCTGAAGCTAGAAATCCCTCCAGGCATTACTCAAAGTCAAGCCAGAACTGTTAAACTCGGGGCAGCAAAACTTTGCATTCATGAAAATCTGCTCTACTGGAGGGACCCATCTGGAATGCTTTTGAGGTGTCTGGACAAAGAACAATCTATTGAGGTTATGCAACAATTTCATTCTAGCATGTGTGTAGGGCACCATTATTGGAAAACTACAGCCCACAAAATTCTCAGAAATGGGTACTATTGGCCCACCTTGTTTTCGGATGTCTTTTCATTTGTTAAATCTTGTGACAGGTGCCAAAGATTTGAAGGAAAACAGAAACTAAATTCCCTTCCCCTAAAACCAATACATGAAAATGGTCCTTTTCATCAGTGGGGCTTGGATTTCATCGGGGAAATCAATCCACATTCCAGTGGCCAACACAGGTGGATACTAGTTGCCACTGATTATTTCACTAAGTGGATTGAAGCAATCCGTACCAGAAAGGCTGATCATAATGTGGTCATCAAGTTTTTAACAAAGAATATCTTCACTAGATTTGGTTGCCCACATAAATTATTCACAGATAATGTAGCAGCCTTCAGGGCAAAAGAATTGGTGGATATGTGTGATTCAATGGGCATTAAGCTAGTTCATTCCACCTCATATTACCCTCAAGGCAATGGTCTAGCAAAAATCCTCAAACAAGAGTCTGATAAGGATAATCAAAAGGCTATTGGAAGACAACAAAAATAATTGGGATTCTAAGCTCAAATATGCACTGTGGGCCAACAGAGTGACCATTAAGAAATCCACAGGGAATTCTCCATTTAGGCTGGTATATGGCGCTGAAGCTATGTTTCCAATTCAGTTAACTCTCCCTGTGGCAAAGTTCCTACTAGAAGAGCTGAATGAGGAAGAAGATATGGCAAAAAGGATCACTGATTTAGCAGAGGTACACCAAATCAGAGAACAGCTAGTTGAAAGGGCTGCAACACATCAGAAGAAGATCAAGGAAGTCTTTGATAGGAGGGAAAAATCAAATAATTTTCAGGTTGGAGACTTGGTTTTGAAGTGGGATTCACTGAAAGAGAAGAAAGGAAACCATGGGAAATTTGATGCTTTCTGGACAGGGCCTTTTATCATTTCTCAAATCCAAGGGAACAATACTTTCATGCTGCAAAGCATGGGAGGGGAGACAATTTTTTATGCCCCAGTTAATGGCTGGCTTTTGGAAATCTATGTTATTTAAGGACTTGGCCTTAAAGTTGTAAATATATTATTTTATCATTTTTTGGTGTAGGTTTAGTCAAACTCCATGCCCAATGGAACACTAGGAAATTTTGTTAATTGGTTTTCACCGGAAAGGCATTGATCTACAGGTTCTTGAGACCTCACAGGGAGGATCTCATCCCCAGAAGGAGCCAGTGTTAGCTCTACTATAGTTCATGGAAGCTGAGGTGGGTTTGGTTCTTCGTTTTGCTCAAAGGAGACCCTTACTGGTAGCTCTCACCTTCCCCTCCACCTCATCTATCCTCCTTTCACCTCCATTTCCCGGGGCTAGCTATAAAAAATCATATGAAAACCTTTACTCTTAAGCCCCAAGCGATAATTTTAGGACCACATATAACCCGCACTCACACTTCTATATGCCTCCATAAAACCTTCACCGTAACCCATCGTCGTTTGTTGATCACAACCGTTGATTTCCACACTCGGATCCAATGGTCCCTTACTGCATAACTTGCCCGTTTGTTCCCCACCGTTCAATCACCTACCACCTAGATCCAACGACATCCACTCCTCCTGCACGCGCGAGCTACCCGCACTTTAACTCGTGATAAAGGTTGTTTCCGCCATGTCCCGTCATCCACATGTCGCATGTTGAATGGGATCGCGCGCCCGTGTACCTTTACTGCCCATCCTCTGAAAGCAGTGTGGGAAATACGACTTGCCGCCCAAACCATTTTTCTCACTCGTTATCTCTCCTGCACCTTCAACACCCAATAACCGTTGGATCTGCTTACCTGAGATCCAATGGCCTGTGTCCATCCCGATTCCATATCTCCCGATTCCTCTTGCAAAAGGATCCCCACCGTCCATCTGCACGATCCAACAGCCAGATCTTCCTTCTCCATTCATCCATCATGCAGTCCTCTTGTCCTTGAATTTTCCCATGCATCCGAAGGACGAAGATGGCCAGTGTTCAGTACTCTGTTCAGTTACTCCTCAACCACCGTCTTAAACAAACAGTATGGCATGGAGAGAAAAGGACCATCATAGAGCAGATAAATCTATTTAACAAGCATGGCATTTTATCTCATACAACACTCTACCTGCTCGAGAAGGACAACATAGTACTAGAGAACATCAAATGCATTCATTGAAGCAAGAAGATAGCACCAGAGACTCCATCAGACAATTAAAGCGGTTGGTGGTCAATTATGACCCCTCCACGCCTAGAACAGAAGAGAATTTTTGTAATCAACCTCTACATATACCCAGAAAACAAATGTAATGAGGGTTGATGGTTGTTGTTTTAATGTAAGTTTCAACTTCTGGAGACTATAACTACTTTGATACTTGCAGCGTCTTGTCGACATTTCAGCTAATACAAGCTTCTTTTGCTGTTAATTGCTCACTTTCCACCTATTTTCTATTCTAAGCTGTGCTTGATTTCCATTTCTTCCTGAACTCTTGATGTGTAGCATTAGAGGGACCTTCATCCCACCTCTGTGTTATAATCTTGTATGTATCAGTGAATCTGTTAATCAGGTTTCTTTTCACTTAGTGACAAAGAGTTGTCATCATGTCTATGCACTAAGGAATTAGATTTGCAGACCTTTTACTGGTTGTAGCCGGCCATCACAGGGTCCTGTGCATTTGCTGGTGTGGTCAGTATTATTCATATCGATGCAATCCTTAAATCGTGAGTAGTTGGTGGTCTAAAGCCTTATAGTCTAGGGGTGTTCACGCATGTCTGGAGTCAACCAAAGTAGGAGTGGTTATCTGGCTTGAATATGCATCATTCCTTCCATTCATCAATTTCCAACATCAAGTTGAGTTTGTGATGTCCCTAGCATCTCCGAGCTACAACCTAGGAGAGTTTCTTGGGGTGATAACAGGAGGAAATAAAGAAACATGCAGGGTTTTATCCACAAGAGGAAACTCCATCAGCAAAGGTCTAGGATGTCAGAGAGGCCACAAGAGCTATGAAAGATATGGACATAGACTAAGTTGCTCGGAGGATGAGAAACACTTTCAGTGGGGGGGTGATGATGAGGCTCATCAATAGGTAAAATATATGGGCCTTAATGCCACTCTGCATCTTATTAAAGTCAACCTTTCTCACATTTCTTTACATATTTTATTATATTTTTCTTAGTGAGAATGGTAAAGGTGAGATGTTATGTAAAATGGCCTAATATGCATTAATTGTAGGAGTTGAAGCAGGTTTGGGCTAATTTAAGGGTAGGAACTCAAATTAGACAAGAAATAGGGATTTTAGGAGATTTGGTCTCCCTCCTTAACTCCTCAATCACTCGAAGATTCCTCCACCAAATCTCATCAACTTGGAGTTTCAAGCAGTCAAGCCAACCGAGTTCATTAGAAGCCAATATCGAGTTTGGGAGCCAAGCCTCCATAATATTTATTAAGTTGTTAGTATCTTCATCTGTATAAATAAGAAGGCCTAGGGCCTCATTAGGATTCAACTTTTTTTATTGTAGCCAAGTGGCAATTTCAAGCTAAGATATTGTGGCTGTTATTCTCATGTGATTTTTGACATTTTGATGATAATGAAAAGGGTTTCTTTGATCCAGACTAAGTTGTTTCAGAGGGCTAAAGCTCTTGGGTTAGGGCTCAACCCTAGCAGAAGAAGTTCCTCTTTTTGTACATGTATTCTTAGATTAGAATCATAGATTAGTTGTTGAAGTTATCTTTGCTTTGTTTAATTTACAAGTCTTTGAATGATTGGTTAGTTTTGCTTCCATTAGTTGGAGAAGTAGATCAGTGTTACAGTAGTGAAAGAAAATACTTCAGAAAATCTTGTGACACCCGTCTCATCCTCACCTCCCTCATGGGATCATGGTTTGAGGGCCCCACTCTCATAATGCCAAAAAAAGATTTATCTTTTGGTTATTACATAGCTTAGGATTTCTTGTTGAATAGATCATTGTTTATTATTTCTTAGAAGAACCCGCAATTGCCATTTTGGTTTCTTGAGTTTGCTGTAGATTAGAAAACATTCCATTACATCGATTTAAGACATTAGACATCAATAAATCAGTTACTCAAATTCAACTTACCTTTTCCACATTTACATAAAGTTGTGCATGAATGAATAAAATAATATGTTTTGTTGAAGGAGTTGTTGATCTGAATGGAGGAACTCATTCCACCAGCCTCATATAAGTCTTCTCCACCTCTCGCCCAATCCTACCAAACACTAATTCAGATTTCTGTTTTGTAGCCACTGTGAACAACCACCTTGAGAAAATCCAACCATCTTGAAGAGTTGGGTGGATCCTTGGGTAGTGTGCACCTTTCCCATATCTTATTCCACCATCATTCATCTTCCCAACACTTCCTTTCACCTTTCCTGCCTTCCTACAACTTTCAACTAAGTTTCATCTAGTAAACCAGGACATCCTGTAATAACTACAGGGAATCCTCTAACAACTACAGGAAACCCTGTAGTAGCTTATTTTAGACTGTTTTGGGAAAAAATTATGATCAGAGCCTAGGGTAGGCCTTCAACTTGACCTCCATGCCCCTCAATTCCATTTTGGACCAGCTTTCCCATACCTTCACACCCTACAAAATATCAACTTGTTTAGCTTAGAATTTACATTTCTAAACTGAAAACTGAAAGACTCCTTTTTTCAATATTTAGCTAGTGCATGCATACATAAGTCATAACAATGTTAGGATAATTTGAATGCCTACTTAGTCCAGATAGCTAGATTGATTAAAGGATAAGTATTGGTATATTATTTCAGTTTTATTATGCATATGATTTATGATTTTGTTCTATGATGATTACATGTGATCTATGATTCTGGTTTATGATGGTTACATGTGATTTATGATTTTGATATATGATGGTTATGTTTTGAGCTAACCTAATGTGATATTTTTATACATGTTGATTTGGTCAAATATGCTAGTTTGACTTGTTGTGACAAGAAGCGAACAAGATAGCAAATGTACCTTATTGACGAGCTACCAATGAGGTATGATGTGAATTTATTTCAATTTATTTTAAATCTAATGGAAGTTATGTGATTGGTACAGGAATGCATGAACATGCTCAATTGGGTGGTTGAAATCAAATGATAGAATTAGCAACAAAAACAAAGGAATTGAAATAGGAAGTAATATGCTGGTAAAGCCTTCAGGAGCAGGGCCATTGTGGGACACTAGTGCCCAATAATGTCCATTGATTTCCATAAGCATTCTATGACTGATATGATGGTTTTGGTCAGGGACATGCCTTTGTTTTGTATCTTTCGATGCGAGGAAGCCTTGCCAAGGGATGGACTACCCGGGATGGGGGTGCCAATGGAACTTGGAATGTGAGTGACTGAACAGGAGGGGAGACCGGAGTGCCCGAGGGACTATGTAGTAGAGAAGGTAAGGACGTGGATGGATTTCTTTTGGTCACTAGCATTGCAAGATGGAATCATATGCACATTGGGAGTGTGCCCTAGAACAATAAGTCGGTAACTGTTCACTGAGAGGACAAGTGGCACATGATTCTAGAGTTGGACATTGGATGCAGATTTGAATTTGTGGTTGATTCTGGACTTCCTGAGAAGGAGGTGAATCCTAGTATTACTTTGAGGGTGGAGGTGTAATCCTATGGATTCCCTTGTTATGGATGTAGACATCATATCTTTCTAATTTCTGGTTGAGCAAATGTGCATATTTGTATATGTGTGTATTATTGTAAATATTGTAATGAGCTGGATTTATAAAGCTCCATAGATAGTATGGTTATATGTTGATTGAAGAAAATGTGTATGTGTATATGTGGTTATTGTAAATACTATAATGAACTTGTTATAAAGCTCCAACAAATGGTATGATTGTCATGCTTTAGTAGATAGTCATTGTAAATACTGCAGCGAGTTCTGTTATAAAGCTCCATGGGTAGTATGTTTTGTTTTCAGTACTTATGTTGGTTATAGGTCTCATTGAACACTGAGAATGGTTCTCCCCTGAGGGCGAGGGTTTTGTAACAACCCTGGTAAAAATTCATGTAAAGATATATATAAGACCACGGATGATGAGACACGTATTCCAAGTTGAATGGTCGGGAAAACATCCTAGCAGGTGTTCATTTGGTTGTTTATGGCTAAGGAAATTGGCAAAGGAAACGGAAAAGGGTTTGGAAATAAATGAGGCATTTATTGGCATTTTATTTATGAAAATAATGGAAATTAGCAGAAAAGGAAGTTGAAAGGTCACAGGTTGCATGTGAGGATGAAAATGAAGGAAAATAGTGAAAAATGAAGAAAATAGAGGCTTGATTCATAAAAATGTTTCTGAGGATCAGTGGGCAAGACTTGGTTAGTGCAGTGTTGGAGCTCTCTAATTACTCTCTCTCTCTCTCTCTCATGCTCTTGGAAACTTAGAGTTTTCTTGGAGCACTCTTGGAGGGTGTGGCATATTTGGATTCTTCGAGAAAGAAGGCAAAGGAAGAGTAGGAAAGCACAAGAAGGCATTGAGATCAGTAGCTACATAAAATTTTCTTGCAGGTACCAAGTTGCATGTATGTTTCCTTCACTAGTTTTAGCATGCATGTCAAATGCATGTGGTTTCTTGGTTGTGATTTGTCATTGGCATGGAGGATTTTCCTGGATTGACAGTGGATTTTCCTATCCTTGCCATTTCCTGGATAGCCATAATGTTGTGGATTTATTTCCTTTGTTTTCTGGTTCGTTCTCATGTTTCCTTTAGCTGGGGTTGAGTTATTAGTTCTTGGAGCTTTGGTTGGACAAATGATATGGAGCCCTGTAACAGCTTGGGTTGAGTTACTAATCCTGGAGCCTTGGTTGGAAAAATGCTCTGGAGCCCTGAAACATCTTGGGTTGAGTTACTAGTCCTGGAGCCTTAGTTGGAAAAATGCTATGGAGCCCTTGGTGGGTTGAGTTACTATTCTTGGAGCCTTGGTTAGAGAAACACTCTAGAACCCTTGGTGGGTTGAGTTACTAGTTCTAGAGCCTTGGTTGGACAAATGCTCTAGAGCTTGGTAAAAGTTGTGGGTTGAGTTACTACTCTTGGAGCCTTGGTTGGAAAAATGCTTTGGAGCCCGGTATAAGATGTGGGTTGAGTTACTAGTCTTGGAAGCCATGTTGGAAAAAACGCTCTGGAAGCGTTGGAAGGCTAAGATGGAGACCAATCTAATGATGGTTTTGTGGTTTCCCACCATGAGGTGGAATCACTATTTGATGGGTTGAGGTGGATGGCCTCTAGAAGACTTGGATGGTTTGATTGATGTGTTCTATGATATCCTACATTCATGCTTGGAATATGGCACAGGGGTGTATGGCTAAAGAGAGATTTGGCTTAGCCATTCTATGGTTAGGTGGAATGTGGAAGTCCCATCCTAGGTTTGGATTTTGCATCACTAATGAAAGGTTATTTCTCCCTGTATCTCTATAAGAATTATGATGGATTATATGTGGTTTATATGGTTGTGATTTCATTGGTATTTCTGTCCCAATTATGATGGTTATTTACATGTTTTATCATAGCAACTATGAATGATCAATGTATCTATGACCTAATGGATGAAATGGAAACTAATGTGATAAGGAGACAATGCTCCATAGCGAATCCCAAATAAGTAAGATACCCCTATGCTCAGATTTGTTATTTACACATGTAGGTTGCATATTTACTAAGTGTTTGACAAAATGTCTATCATGGTTGCACTTGGTTATTTCAAGCCCTTAATAATGTTTTGTATGAGAGGCTTTTCCTTGGTGTCATTTAATGTCATGGAGAGTCTTGTCAAGTTCTAGGCATTTCTTTGGAGACTAGCCCTAAAAACGTGGCTTAAATCTCACAACCTCTGGCACAAAACTGGTTGATAGAGACTGCAGTCTCTCCCTTGTAGGCATTATGGGAGCGAATATAGCTTTATAGTCACACTCATGCCTTGTCATGGGAGCAACACTGGGTCTAATTCATTGAAATTCTAGGTTAACTCATTGGTTAGTGTTGGCTTGTATGGGCCTGACCCAAGTTCAGAGATGATTTAGCCAAACAAATCCCGGTACTACTAGCCCTTTCAGCAACAGTCCGTGGAGCGTGGACTGAGGTCTCACCCGAAGTAGTATGAGAGGGTTCTAAAACCAGGTTTCTACACCCTAGAGATTTCTGATGGTTTTTCGGTGGTCTGCGGTTTGACCCTGCACGCACATTGCTACACGTACCTATCAGTACCTCGCAGCTTGCGATGCTACCTTCACACAACCCTACTCGAGGCGTGATTCGTATTATTACCCTAGTTCCTTACTATTGACCTAATATTATCTAATTACTTAATTTATGTGTATGAGCCCAATTATACTTAACAGTGTTCAGTATTCATATACATGCGCGCGATAAACAAAACAATGTAAATGCATAGAAAGTAATACAAAAGAAGATACACAGTATTTAGAATCAAACTTCTCTTTATTATTCTTCTTCTTTGGTTACAGACTCAACTTTTCCCTATGCACTCAGCTATAGGGGTCCATGCATTCAGCTGCGGACTCTACTAGGCCTCTGCGCACTCATCTGCAGAGCCTCTTCCTACTACTACGACCCAAGACACTTAGACTTCTTCTCTATCCGCTACTAGATCATTACATCAATCCATCTCCAATTGTCTTTACAACTTAGAGCCTTGCTCTATTTATATAATCCCATGGTCTGTGGATCATGGGGAGGCTGACATGAAACTATATTACATTCAAAACTTAGGGTGGACAACCCTATGACTCAACATACATTTCACGCTTCGTGCCCATAATTTACAGAGTCTTACAACATTATTTGACCAAAACTTGGGCTTTGAGCCCCAAAACATGTTATGGGGGGATTCCATGCCCAATAGGCCCCCAACACAAACATCGTGACTCGCCCTCGAGTCACTCTGTCGGCATGGTGATTTTGGCATGGAGTCCCTCTAGCTAGCCCCATGCTGCTCGGAGGTCCGTAGCGCACTTCTCTATGGTTTGCTGGACCTACTTCATGCGCTCTTCCAAAGCCTCTTTGTTAGGAACAAATCCCTGCCTTAGTGCATACATCCCCTACATCTGTGCGAGCTTGCCTTTGATATCTACCATGATGGTGAAGGCCTCGTCAATCCATGGCTGGACGCATGCTTTGAGAACTGCCTCTTTCTGTCCCACCACATCCACTTGCTCCTTCAGTGCCTTAGCTTGCTGCATCTTTGCAAGCAGTTGGGTGAGGACTATTGTCTGCAGAGTTCCTCGAACACTGTCATACTGTTCCTAAAGTTCATACGCCTTTATTTCTAGGTGCTATATGTTGGGGTCTTCCTAGAAGGATGTGAGGACTGCAAATGCTTGTTCCAACATACCGGTACAGTCTTGCATTGCCCGTCCAATTTCTTCCAACCCTATTTGGATAGCACTAGCATGCTATTCTTTGACTTTCGGGGGATTGGAAGGCTGTGCCTTCAACCACAGGTCGATGATTTGAAGATTCAGCTCTAGTTGAACCTTTGTCATTTTTGCTCTAACTTTGTGAACGCCAGTCACCAACCTGTAGATCCACTCTGCTGCTGGTAGATCTCCTTGGATGGCCAGCTCTGGGATGCATTTGAAAGTGTCATCTACCACCTGTTCCAACCGTTGAGTGTGTGTTACTAGTTCATCACGTTGCAAGCTGAGCTATTCTATGTTGATCTTTTGCTCACTCAAAACCTATATCGCACAACCCTTCGTGGTGCGGAGTTCTGTTATTATTCCATCCTACACTTGGTACAGTGTTTATCACGGAAGGGTAGCCAAATTGAGGCCAAGTCCTTTGATCCTACCAACCACAGCTTTGTCGATCTCATTTGTTGCTGCTAGCGCTCCTTCCAGTAACACTATGGTAATGGCCATCCTTGCGCGTAGCATCTATTCTACTGTTGATGTACTTGCTGCGACGTAGGTGGATAAGGTACCTTCCTGCAGGGGCCACACCTGTAGTTCCTATAGCTGTGCCCTTAGGGCCCCCAACACAGTCTGCTGCTCCATCATAACTTCTTGGAGCACTTCCTTGGTGACATTGCGAACCATCTCGCCGATGTCGTAGAGGTCTCCTTCAGTTAATGTGATTGGGTTGATGGCTAGCTTCAAGGCCTTGACCTTTTTCCGTGGACTCGATCTCTCTGGGATGCGTGGCCGTTTGAGTTGGTTTGAGGTCGTTCCTAGGTCCGCGTCCTCTTCTGCAAGGTCTGTGTCCTCTACCTCCTATCCTGTAGACACTTCCTGGCCCTCCTTTGCCTGCACTATTGCAACCTCTGCTGTCTGTGCTGTTGCTGCTACTTCGGCGGCCTGCTTTTGCTCCATGGCTGCCTATGCCACTTCGTCGGTTGCCCTGACCCAATTGCCGCTTTTTCGTTGCGCCTTTTCTCGAACAGTTTATGTGTTGTTGTCTTCTCCAACTCTGCCAAATCCGAGGCGCGCCACTCGGGAGGCCATGTCTCTAACATTGTAAAGATCGTGTCATTAGTGGCTATGAATGGGAGCTTTGTCCACTGCTGTGCCAAATCCTTTCGTGCCTTGATGTAAATATTGTGCATGTCTGCCTTGAAGCCTACAAAACTCCATAGACTATTTTGCACTGTGGGGGACAGGCGCAACCTCCTATTAATCCACATTCGGATGCTCGCCTCCATGAGAACACAGAAAATATTTGTATTGTGAATCCGCTTCACGTCCTCGATACCCTAAATCGAAGCGTACTTCACAGCCTCTGGTATGTCATGCTCAATGCTCGAGAACTGACTGTCCTCTAGCAGTTCTCTCGCTACCAGCAAGATAGAAAAGAGAAACCACGCATAGTGGAAGGTCTTACCTTGCTCCTGGGCCTCCTTGTAGTAAAGCAAACATTCTTCACAGAGGAACTCGGCACAGTTGAACTGGACCCCTTCTACACACTGTTCAGCCAACGCAACTACCGGTGCTGGTACTTCATCGCCGCGGCATTTTCTCTTTACTTTACCAGCTAGGAGTTGATTGGCTATGCACACCTTTTTATCCTTGATAATGCTAATAGTGTACCCCTTCTTTTTCTTCTCGAGCTTATATTTTTTCTTCATGGCTTCCATGAGAGCCAAATCGCCGCTTTTTCTTGCTATCATTGCGGGGTCCATTCCCTTATAGAGAAGCCGAGAAATTCTGTGGATGAGATCCGCTGTGATGGGAATAGGCTCCTCTAGCCATAAGTACCCATCATGCACCAGACAAAGTAGATGCCTGATGATGAAAATGGCAATGGGTGCACGACGAAAGTGTGGTATGCAAAGCAGATGAGGCAACCCGACCTTCTCCACACCGCACAGCCATTTTTGTGGTTGTAATGTGTTCACTGGCCCCTCCATATTTTGTTTCATTAGGCTCTCCATCTCTAAGTGTGGGAACTTCTCACTATCTGCAAGGTCCTAGTCTTCAAATTTCAGGGTCGGAACACGTCCTAGGAGCGGACCCTTAAAGATAATTCCATCGAGGAGGAGCGGGGTCTGGAGTGCACTCCTAATTGCATCCAAATCCTTTGGTACCTTAGCTTTCCCTTTCCCCAGAGGGACATACTCGGGAAATTTTGTTGTAGAGCGCATCAGTTGGATGTCCGCCTCCACATTTTCTTCTTCCTCTACCTCGGCAATCAGAGCCTGTAAGTCCTCATCCTCTTCATCTATCTCACTGGTGATAGCCTATCCCTTTTCCTCCATTGATAGCTTATCGAACCGTGGATTCCTCGAGGACATGTAGACTGGTCCCATTTCCTGCTTATCTTTTCTCGGTCTCGGCATCCGAGGTGATTTTCGGGATTCCTGGCACAACCTCAGTATCTTCAAGAATATCATGTACTGTATGGGTTTGTGTGGCCTCACTGGCGGTTACTTCTTCAAATCCCAAACCTCCCCTGGTATCTGTCATCTCGTTTGTACTGTATGCGTTCTTTCACGAACTTAGGGGCTAGAATATCGCTCAGCGCTCAACACTCTGTGCTCTGTTCAACCTCTCAAGTCTCAAGTGGACAAGTGTTGTTTTGCGGCTAGCCCCTGGAGTTTTATAGTGCCTTTTGAATTCAAATTTGATCATTCCCCGAATTTCAGGCCATCAATGCTTTCTTGGCGATAGATTTTCTGAAATCTTTCCCATAACTGTTGTCTTAAATGTCCGCCACCCGCTCCATTTGGCCTCAAATATGAGATCCCGTCATGAAGAGTGACACCAATGGTCACTTCCCAACCTACACACGCGGCAGTGCACCCTGCCTGCGCAGGCGCAAACCTTGTGACTGGCTGTCACTGTGCACACCTATCAGAGTGCGCAGCTACCAGGCAGAATCATTTATAGTCCCGAACTCTCTTCCAGCTACCTAGAGTGCTAAGTGATCCAGGTGGATGTTGGTGGCCACCCACCTATCCCATTTGGACCTCCACAACTGTCTCTTTCAGTTTTTCATTTTCCTAAATTGTAGCACAGTTTACTATTTTTAGCAATTTTTCGGGTCCTGAACTTCTGGAGCCGTTTTGAGGCTCTAAACAACATTTTTTGGGAAATATGGGGGCAACATGGGTCCATGGACCAATATTTCCCTTCCCAAAGTGTAGCGCTTGGATAGATCTTTCTAACGAGCTATTATAGGCGTCAAACGAAGATCATATGACAAATTTACGACCCCAGGAAATTGATGTACCAATTTACCCAAACGGGGCGCAGAATTTGGCATTTCATCTTCTAGGTTTAGGTTTTGGGATGTGAAGGGTTTTACATTGTTTCTCAACAATAAATATGCCTTCGAGCCTCATTGTAACATAGTTCAGAGGCATGTAGCCACCACATCTCTTCTCAGAGATAAGCTACCATCGCCCTAGCTGGTTTATGTCCACTTCTGTTTGTAAGCATATTTCAGTATTTTACATTAATGAAATGAAGTATTATTTCCGCTGCATCTCTGTATTGATGGTTATATCATCTCTGTATTTATGGTTATCTCTATAATTTTTTGCGTTCGTGTTTAAATCCGGATCAGTGGTATCAGAGCGGTTTGCTTTTTCTCTATTTTTCTTTGCATGTCCCCAACAAGGTCGGGATATGAGTTAGGGCTTGAATTGGTCGAACCTTTGCAAGACCAGCCTCACAAATCGCAACGGTCTCCCATGTGGATGAGAAGAAAGACAAGGGGGCAGGAGATCCTATCAAAATCTTGCTCGAAGAAGCCCTCGAGCGACAAAGGAACGCGATGTTGGACAACTTTGCAAAGATTCTTTAGTGGCTACTGAGAGGTGACGCATCGGCTTCCAACAACTACTATGGAAATGTCACACCATTTAAGGTACAATTTAATTCTTAAATCCCCATATTCAAGGGTAAGATAGACGCAAATGCCGTAGATAAATGGTTAAATCTGCTAGAGGGTTATTTTTCTATTCATGAATTTTCAAGTTGGGAAAAGATTGTTTTCACTCTTCTCAAAGCAGTCTCCCACGTGAAGGATTGGTGGGAAACCTATTGCGAGCAAAATGATAAAAATATGGGCTCACTATTTTCAGCCACACCCACTTGGGATTAATTATGGGATGCTGTCAGGGAGTAGTACTACCCTGTAAAAAGCTATGAGGACAAATACATCAGATGGACCACACTACGGCAGGGGCAGGACCAAGATGTGCCAGAGTTCACAAACATTTTTCATACCCTTCGCACACAGTTGGGTATCAAGGACTCTGAGCTACATTTGGTACTCAAATATGGTGGTTGCCTACATAGATACATCCAGGAAGAGATGGAGTTCCTAAACATCTCATCACTCAGCACGATGTACCGATACGCTGTCAAAATCGAGCAAAAGTTCAAACAGAAGAATTGAGAGTTTGGATCTGAAAATCTGAAGCCCAAAGAACAAAGCCAAGGCGGGGTGACCCAAGACAACCCGTCGAAGCTGCAACAAAAGAAAAACACCACAAAGTTGAAGAAGGACACAGGAAATTGGTGTGAGTTCCACAAGAGCCCCACTCATAACACAAGTGAGTGTCAGACCAAGCAATCACTGGTGGCCGAGTTGAAGGCTTCCGAATTAGATGCATGTTTCGACCCTGAGCCAGAACCTGACAAGGGGAATGGCAAAGGGAAGCAAATAATTGATGCGAAGCCCAGTGCTACTGTTGCCACCGCCAAGATCCTGAAGAATGAACCCGAAGATCCAGAGGAGGGGGAACGTCTTTTCCACTCACAGATGTGGGTAAAGGGTTTGTCACTACAATTCATTGTCGACAGTGGTAGCCAGAAGAATCTCATTTCAGCAAAGGTTGTGAAGCAGTTGGGCCTACTGGTTACACCACACCTGCAGCCATACAGTATCGGGTGGCTTCAGGAAGGATAAGATCTCAAAGTTCGCCAGTAGTGCTGCCTTCCCTACAGCATCAAGCCCTTCACATATGAGGTATTGTGTGATGTTACACCTCTGGATGTTTGTGATGTGCTATTAGGCCAGCCATACTTGTGGAGGCGACATGTTTTGTATGAGTCAAGGCCTAGCGCTGTCATCATTTCATTGGGTGATTCATTATACAGGATACCGGAGGTAGCCCCACATACCGCCACCTCTTTGATCACTGCTAAGAAAGGCAGCAAGCTCATCTCCTAGACTAGGAAATTCATCTGTCTGGTTCGCTCCCAAATTAAGGGGAAGATCTTTGCCACATCCATGACCCCCACAAAGGGTTCCTCCATGCAGCAGCAACAAAAAAGAAATACGACCATGACAGAACACAAGAACAACTTCTCCTCACCCACAGGGGTACCACACAAGCTTCAGGTGGGCAACAAAGTCTGGTTGCATCTACAGAAAGAACGCCTTACAGGAGCCCATCAAAATCTCCGACCACACCGACATGGTCCTTACACCATTAACAAGGCTGTGGGAAATAATGCTTTGGAGCACAACATTCCTCCATTCCTTCGCCTGCACCAAGTATTCAATGTGCACTACCCTCGACCATGCTTCCCACCATTACTGGACACATCCGAGATTGTAGAACAGCTCACCAAGGACCAAATTCAGTAGATGGAGGAAATCAACGCAATGGAGACCATTGCTTCCTAAGGGGGGAGGAATGATTCAGGTGGATGTTGGTGGACACCCACCTATCCCATTTGGACCCCCACAATTGTCTCTTTCAGTTTTTCAGTTTCCTAAATTATAGCACAATTTACTATTTTTAGCAGTTTTTCGGGTCCTGAACTTCCAGAGCCATTTTGAGGCCCTAAACGACGTCTTTTTGGAAATATGGGGGCAACATGTGTCTATGGACCAATGTTTCCCTTCCCAAAGTTGTAGTGCTCGGATAGATATTTCTAACGAGCTATTATACGCGTCAAATGGAGATCGTATGCCAAAGTTACGACCCCGGGAAATTGATGTACCAATTTACCCAAACGGGGCCCACAATTTGGCGTTTCATCTTCTAGGGTTAGGTTTTGGGATGTGAAGGGTTTTACATTGTTTCTCAACAATAAATAGGCCTTTGAGCCTCATTTTAACACAGTTCAGAGGCATGTATCCACCACATCTCTTCTTAGAGATAAGCTACCATCGCCCTAGCTGGTTTATGTCCATTTCTGTTTGTAAGCATATTTCAGTATTTTACATTAATGAAATGAAGTATTTTTTCCACTGCATCTCTATATTCATGGTTATCTCATCTCTGTATTTATGGTTATCTCTGTAATTTGTTACGTTCCTATTTAAATCCGAATCACTAAGACTATGCTTTCTACGGCTAGTCAGGTGGTTGCACTGCCTGTGCGAGGCTCCATCTCACCTTCTAGTATAGTCTATGGAAAATCCTCAATTTCCCTCACGATATTCAGTGTCGCGCGCTCTACTGTAAGCGGTGCGTTCCCCTAGTTACTGCGTTTGGTGATATGTGGTCCTAGCCATGGTAGTAGACTAATCAATTCTTGGAGATAGCCTTCTAATTCATTGGTATGATCATTCACACCGTACCTTGGCATCCCTGGTTTATCGACGAGACATGCTTGCCTGATCTCATTTTCTAGCCTCTTGACCTCTACGTCCATCAAAACGCTTTTCTTCCTTAGTCGTACCTGATCCTTTTTGAGTTCACGAAGTCTAAGGTTCCCTAGCCGAACAACTTCCTAAAGCCTTATGTGCTCTACCTCCTGTAACTGTGTGATTTCTTCGTACTGGGCTTCGCGCACTGTCGTACCTGCGGGTGCTATTATGTGTGGATTCATTGTTGCATGCCCCTAAGAAATTATGATCCCTTCCTTGTTCCACAACCTTGGAATTGTTTTCATTGTCAAGGTTTTCCACATGGTTCTTAAGGCCCATCGAACCGCTGGTACATGTAGGTCCCAGTCAGTGCATCTCACCTAGTGGACTCTATTCAACACCTCACACACCTTGTCGAATGCTTCTACATGGATAATCCTTGGCACGCTTTTCCTTTCCTGCTGCTGCGTTTTGTTCTAGTTCTCTATTTTAGGAGTGGTGTGTGCTTGGGCGGGCTGCATGCCGTATGTCTGTACCCATCAAGAACGGTGGGCGCGCAAGTTGTTCTGCCCCTAGTAACCAGCTCTCATCCTTAGCTGGGGTTTTCCAAATCGTAGGCACATCATCCCCTTGCATCTGTGCAAATCCTTAAAACTTCTCTGATGTGTACCCCACCATCTTGTGGGTGTCATGCGCAGTGCCCATTTAAGAGCATCAAAACGCTATTGTTCTGGTACTATGCTTTCAAATTTCTTCAAGAATTCATCCACCATTGTCAGCTCGTCATATGTAGGTAGATCCCTTACCTCTATTCTCATGTAGCACAATGATCTAACCATCATGTTGCAATTAAGTGTTGTTACTTCGTGCAGCTGATTCTGCCAGTGCTCTATTTCTTCGTCTAAATCCAAAGTGCAGGAGCTTTTGTGCTCCCATGAAATCCTTCCATCTGCAGTCAGATTCACCCAATCCTATTCTTGCATAGTTATCTTGTAGATGCAATTGAGATCGTCATCACTATCATCATCGTGCACCGGTTTAGTGTATCGCACTCCTTCGACTGGATCTAGCGGTACTACTACGTGTAGTGACTTTTGCTCAAAAATCATTTTACGCTTCTTTAGGTTTATGACTCTATTCATATCGGTGGCCTAGTCTATTCCTAGTAGCACAAGATAGGGATTGTTGTCATCAAAAAACTCTATCACTTAAAATTCTACCTGCACACTCGCACCTTCAATATCCACCGTGACCCCTTGCAATCTTCCCATGGGCAGGATCTTCTATTGGTTCGCCATTCACAATTGAATAGGAGAACATTGTAGCGTGGGTCTGCCGATGTGTTCCCATGTTTTTTTCGGCAGTACATTCGCATTCGATCTGAGATCCAGGATTACCTGATCCATTTCATATTCACCGATTTGCGCAGTTAACTTCATTTCCCTTCCTGTGTGCAGTGCATGCTTTCCAAGTTTCTGGACCACGCATGGTTCTCTTGACCCCGCGCACCTAGTGATAAGTTCTTGTAGTCCTTTTACTACCTTTCTGTCATGTAACAGTTTCATTCATGTCTCAAGAAAGGTAGTGAGCATTGAAGGATCCATCCCTAGTTCTAGTTGATCCTTACTACCTGAAGTGGAGGCCTCCGTGAAGCTCTTCTTAGCTTCCATGAATGTCTCCATCGCGCATTCTAAATCAAATTCGGGTTCCTTTGTAGGAACCTTGCGAACCCACGCACTTTATTCTGACTACTTACCTTTATCATCGCCAGTGGTCATACCACTTCTGAGCATCATGTTTACATTTGGGTCTTCTTTGCGTGGCTTAGACCTCATCATTTGCAAATTCTAAGTCAGAGGGGGCTGGAGTACCCCCCTTTCATGCATCCTCACTATCAATAAAGGGAAATCCTCTACCTCATGATCAAACTGAGTACAATACAAACATGATGTCCATGTCAGGTTTATACAATCATAGGCATAGTGCCCTGGCCCTCCGCAATTGTAACAAATTATTTGTCTATGACCCCTTCTTGGTCCCATTCCTCCTCGACCTCGTCCATGCCCCTAAAATCCAGTGCACACCATTCCTATATTTGGGTCGAGGGCTCACATTTCGGTCTCCACCCTATAGGTAGGAGTCTGATCCATCATTAGTTTGTAGCTTCTGCAGGTGCATTCATCATGGCCTACCGACTTGCAGAAATTACAAAACAATTGTTGGGACGTCTACGTATATTTCTGCAATAGTCGACAATTATCTGTAGTGTGTTTTCCTCCTATCTGACAGATCGCACACCATAGTGAAAGCACCGTGCTTGGTCCTTTTTGTGCCTCAGGTATTAATGACATCGGCCCTCCTCCCATCAAGTAATTCGCGAACACTTGACTGTGGTCCTTGTCATGCCCTTGGCCTTTGCATTTTATGCACCATACCTCCTCGCGCGCCTCTGGCCGAGGTGTCCTATCCTATTTCAAACTCTGCATCTTGAGACATAGATTTTGTAGTTGCATGTGGATTTGTTGGACTCCCAGACCGGGGTCTTGTATAGGGGTCTCATGCAATCTCATCGCCATCTCTAAAGCTTCAGCCTGGGTGGAAAGTTTTTTCTGTGGCAACGTCATCCTTAGATGCGGTATTAGTGACACTACAAGCCATGTGCGGTGCTGTCCATCCATCAAACTCATGTTGGCCTCACAAATAATACCCTTCAGTCTTTGCTCCAGATCCCAAGGGGTCTCGCCTGGGAGCATCATGATCTCCTTAAACCCGATAATTGATTGTGTCTCCGAATTTGGCCTGCTGAATTCCCTATTTAGTGCGGTCTGGATTTCTGCAATTCCTGCGTTTGGATGGTCATTAGAATTCTTGATGTACCATGTTAATGCATGATCCTGCAATGCACTAACCAACATATCCTTCTTGATATTGTCATCCACTACTCCTTGTGCTTCCCATACTGCCCTTACTACAAACTAGAATTGGTTCAGATCTTCATTCCCTACTCCTCTGAATACTGGTTGTTTGATCACACTCACCATATTGAACTGTGGTGGTGGCAGAGGTGGGGTGGGTGGAGATGGAGGTGAGGAGGGTGAGACGGGTGGCGGTGTGGTGGATGCTACCTTATCAAACTGACCGTGCTTCTCGGAGTAACTTTTGTGAGCTCTTCCTTGCTTTCCCATGAGGGTGAAAATTAAGGGACTGGTTTCTAATTCTTCACTAACTCTGCTTCTGTAGATCTTCCCACTTTGCATAGTCCCAAACATTGATTTATTCACATAACCCACTTTTCACACAATAGCATCTTAATCCAAGTGTTCGAAGATTTAATATACTTACCTCGCGGTCCCTTGAGGAAGTGTCGCTCCACCTCACTGTAGCTGACGATTGTATCTACCATGAACTCAGTGATAAATCCTCCTATAATTTGTTCGAGCCAATGGTCCACAATTCGCGTGATCTTATCTCCTGACGTTTCTAGTCTGCACACTAATTCCAGAGTCCACACAATTGGTTTGTCGAGCCTACACCTTCCCTAACTGTCTGCTAGCTTCACAATCCACTCATACAGTTCAAAAGGAAAGGATGCAAAGAAAAATTCATGGATTTTGGTATATAAGTAGCGCTCCAACCACTGTTCCTTAGATACTTGTGGATTCCTATTTTCCTGCGCCGCGAACTCATGAATCTTCTTGTCCAACCACCCTTCAATTTCTTCCTTTGTTGGGTTCCAGTGACACGACATCACACATCCCTTATGCAGATCCTTGTCTCGACAATGGAACCATTTATTGGCTTGTATGGGCATTACCCAGGTTTAGAGATTATTTAGCCAAACAAATCCCGATACTACTAGCGCTTTCAGCAACAGTCTGCGGAGTGCGGGCTGAGGTCTCACCTGAAGTAGTATTGGAGGGTGATAGAACCAGGTTTCCACACCCTAGAGATGTCTGATGGTTTTTTGGTGGTCCGCGGTTTGACCCTGTGTGCATGTCGCTATGTGCACCTATCAGTACCTCGTAGCTTGCGATGCTACCTTCGCGCAGCCCTGCTCGAGGAGCGATCCATGTTATTACCCTAGTTCCTTACTATTAACCCATTATTATCTGATTACTTAACTTATGTGTATGAGCACAATTATACTTAACAGTGTTCAGTATTCATATATGTGCGTGGGATAAACAAAATAGTATAAATGCATAGAAATTAATACAAAAGCAGATACATAGTATTTAGAATCAAACTTCTCTTTATTATTCCTTTTCTTGGGTTACAGACTCAACTTCACCCTGCGCACTCAGCTGCAGGGGTCCGTGCACTCAGATGCAGACTCTGCTAGGCCTCTGTGCACTTAGCTGCAAAGCCTCTTCCTACTACTACAACCCAAGACACTTAGAGTTCTTCTCTATTGTTATAGACATTTTTGTGCCTTACAACTCCAAGCATGAAATGTCCATAAACCAAGGGCTCCTAAGTCCCTAAAAGTGTTGTTCTAACCCCTAAAGGAACAAGGTCAACAGATTACAGCTTCTCCCAGAAGTTCTCCACCAGAAACTGCTCAGAATAAGTCAAAACAGGATCATTTCAGCTGCTCCACTGGCTAGGTGCGTTGAATTGCACCTAAATACACTATGAGGGTGGGTTGCATTTCAAAAGTCCCTTCTGTGGGGTGCGATGGGTGAGAAATGACAAATGGCAGTGTCATTCCGCGAGGTAGACAATGGAAGCTTCCAGAATCTTCTCCTATGACACTTGCCTCACTGAATTCGACCAAGGATGAGTAAGAGGCCTTCAGTCTCCAAGTGGAAACAAGAACTGACAGAGAGAAGACACTAATCAAATCACAAGCTGACTCATCCTCCTTACACATATCTATATATGGATCCCTCATCTCAGAGATCCAGAGGTTGGAATTTTGCATATTGTAAGGAATTGTTGTTGGCTTTTTGAGACAAACATCAGAGTATTGGGTGATCTATGCTTTGTTTGAGGTGAAGAGGGGCTTCTTTGCTGGGAGGTTGATGCTGGGTCAGGAACCACCGGTTGTAACTCCTCCTGGATCTTTTCTTGTTTATCAATAAAAACTATTTGAGTTTTTCCCCACATCCTTTCTTTATGCAAGTTAGGAGACGACCAATCCTACGAGTTTAAAGGGGTAGAGGTCCTAAAAATTTTAAAAAATAAATAGTCGCTCTTCGCTTGCATTCCAAAAGGTTTGCATGCCCCTAGGTATAAAACAGAGTTTCAAGGTTACCCCTTCTTTAGTCCGTTAAAACATTTGTTTTACCGAGAGAGGCCTACCTCTTACAGGTTACCCAAAGATTGTTCTATTCACAGCGCAAACAAAACACTTCTTCGGCGATGTCTACCGAGATAAACAAAGGTGAGTGGTGGTGCTCGCCAACTCACATAACTTTGACAAGAGAATCTTGTTCTAGAATAACCCCCTCTTCCAATCACGGACGGGGGTACAGACTAGTCATATTCTCCCGCGGAAACCTACCCTATACCCGAAGTTTTCCTGCCGAAGCAGACCAGGGTGCATGCCCCCTGGGTTTCAGTCATATCCCTCCGAATTACTCGCGCTCATCGGGAGGACGAACTGGAGATTGAGACATTTCTTGCGTGAAAAGACCATTCAGGGATGGTATATGACTATTTGCTATGTGTGATCCAGGAAATGAAAGCTGGTCCACGAGCTTGACCACTCTTCCTTCGTGCGGAAAACACATCACTCTAAAGAGTGATGAGACAATGGCTCTCATGCAATAAATATAGTCTCGTCCAAGGAGTAGATTGTAATCCAGGGGTCCTTGAACTACCATAACGTTCATATGAACGGTTTTCCCTCTTAATGTTATGGGCACATTGGGAAGGATCCCTAACGGTCGACTGGTTCCTTTATCAAAGCCTGTCAGATTTCTCATCTCAGGCAAAAGCAATGGCGAACCAAGCGCTTTCCAAGCAGTTGAGGAAAGGATACTCACAGAAGCCCCCTCATCTATGATGGTACCAACCATAACCATTCTATATATCTCAACAATAATTCGGAATGGTACACTAGCTGGTAAACGGGGTCTGCCTAGTTGATTCCAGTCGAAGGAGACAACTAGGTTGCTTGGAGGTGGGACCGAATAGACGGCCGGGTACAACTCTGACGAACTTCCTTCCTGCGATAAAGGAATGGGTAAATTTCCCCCATGTTCGTTGGAGTCTGTGCTTATGAAAAGAATTTGGACGGTGTCATCCTTGTTCTCTTCAGTGATTGTATCATCTGAAGATGGAACCTCTGAAGGCAAGACCGGGTCAACTGCCGCCTCGACCTTTTGACTTTCGTCTGGTATGGATTCAGATGGTTCATCTTCAATGACAGATGCTTCGGCCGACCACCTGAGCGGGTCAGCCGGATTTTCGACTAGTGACGGACTCGGCAAGAGTTTTTTATATCCAGGAGGAAGTCGTAACGGTGAAACCGGACGATCATCCAAAACTCTTTTAGCTTCGTCTAAGAAGGGACAACAGTGAACGGCATGATCGCCTTCACACAGTTTACAAGGAAATCTATATTTTCCTTTTTGTCCTGGGGCTTCACTTTCACTAGTCGATGGTGTGTTTTCAACATGATCATCAGAGGTTGACGACACTGGGTTGTGAAAACGAGGAGACCAGTCCCTTAAGATCTGAGGGATGCAAGGACAATCTCTGTGAAAGTGGTCTCCTTTGAAAATGAAACATGGGGATTTAGGCCTGGTCGATGCAGTGTGTGGATTTTCGTTAGACGACACTCGTTTGCCCCCATTCGCTTTTAGCTCCTTCTTCTTCTTCTCTTTCTTCTTCTTTTCCTTCTTCTCCTTAGGAACTTTACTTTCGGCTTTACCAGCCCCGAAAAGCGAAGAGGAAGGAGGAGAGGAAGAATTAGAGGAAGTAGAAGGTTGGTGGGTAACTCTGGATTCGTCTAATTGCTGATTCGATTGTTCAGGAATAGTGGTGTTCTGAACGACAGAGGTTGAGAAGAGCCATACAGGCAAACCAATTGTCAGTCCTGGAAGCGACAATGTGGCCATATGGGGTGCACCAACATATCCCCAAGAGGAGAAGGGACTAGGATTTCCTCCAATGGGAATTCCTTGGTTGGTAGACTCCATTTTCTCAACCCAAGATCAACGTAGGAAAGGGTAATGAATATTTCGTTTAAAATAAATTTTAGACGCTTTGACACAACTTGTTTTTTCAGTTTTTAAGAGTCGAGAAAAAACAAAAGATGACTCTAGTCTCCTTCGATTTTTAATGAGCCTGAAGTGACAAGTGCTCAGATGGACCTTTTCCGTTAAGGAGTCTGAAAAGGAACGAAAGGGACTACTCTGGAGATCTAGGTAGAGGGAGTACCAAACCAATCGCAAAACTACAGAATACTTTTTACGGTACGGCAGTCAATCTTCCCGAATGTTGTGTTCAGTGCATTGCGATCGATAGGGCGGCAGACATGGCTTCCTAAGGATAAAGGATTTAAGCCTATAGGGGTCTCCCAAAATATACTCGACGGTACGTGGGAGCACAAGTCCGTACTGGCACTTATCATCTCAAAGTGGAGGAATCACCCAACCATCAATGAGGACAACAGTTACCAGGCTTTACGACGCCGGAATACGTCTCTAGCCTAGACCTCTAAATGTTGTGCATTAAGTTCCAAAGCGTTGTTAGATTCATTGAATTTATTTTAAGTTGATCTTGCTTATGAAGTTTGCCTTTTGGGTTCACCACGAGATGTAGATGTAATTCCTAAAATGAAATCTAAAGATGATAAACAAACTTTTAATTCTTTTGTGCAATGAAAATCCTAGCTACTAGAGGAAAAGAAAGACACAATCTTTTCACAAAGAGCAAAGAGCACACTGTAAATGCACTTTCCTAAATCAAGCCAAATAGACTGTCTATATGCAAATGCACATGCATGTATTTGTTTTCGACTTTCTTAGTATATGGATGCTAAAAAGAAAGTTGATGCACAAATCTGAATTTCTTTTCAAGCGACAAACATAAACAAGCTTCTTTTCGAAATCAAAAATAGAGATGATTACGACACCTTACGATTTTGAAATGAATACTCATTTTTGACACTAGAAAATCACAAATCCAGATCAAAAGCAATAGTAACAGGATAATCAACCATCAACAGCAATCAAACTCTTTCCAACGATTGAAATCGACACTTACGACAGATTCAAATCAACGGACGACAGTACGATTACGCTACTTTTGCTAAGGAGAACTGTAAATGACTCAACAAACACACAAAAACATCTACAGTTCTTTTATACAAAGGAGGCAGAATAATAGCAAGGAAAATGGGTTTTGAATAGACATATACTGATCACAGGCAGCAAAATTCAGAGATAGAACTGGAAAGAATGAAGCACAAGAACCACAGCTGCACAAGGCTAATCTGATCAGCGCACCTGTAACACAGAGAATCTGAAATGCAGCGCAGGTTGCCCTTTCGGGAAGTGCGCTGAAATTTAGGATCTCTTAACAGCACCTGCGCTGGGCCAGAAACGAGAATCTGTCCGGGTTCTGGGTCACAGTTTGTAGTTCAGTCTTTGGTTTCTGGCCGAGTAAAAGCAATCAGTAATGCAACAATCAGGGGTAGATCTAAGGAGGATCTAAGAGCTATCACAAGGGCCATCAGATAGTTTGTGAATCAGTTGTTTAAATCATAAACAGATCCAGTGAATGGATTGAAGCAGCAGTTATATACTTTGCATTTGTTATGGGAAATGCAATTCGAAAGCTACTTATAAGTTTATGAAACAAACAACAAAGAATGATACACAAACAAACTAATTAGACATTCCCCAGCGGAGTCGCCATTTTGTTACAAGGAAAAGTGTCTATTTAGAACTACTCTATCCCACTAAGGTGTGACAGCTGCCTTAGAAACAAACAGAGAAAAGCTACTTTTGTATTTCCTTTATGAACTATAGATAGAGAGGAATAGAAAGAACCAACCTGTGTCTTGCGCTAATCCTTTGATCCAATCCCTCTCTTCTTTGACAGTCTCCAGCTACCTGCTCCCTTACTTGCCCGGCTTCACAAAGTACCTGTAAGATCACAGAAGAACACTATACAAAGACATGGATCTATATTCATAAACAACTTAGGATCAGATTTAAGTTAACCATACAAATGTAACAATCATCAATGATACAAAAGCATGGAGGAAAAACTCAAATAGTTTTTATTGATAAACAAGAAAAGATCCAGGAGGAGTTACAACCGGTGGTTCCTGACCCAACATCAACCTCCCAGCAAAGAAGCCCCTCTTCACCTCAAACAAAGCATAGATCACCCAATACTCTGATGTTTGTCTCAAAAAACCAACAACAATTCCTTACAATATGCAAAATTCCAGCCTCTTGATCTCTGAGATGTGGGATCCATATATAGATATGTGTAAGGAGGATGAGTCAACTTTTGATTTGATTAGTGTCTTCTCTCTGTCAGTTCTTGCTTCCACTTGGAGACTGAAGGCCTCTTACTCATCCTTGGTCGAACTCAGTGAGGCAAGTGTCTCAGGAGAAGATTCTGGAAGCTTCCATTGTCTCTCCACCTCGCGGAATGACACTGCCATTTGTCATTTCTCGTCCATCGCACCCCACAGAAGGGACTTTTGAAATGCAACGCACCTGGTTAGTGGAGCAGCTGAAATGATCCTGTTTTGACTTATTCTGAGCAGTTTCTGCTGGAGAACTTCTGGGAGAAGCTGTAATCTGTTGACCTTGTTCCTTTAGGGGTTAGAACAACACTTTTAGGGACTTAGGAGCCCTTGGTTTATGGACATTTCATGCTTGGAGTTGTAGGGCACAAAAATGTCTATAACAGTTAAACTCTAAAAGTTGTCATTTTTATATGAGACATTCTTATCATACGACTGGATTAATCGAGCAGTGTTACCGCAAGGTTCAAGCTCGTTAAAAAATAAACCCACATCGAGCAGTTTTAGCACATAGTTCAAGCTCGTTAAAAATAAACATAAGACATGAGCAAATGTTTCCACCCGCGTTTAAGCTCGTTGAAAAATGAACTATTCCTCGGTAAATAACCACCGTGAATGTAGTACTTTAGCCATTAAAGCCTTGGTCATGTTTGCACCGTCACCTCCACTTTTTCATTGGCCGATCATTCACCTCCATTTGATTGTTTACCCATTTTGAGGAACAGCTGCGAAGAGTGATTTCTTTAGCCATCCTTGTGACACTGCCGTGATTGGAAAATTCCAAACCTTACCTGGAATCAGCTGCTACCCGTTTTATCACTCGTTCCTGAAAAGACGAGTCTCCTTTAAGCTCTTTTCAACTGACTCGTAAAATATGAAAAGATTACCGAGTCCTTGGCCTTCCAGCTCGTTAAAGGGACAGGAAGTGCTATCCCTCATTTAGATTTTAATCTTTTTGGACCTGAGGGATTATTGCACAAAAAGATCAAGCGCTTGTTTTGTTCGGCTCGTTAAAACTATCGAAAATTCATCCCTTCTGTATTGTTTTATACTTTTTCGGACTTAAGGGATTAGATGACGAAAAAGGAATTTTGGAGTTACCTTTACGTTCCTTTTCAGACTCTCTAAAATTGAAAAGGACCGAGTTATCTTTGTCATTAAACTCGTTAAAAAGATTAATAGCGACAAACTTGTCTTTAGACGAGAACGAGTTTCACTATCGCTAGGCTCGTTAAAACATAGCGATGGGTTTGCCCGAAGGGCAAATTATAGAACAAGCATATGTTATCCTCCTCAATCTTGACAAAAATAAAGAGGTACTGGTCAGCAATGACTGGGGAAAAATTGGGAAGAAAACTCAAAGAATCTTTATTGGTAGCAAGTCGCTCTTGAACATGACACTTCCACTCCGTGTCTGAGTCGGGTTGGGTTGTTTCATTCACCGGTCACATCGCCATGGTCACGCCATACCATCCACATTTGGGGTTAATGCTACCAATCCATCACATCAGTGTCGCCGATATGTTCAAGAGAAGTCATCCAGAGAAGTCACCTGTGTCTCACCCACTACCATACATTATACTCCATTCTTTCATGACCGCCACCCTGAACATTATATCATCAGATCGTTTTCACCTCCATCAAAATCATTTGCTCCGTTCCATGTCATTGATGTGGGATTCATTAAGGCCCTCCTGTGACGGATCACTTCTTGTCGACATCAGCTCATTATCCAAGAAGTTGATCTAGGAACACCCCATTCAATACTTTCAAGCTTGCATGCCTCAATGGCAAGTTTCTCACTTCCGGCGACAGGTTTACATCAATGACCTTCGACCGAAAGAATTTGCGTGGTGTTCGACGCCAAGTCCTTTATTCACACCACGTGGATTGTACTGCAGTACCTTGAGGATAATTATCATTATCGGTGATTCCTCTCGCGCTTGTTAACAGTTTACATCATTGACTGGTAATCAAGCGATGTCTTTCCATGTTCGACTTCAAAACATTTCTCACATGGATCGAATTGTACTTCGAGTAAAGATCGGACGAGATTGAAGACCCTGGATCTAGTTTCATCCATCCGGGCTGCGATATATATTCAAGGAAATAAAGACATCAAATGTACAGTATTGCAGCACAGATAATCATCCTACCAAAAGGATGATGGTTCTATCAGAATCATTAGTCTACACTCATACGATTGTCTATCCTATGTACATAAAAATGAATTTATAAAGCTGAGCATGGGAATGCCCGCCTCAGCTAGATCATGAAAACAGTATGAAGATAATGTATTGTATTGTATCTTATTACAGGTCTCCTCCCAGCATTGAAAGAACTTCAGATCCTCATAATAAAGCATTTCACCCGACACCAAAAGGTTAACGGCCTCATACTTTAGGGGGAAACTGTTATAGACATTTTTGTGCCTTACAACTCCAAGCATGAAATGTCCATAAACCAAGGGCTCCTAAGTCCCTAAAAGTGTTGTTCTAACCCCTAAAGGAACAAGGTCAACAGATTACAGCTTCTCCCAGAAGTTCTCCACCAGAAACTGCTCAGAATAAGTCAAAATAGGATCATTTCAGCTGCTCCACTGGCTAGGTGCGTTGCATTGCACCTAAATACACTGTGAGGGTGCGTTGCATTTCAAAAGTCCCTTCTGTGGGGTGCGATGGGCGAGAAATGACAAATGGCAGTGTCATTCCATGAGGTGGAGAGACAATGGAAGCTTCCAGAATATTCTCCTGTGACACTTGCCTCATTGAATTCGACCAAGGATGAGTAAGAGGCCTTCAGTCTCCAAGTGGAAACAAGAACTGACAGAGAGAAGACACTAATCAAATCACAAGCTGACTCATCCTCCTTACACATATCTATATATGGATCCCTCATCTCAGAGATCCAGAGGTTGGAATTTTGCATATTGTAAGGAATTGCTGTTGGTTTTTTGAGACAAACATTAGAGTATTGGGTGATCTATGCTTTGTTTGAGGTGAAGAGGGGCTTCTTTGTTGGGAGGTTGATGCTGGGTTAGGAACCACCGGTTGTAACTCCTCCTAGATCTTTTCTTGTTTATCAATAAAAACTATTTGAGTTTTTCCTCCATGCTTTTGTATCATTGATGCTTTTTACATTTGTATGGTTAACTTAAATCTAATGCTAAGTTGTTTATGAATATAGATCCATGTCTTTGTATAGTGTTCTTCTTCTGTGATCTTACAGGTACTTTGTGAAGCCGGGTAAGTAATGGAGCAGGTAGCTGGAGACTGTCAAAGAAGAGAGGGATTGGATCAAAGGATTAGCGCAAGACATAGGTTGGTTCTTTCTATTCCTCTCTATCTATAGTTCATAAAGGAAATACAAAAGTAGTTTTTCTCTGTTTGTTTCTAAGGCAGCTGTCACACCTTAGTGGGATAGAGCAGTTCTAAATAGACACTTTTCCCTGTAACATCTATCCACTACTAGATCATTACATCAATCCATCTCCAATTGTCTTTACAACTTAGACCATGGGTAGGCCGACATGACACTATTACATTCAAAACTTAGGGCGGATAACCCTATGACTCAACATACATTTCGCACTCCGCACCCATAATTCGTAGAGTATTATAACATTATTTGACCAAAACTTGGGCTTTGAGCCCCAAAACATGTCGTGGGGGGATTCCATGCCCAACAGTTGGGCACCTAGAGTCGTGGATTAGCTCCTGGGGATCCTAAAGCACCTGAGGGATGTTTGTATGGTGTATTTTTGTTGATTCCATTTCCTTAAGGTTACTTAGGAGGTTGAATCATATCATAGTGGCCTTGGGTCACATATTTACCCCAGCTGGTCAGTTGCTTGGGTAGAAGTGGCAGGAGGATGTTACAAGATTTGTCCAAGGGAAGTGTGAAAAATAAGAAGATCTAGGCGATGGTGCGAGCTTGAGTGTAGATCTGACTAAGTGTGAATGAATCATGATAGATTAGAAAGTGAATGATCAAGAAGATAATCAAATCGATGAGGAGAGTCACTGCAAAAGTGACATCAGTGCAAAAAACAAAATAAATTGAGGCACCACTGGTGAAAAGAAAAACGATAACTTGAAACAACACTTCTACAAGTTAAAAGAAGTTGAAATGCTAGCAACCATGAAGAGAAATAAGAAAAACAACACCAACACAAGTGAAATGACAAAAAGCAACAGAAAAGGTGGCAAAAGTAAATAACAGTAAAACTCACTCAGAAAAATGATGATGATCCCACTGAAGGTTCCTAGATCTCTTCAAGAAGGTTAGGGCTCCAAGATCAAATTCCCAAATGAACTATAGAGGTGCCAATTAACTAGATTTGAGAAAATGAGGTTTTATGACACGCATTCTTGAGATCAAGAACAAAAGTGACACTTGGCAAAAACTTCTAAAAATAGCATTATGCCACCATCAGGAAACTAATAATAGATCCCTACTTCCTATGGATTCCTTTATCCCTTTAGTTTTCTTTCTTTTCCATGGGGAAACTTGCCATGCACACTGCCGAGAAAGACTACGTAGTTTTGGGGAACTGGGCAACTTTTTGACTCCATGTGCACTACGTAGTTTATGAGCTCAAGGATGACTTCCAGTATCATATGCACATTTCCAATCATTAGGGTTGACTGTCTTCTATGAATGCACAATTTATCAGCTCAATGTTGACTTCCAGTATGAGCTACGCAATTCCAATCATTAAGGCTAGTTGTCTTCAAGGATTGCGCAAATTCTGGAGGTAAGCTCAGAACTGTTGCGTGACCAAGTTGGGAGATTAGGTTGTGACCTAGAAGAATTAGCTAAGTGAGAAAACACAAGAGAAAATGAAAATATAAGTCTCATTTGAAGCATTAATACCTGGATCAGTGCGAGATGACTTATTGTGGATAGTAAGGAATTCTCCAAAATCGAAGCATAAGAAAAAATTTGAGAGGGTGGTTGTAGCCGCTACAACATTGGTGACACAGTGGTAGAACTCCAGCTCTCTGTATGTACCTTGCCTCATGTAAAGCAAGTCTAACTCTTCTGGAATTATTGTTCAGTTCTTTGATTATCATAGCTTCTTCACTTAGCTTGAGTTAAAGACATAGTCCTTGCTATTCTCTTCATCAACAACTCACATACCAAGCCAAGTCAAATTGATTTGTTTCTATTGGGGATGAAGGGTATATAGATGCACAAGTAAAAGAGATTGTCAGAGTTTGAGTTTCATCTTTGGTGTGTCTCCACTACCAGTAGGCCTGGATAGTACCCCGACAAAGTCACTTTAGTAACACAAGCATTTCTCCGCTACCATCGAGCCTGGATAGTACCCTGGCAGAGTTACTTGCTTCACCTCTTTGTGCAAGAATCCTTTCTCTTCTTTCACCCTTCATTTCATTTTTTTCATTTTTTATTTGTTTAAAGAACTGTGCATATTCACTTATTTATTTCATAAGGCAGAAAAGGGATTCCAACTTATTAAGAGAAGAAGAGGTTTTCCCTTCAGAGAAGGATATTTATATATACCTCTGTCATTTTTCTTAAGGTTTTCCCCCTCTCCTTACTCTACTTGACTTATTTGACAAGGGTTAGCTGAAAATATAAAATTGATTAGAGTAGGCGGTATTAGTTAAAAGTGCAAGCATTGTGATTTCACCATGACTCTCTCTGAAAGAAACGTATTTTCCATCAAGGTATCATCAACTAGAAGAAATGTAAGATTCACATAAAGAGAGGGAATAGATAGATAACCAAGTGTTGATAGTAGTACAAGTTCCTCTTGAACTTCACCCTGCTTGTCTAAGAAGCGAAACACAGTTTCATGCGAAAACTAACCTACAACTACAGAGAAAACAAACAAAGGAAAGAAGCGGGATAAATCAAAACAAAGTAAAGAAAATCAAGGAAACAAATCATAAAGAAAACAACTACTCCTAATCCTAACCTAAGCAGAGCATAGGGAAACTTACGTAAAGTGATACTTCCAATGCAGCCATCGGCGCATTGGCTAGCCCATGTAGGCAAGAGCATGACTGTCAAGAAAGATATACAAGCATACCAACAAGAAAGAAATATAAGTCAATAAAAACCAAAACGTTTGAAGTTTGAATGCACCCACAAAAAAGTAAAAATGAAAAGCACATGAAAGGCACTCTACGAATGTACCATGGTGTCCAAACACATTGCGAGCTGAAGACAAGAAGGCACACACTTTCAAACTGTGAAGGCGAGCGAACATGAAGAAAGAAGAAAATTTTTATTTTGCAACCATTCTTGCCACGTGCAACTCCTCCAATGACTGAGCAATAGGATCTTGTAATACAGAACGAGTGTAGGACAATTATAAGATATATTGATTTTCAATATGTGTGATAGAGTGATGAGGAGCCTCAGAAGATTCAACATTATTCTGATTGGAAGTGGAACTAACCTCAAGACTACAAGAACCTGACATAACCATTAGCTCGGGCTGAAGTGCCTCAACATCTTGGTGAAGTTGCAACTCATCAGAAGGTAGAGCATCACAGATCAGTGGCTGGGAAATTTAGCAGTAGAAAAATCAGAATCATGACCGAATGAATCAATGAATAGGTCATGGCAACCATGATCAGAAAGTTCAAGATCATAAATAGAGGCATCCTCATGATATGATGAATCACAAAGAGGGGAAGATGAAAAATGATAAATTTCACCCTCTAAGTTTTCAAAAAGATGAGATGAGTATTAGGACAATCAAGAGTAGAATATTCATCCTCTCCACATCTAGATGAAAAACTGACATCCCACATGTTCTATGAATGATCAGAAGTAGTAACGTCATCAGGAACTAAATTTTCACAAGATTCAACAGAAATGAAAAAATTGTGGGAAATGTTAGAACTATGAAGGAGAGGTGCGGAAGGAAGAGAATCATCCTTCATCACATATTCTTGTTCAACTATGGACTCCCCCACATAATCATAATGAATGATATCACAAGTTGGCTGCTCAAAAACAACTCCATCCAACAATTATTCCTCGTGAACATCACAAGATATATTTGAAATAGGTTATCACAACACATCACAATCCAAGGGATAAAAAGGACCAAAGGATGGAGGACGAGGAGATAACACTTCATCACAATCATCAGATTGACAATCCAAACCTACGCTGAAATTTTGAGTATGTGAGGTGGGAAAATATGGTGGTAGATCAACAAATAAATTTTTAACTTCTCCTACCTCAACCCATGGAACTAGAGTTATTTGATGAGAGGAGGATGGATGGTCACTTGGAATAGCAACCTTGTCTATTGTAGATTTATAATCTCTAACACCGAGGTATGTTGGGAGAGGCTCAAAAGATTCTAACTCGTGCGGATTTTTTGAAATATGAACAAGATATTGAAATATTATTTTCAAGAACCTCCAATCAACTTCATCGTTTTGAAAATGATGAAATGATTCATCAGGTGATTTTCACAATTCTAAAATTTTTTTGCCCAGATGTTTACGATCGAACATGTCAATAGCATGAGATAGTTCTGTGACAAGATGCTTGAAATAGTGTATGGAGGCATCAATCATTGTGTTACACCATTTCCTTATGCGTCCTTCAAACATGATAATAAACAATCGAGAGCCAACATCCTCAAGGGGGATTTTGTGCTCTCTACAAAATTAAATAAAACGATCAAGTAACTTTGTTCCACCTTCACCATAAAGTTTAATATGTGACAAGTCATCAATGATATTCACTGGCACTTGTAATTTTATGCCTCTGGAAAAACATGTCGAGAATATGATTCGAGAAGAAGACATAAATGAATGAAAATATTAAAAAACAAAGTTCAAGGGCTCAAATTTTCATCTCGCCCTCCTTCTAGCACTAAAAATTGTGACGATGATGGACCCACCAACATTCAGGGGATCTCCCCAATATGAAGTCCCAACTAGACCTCACACCGTTTGGAATAAGAGTCCTAGCAGTGGGTGGTAATGTTATTCCTTGACTGTGTAAATCTGCAGAGGAAAGTATGATAACTTTGGGTAAGACCAAGTGTGTGACCCTACAGAGAGTCAAATGTGATGCATGAAGGTTCCAACACATGAAGGGAAAATGATGTGCACCCCTTGGAAGCCTGTAATATTATGCAACTTGAAAGGAACACATCAGCGGAATGACATCACAAGCTAAGATGCAGAATAGTTGACAAGTTAAAGTGATGAGTTAATCCAAGAATACACATTCAATAGGATTCATACAAATGCAAACAAAATAGTTCATAAGAATATGTGTAAGTTAAATAACATACATTGCCAATACAACAAGAATAATCATACTATATTAACAACACATGCATGAAAGTGTGTGGGCTCTGATTTTATTGTTATAAGTGAAAGTTCCATCCATACATGAACCATTGACGACCACTAACCCCAATAGTGTAACATTACAATCAATAACACTTGCCCCTCCAAACAAGTATACTTGCTCTATGCTATGGAGAATCCAAGGCTCTTCATAATACTCCCAAGATATTTCTAAGCCTAAGCCTAGCCAAAATATTGGCTCCAAAAAGCCCGTTACACGAGTTATGAGGTTCTATTTATAACAAGAGGGGGTGAATCTTCAAATCCCCTTTTTGACCTTTGGACTACCCTCATGACTCTTCAACTTCTTCACAAAATAACACAATGATGATTTTTCATATTCCAATATTGACACTTGGAATTTCAATTACAATATAATTACAAATAATATTTCATTTTACACTCATACTCACATAGGACAAGATAGGGTAGAGACAACTTGATAGCTTAACAAGACAAGACACTATGATGCTTGTGTTATGAAACTAGCTCAAGAAAAGATAGAAAATATTGATCAACGCCTTAGAATTTAGCCTCTTCGAGGGGGCAACCTCCTTTACATTACATAAATGAACAATTCTTTGATGATTCAAATGACAAAACCTCCTTTCTATATATAAGAGTCTAAGGAGTCACAATATAATCCAGCCGACCTAACAGTAATAATATAAAGCCACAAAAATAACAATAGAGGGATTCTATGGGGCACTGAAATAACAATATGGGGGTAATAGGGGCACAACAATATAAATAAGGGGTATAACTATAATAGTAATGGGGTAATCACTAGTATTATAGGGACCCAACATGCCCCTCTCCTTCAAAAAAGTGTTGTCCTCAACGCTTGAGTAATTCTGGATACTTCTACATAAAATTCTCATCTTCCCATGTGGAATCTTCAGCGGATAAGTTCTTCCACTTGATAAGATACTCTGAAATTGATCGATTTCGTAGCTGTCGAGTTCTTGTTTCTGTGACTGCTTCCGGTTCCAATATAATTTTTCCTTCCTCATCAAGTTCTGGCAATATTGTTTGAATTGGGAGCTTGTCACCTATAACCTTCTTTAAACATGAAACATGGAAAACTGGGTGCAATCGAGAAGCTGCAGGAAGCTCCAATTTGTATGCCATAGTACCAATCTTTTGCAACACCTTGTATGGACCATAATACTTTGGTGATAATTTATTATCCTTCTTAGCTTGCTTTAGGGACATTTGCTTATATGGTTGTAGCCGTAGGAATACCCAATCACCTACATCAAAACTTCTTTCACTGCGATGTTGATCTGCCTGTTGTTTCATTCTATTTTGTGCCAACACGAGGTTATCCTTTAAGAGTTGGAGGACTTGTTGTTGATGTTCGATGTGATGTTCCACTGCCTGAACCTTAGAATTTTCTCTTAAATATGATGTGATGGATGGTGGTTGATACCCATAAAGTGCCATAAATGGGGTCATTTTTGTTGCTGTATGGAAGGAAGTGTTATACCACCATTCAGCCAGAGGCAACCATTTGACCCATTGTGTCTGTTTATCAGATACAAAGCAACGAAGATATCCTTCCAAACATTTGTTTACTATCTCAGTTTTCCCATCAGATTGAGGATGATAAGATGAGCTATGAGCTAACTGAGTACCAAGACAAGAAAATAATTCTGTCCAAAAATTTCCAGTGAAAATGGGATCTCTGTCACTTACAATAATCTTTGGGTTTCCATGTAGCTTTTGAACTGTTTCCATAAATGCAGTAGAAACTGTACTGGCTTTAAATGGATGTGATAATGCACAAAAGTGTGCATACTTGGTAAGTCTGTCAACTACCACCATGATGACACTCTTTCCCTCAGACTTGGGTAAACCTGTGATAAAATCCATTGAAACCTCCTCCCAACGTTGGCTTGGAATGGATAAAGGTTGTAATAGACCCGGTGTCTTAATTGTTTCAACTTTATTTTGTTGGCAAACCAAACATTCCGCCACAAACTTTTGAATATCTGATTTAAGGCCATCCCAAAAAAATTCCTTCTTAACCCTGTGGTAAGTTTTTAAAAATCCTGAGTGCCCTCCTAAGGGAGAAGTGTGCAATTCCATAAGAATCTTTTGTTTTAGCTGGGAATTCTTACAGAGGTATAAGCGATCTTTGTACCATAACGAATCATTTTGCCAGCTAAATGTATCAGAAGTACTGGAATCTTGTTGTAGCTTTCGAATAAGTGCCCACACTTCTTCGTCATTCTTCCATTCCTCCCTTGCTTCGTTTATCCAATCTGGTTGGATAATAGAAATGGCACACAACAATGCTTCCACATCCTCATCCTTTCTTGAGAGTGCATCTGCCACCACATTTTGCTTCCCTTTTTTGTAGATGATTTCAAAGTCATAACCCAACATCTTTGTGACCCACTTTTGTTGCTCTTCAGAGGATAATCTTTGTTCTAAAAAGTATTTAAGGCTATCATGATCCGTTTTTACCTTGAAGTGTCTTCCCATTAGGTAGGGTCGCCATTTCTTAAGTGCATGGAGTATTGCCAACATTTCCTTCTCATAAATAGCTTTGCTTAAAAACTTTCCCTTGATTGGACGACTTTCAAAAGCAATGGGTCTTTCATCTTGCATTAGAACAACACCAATTCCATTTCCTGAAGCATCACATTCCACAATAAAGGTTTTTGTGAAGTCCGGTGTAGCTAAGACCGGTGCTTGGCACATTGCCTCTTTAAGATGTTCAAAGGCCTTTGTTGCTTCCGGAGTCCATGAAAATGAATCTTTCTTCAATAATGTTGTTAGAGGTGCTGCTATTCTCCCATAATTCTTAACAAACTTGCGATAATACCCTGTCAACCCAAGAAATCCTCGCAGATGCTTTATGGATGTGGGGATTTTCCATTCCTTAATGGCTTTAATTTTGCTAGGGTCTACCTTAACTCCTTCATGAGATACAATATGACCCAAATATTCCACCTCCTGGACTCCAAAGAAACATTTGGATCTTTTTGCATATAATTGTTTCTCCTCCAATAGTTGTAGCACCCTGTCAACATGTTCAACATGATCCTTCCAAGACTTGCTGTAGATTAGTATATCATCAAAAAATACTAACACAAATTTTCTAAGGAATGGTTTGAAAATTGAATTCATCAAACCTTGAAATGTTGAAGGTGCATTGGTAAGGCCAAAAGGCATGACCAAAAATTCATAATGACCCTCATGAGTTCTAAATGCCGTTTTCGGAATGTCTTCAATCTTCATTCTGATTTGATGATATCCCGAACGAAGATCCAACTTGGTGAAGTAAATTGATCCATGCAATTCATCCAGTAATTCATCAATGACAGGAATGGGGAACTTATCTTTAATAGTGAGCTTGTTGAGCTCCCTATAATCCGGACACATGCGCCATGATCCATCCTTCTTGTGCACCAATACTACTGGAGCTGAGAAAGAACTTTGACTCGGTTGAATTATACCAGCCTCTAGCATTTCTGCAACCATACGTTCAATTTCACTCTTTTGGACATAGGGATATCTGTACGGCCTGATGTTTGGAGGAACACTTCCTGGAATCAGATGAATAGCATGATCATGATCACGCATAGGTGGGAGACCTTTGGGAGTCTCAAATACCTTGGAATGATTGTCCAGGACTTTTTGGAGATCTGGAGAAATAGATGATTCCAATGTGGAAACATCTAGCGAACATAATTGTGCAATTACACCTCTTTGCTCCTTTTTTAGAAGCTTTGTCATGCCATTAGAGCTGATTATCTTTCCTGGTTTCCCTGCAATACCCCTTAATTCAACTTCCTTTCCTTCCGTAGAAAATTTGATGAAAAGTTCTTGAAAATTAAAAGCTATTGTACCCAAGGATTGTAGCCATTGGACTCCTAGTACAACATCAGCACCTCCCATTGGAATGGAAAGCATTGGGCTAGTCAATACATATTCTCCCATGGATAGCTTGATATTATGGCACTTTCCAGAGCAATTTATTGTTCCTCCATTTGCAATCATCACTTGACACTCTGGTGCTGGATATAGGAAGCAATTCAATTCTTTTGCTACCCTACAATGAATAAAATTGTGGGTGCTTCCTGAATCAATCAACACTATTACCTTTTTCTTCTTGATTTGTCCTTCTATCTTGATGGTTTGAGGAGTGGTAATTCCCGCCAATGCATTACAAGATATGGTCGGATTTATTTGTTCTTCATCTAGGCTTTGTTCCTGGAATATATCCTCTTCTTTTGACCTTTCTTGCTCCTTTTCTTCTTCCTCTTCACAATCTATGTAGAATAATTTCTTCTCAGCACACTTATGACCTTTTGTGTATTTGCTATCACAATTGTAACAAAGCCCTTTTGCTCTTTTTTCTTCCAATTGTTGTGGTGTCAACCTTGTAGGTTGTGGAAGACTAGGGGCAACAACACTTCCGTCTTTATAGTTGTGAGTGGTATGCTTCCTAGTTGCCATAATTTTGCTTTCCATTTTTCTTGCTAACCTGAATGCCTTCTCTAATGAATCAGGTTCCCAAAGGCGAACATCATGTTGGATATTATCCTTTAAAGACCCTATGAACACATCAATCCTATGCTCCTCTGGAATATCTTTTACCCTTATGTTCAATTTTTGGAACTCCTCAATGTGCTCCATTATTGAACCCTTTTGTTTGAGACTTATCAATTGGCTAAAAAAAGTGTTGCTTTTTGTATCCTCATAATGTGCTATCAATTCTTCCGTAAAAATTGCCCAAGTGATAAATTGTTTACGAGAAAAAAGCCATTGATACCATACAAACTGATTTGGTTCCAAATATACAGTTGCCATACGTACCTTTTGTGCGTTTTGCACATTATTGAGATCGAAGAATTGCTCCATCTGTAATATCCATGTGGCGGGATCCTTGCCATCAAACTTCCTCATATCGATTTTTGGAATATGGTGATTCTTCGATCCAACATTAGCGTCTATGGAATCATGATTAACATTTCTTTTGTTCTCATCATGAGTTTCCTTTACTACCTTTTCACCATTAGTAAGTATTTCTTGTAGAAAATTTGTCAAATCTGTCTTCAAATCTGCCATGCCTGTCTTCAAATTTGTGTTCAAATCTATCTTCAAATTGTCCATCTTAGCTTCCATGCCATTCATCTTAGCTTCCACGCCATTTATCTTAGCTTCCATGCCATTTATCTTAGCATCTGTTAACTTTTGTGAGCGTGACATTTGTTGCACTTGTTCTTGTAATTTTGATATATCATGTAGCATTTCTTCCTCTTCTTCATGAGTCATGCTAGAGCTTTCAGGTTCCTTACTAGGTGTTTGCATTTTCTTTCCTCGGGGCATCAGTTACTGATAATAATTCTCTACTATGCCCTTTGAATTCCTTCAAAATAAATTTTCAAACCAAGCTTAAGCAAAAATTTAAAAAAATCTACACACCTTTTTTCACTTTGTAGGAGCTCGATATTGCCTCTGATGTATCTCTGTACTTTTCAATCATCTAGTTCTAAATTGTGACCTGTAGTAGCTCTCTGTGTCCTCTTTCCAATGCCACCAGTCTTACCCAAATTGGATTCTCCAAGAAAGAGTTATGCACAATCTCCCAAGATGACCTGATTATAGACCTTTCCAGAAGAGCGAAGTTGTATGGAGTGCCGCGTGTACAATTTTCGATATTTGGTTCTGAAAAAGATATACAAGAAACTACAGTCTGTCCTCTTTCTGTAACTTCTTACAAAATTTCAATTTGATTCCCAGAGAGAAAGTTATGACAATTTTCCCCAGGTCACCTGTTTTGAGTGTAATTCAGGAGTCTGCAAAAAGACCAACTTCCTCAGATCATATCTCCGAAAATATCGCTCGAAAAGCTCTGAAATTCAGACCCAAGGTTCAGCACGATTTCTTCTAAAATGGGTTTTTTTTTGCGACTTCTGAAACATCACAGAAAAAATGTTATAGCTAAAATGCCACGATGACCTGTTTGGAGCAGCGAAACCCTAGAATCCAAAGCTCTGATGCCAAATGTTATGAAACCAACTCAAGCAAAGATAGAAAAGATTGATCAATGCCTTAGAATTCAGCCTCTTCGAGGGGGAAACCTCCTTTACATTACATAAATGAAAAATTCTTTGATGATTCAAATAACAAAACCTCCTTTCTATATATAGGAGTCTAAGGAGTCACAATATAATCTAGCCGACCTAACAATAATAATATAAAGCCACAAAAATAACAATAGAGGGATTCTATGGGGCACAGAAATAACAATATGGGGGTAATAGGGGCACAACAATATAAATAAGGGGTATAACTATAATAGTAATGGGGTAATCACTAGTATTATAGGGACCCAACAGCTTGAGTCTGGGAACACTGTATCTCAACAATTTCCACTTGATGCTTCTCGGTCACATATTAATGCCAAGCTTGGTATTGTGTGATGACATCCCCAAACTACATGATGGTGTCTAGTTGGAAGCGGAATATAGCCTCCATAGCATCTGGGTACAATGATTTGGAACCAATCTTAACTTCTTTCTCAAGCAGGAGCAACATGGTTTTGATCTGTATGGGACCACTGATGTAGTTCTGCATGTTATTCCTATTCATCTCCAAATCCTCCTTGGTGGAAACCTGTCTTAGCTACTCCAAGTACTCTTCAATCTCCTTCCTGATTTGGTGTTTGAATTTGGCTTCCTTTAGTGAACTAACTAATGGGATATTTTGAGTGTTCTCACCATGAAATCCAAACTATTGTACAAACGTACATATGAGGCCTGAATGTTTCCAATGAACGAGGCAAGATGCTTGTTGTTCTGAATCAACATTCAAACTCTTTCTTTCGCCAACTCTACATGCAACTTCATTTTATTTACCAAAGTAAGTGGTGTCCCTTTGTATCGCATTGTCCATTCTTGCATGACGGTAATGGAAGTTTGCACATTCCTATGAGTCTTGACGAATTCCTTTCTTTGGTGTTGCAAGCTATATAACCAGAAAACTACCTTATGTATGGTCATGAGCTCCTCATAGAGGTCCCGCATGGTCTCTCCAAGTGTTGATACTTCACCTAGTATTGCTGCTCTCATTTTCCCCAAGTAGACCTGTGCAGAGATTGCATTTTGCATGGCTCCATAGAGTTGTTCTATCTCTTGCCAAGCAACCTGTAGATTTTGTATCAATTGCTTACTCTCAGCCGTCAAGTACTGAGTGTTTGATCTCATGACACCTGTGAAGGCCAAGTTGGATTTAGAAATAACATTTGGATTCCTATTGATGTCCACCACTATCACCCTTTCTTTGATGAATGTCGGTGATGCACTTGTACAATCCTCTTCTAAAGTTCATTATATGGTAGATTGTACATATCCATTACCATATCATCATCAAGAGGAACTATGTCCCCTTCCTCGCTTAGGGCTAACTATACGACTAGAGGTGCTGGAGACTAAACAGTGACCTGTGGTGGACTTGGTATCAGGTCAACATCTTCATCCCATGGTTCCAATTCCAACTCCATGTCTGCAACTTCAATTAAGCCTTCAATCTGTGAAACAAGCTCCTGATCATGAATCTGTTCACTCTCCATGTCGTTGCGGAAAAAGTCGTTTGTGCGGACACAACTGACCTCCCTAGGAGTCTAAACTCTCTAGCGACAAACAAGACAAAATGGAGTGATCTTTCTCTAAATACACCTTTTAAAACATGAAAACTACAAGTGTTTAGGCTTACCTTATTCCAAAACGCTGTTGTTGTAGTCCGTCTTTGCCGATCCGGATGAGCTCCTCCTTCACATCAATTCCTGCAACCACAAACAATCAAACAATTACCAAGCACTTGCATTTCATATAATAAAACATATATTCAACATGCAGACCAAGGAACACATGAAATAACTCATTAACACAAGCTATTGAGAAAAATAAACCAGTTTGTATTAATAACGAAACAAAGAAACTCTTACAACCTGGCCTTGGTGTTGTGCAAGTTCCTCCCAGGGTCCATCAAGGGTTTTCCTCTACTTTGACAAAGCTCACCCACTTCCAAGTAGAATCAAGCAAAGACAATCTCTCCTCACAAGGTTCTAAATGGGAGTCCTAATTCCTGCAGCATTTACCCAAAGAAAATGTATAGCTCCAACCTCCTCTCCCTCTGGCTCAATGCCTTTATTTATAGTGCTGTAAAGAGGTTATTCAGGTCCACCATCAATGGGATAATCCCCCTCTTTGGGTGGGATAGCTCCCTTATTGATGGGATAAGTTCCTCCTTAATAGGGATACATGAACCAACTGGAGGCGCATCCATTTCATCAAACCGACCTCTAGAAAGTTCTAGAAGTAACCACAAGTAACTTTTTTAAGATGAAACTTGCGCATTTTGCCTTTTACAGAAGGACGCACCTGTCCCTTAACATACAGAGCGTCCAAGGACGCAGTCTTTGTGAACATTGTGAGCGTCCCCGCAGGTAAGGCTAGAGAGAACCTGCGACCCCAGAGATAAACACATTTTTTACAAGACTTTCTCTCTTCTTTGAGTTTGAGATGGATAGCAGAGGCATAAGACTTGCCTAAGAGGGTAGCATGACTGTTGATTTGAGCCATACTAACTGTAAGTAGTCATGGTGACATTTTTTAGTGTAACAGATTGCCCCCTAAAGTGCGAAGCCTGGAATAGATTAGGGTTTTGTAATTCTAGGAAGGGTGAAGCGCTTTATCATTTCAAGGATTGTCTTGTGGATGACCTGGTTGGAACCTGCAATTTTCAACACAAAATACATGTATAAGATTATATCATCACTGAGGTAGGCATTCCCATACTCAGATTCAAAACTTTAACTAATGGACTAACTATTCTGATACAGGAATGATCTTGCAGTACATCATTTTTATAGACTTTTGTAGACACAGTATGGACGCAGCCATCTGTTTATGATTAGTCTACATAGATAATGAATACAAAACTCCTCGCAGCCTGGATGGTAGAAACTAGATCCAGGGTCTTCACTTCTACTTCCCGAATTGGTACGATTCTAGCCATGTGATTAAATGATTTGATGTCGAACATGTTAGAAACCACTTGATTACCAGTCGATGATGTAAACTGTTAACAAGCGTGAGAGAGACCACCAGTAATGTCAATGGTTCTCAAAGTACCAAGCACAACCCGTGAAATGTGAATAGATGTTTTGATGTCGAACACTTCACGGAATCCTTTGATCGAAAGTCAATGATGTAAACTGACGTCAAAGGCGAGAAACCTGCCATTGATGCATGCAGACTTCAAGGTACTGTCGATTCCTAAGTCATCTTTCTAGATAATGTGTCGATGTCGATAGAAAGCGACCCGTTGCAGGCAAGCCCGCAACACGAAATCATTGTTCAAGTTGAAGAAATGTTGCTGTAAGGACTGACTCAGGGATGGTCAAATGGATGACAAGTATTTTGCAGATGAAAGTTTTGCTTGCAGACCTCTTGAACACATAACGACACGACAGATGGCTTGGTGACGAATAACTCAAAGTTAATCCCCGGAACCCGGTTAAAGACTTTCAAAGTGGTTTGGTCAACTGTGAGGTAAAAGATTTCCCAACCCAGGTGAATGAAAAGTGTCGTGTTCAAGAGTGGTAATAAAGTTTCTTTTGAGACAAAAGGTAACAAACAGGTTCATTCTTCTCTCTTTTCCCCCACCATTTCTGGCAAGTACCTCTTTATTTTTAACAAGCTTGAGGAGGATAACATATGCTTGATTATAAGCTCATCCTTCGGACGAGTCCAACCTAGTTTAAATTCGAACCCTAGGAAGGAGTGGTTCGTTCCTGTTTGTAATTGAACAGGTCCTTACTGTAAAAGTTTAACGAGCCCAGTATAGGAGAAACTCGGCGTTTTTCAATTTTAGAGAGTCTGAAAAAACTAAAGGAGACTCCACGTTGAACTTTTTCGTATATTTGTGTCCCTCAAGCCCGAAAAAGTATAAAATAATACCTGGGGGAACCGCTTGATCTTGCGACCAAGGAGTACTTTCATAATAGTGTCGTTGACCTGAAAAGTAAAAAGCGATCAAGGACACGTCGTTTTATTTCCTTATCGAGTTTGAAACGACAAAAACCCGGCAATCTTTTCCTGATTTTGCGGTCAGAAAAGAGCTAAAAGGGGACCGTCTTTTAATTCCGTTTTAACGAGTGTAAAAGAAACGCTCGGCGATCTTTTCATGTTTTAGGAGTCAGAAAAGGGCTTAAAAGATGACTCTGATATTTTTGTTTGTGAAAAATGACAATTTCCCTCGAAATCCCTTTGTCCTGCACAAAAGCAACACATTACTCATACCTGTTTAAAATAGGCAAAAATACATCGAAAAACATCTTTTCATGGTAAAAAATGAACTAATTCATCCAAAAAACCTATAAAAAGACCTTTTACCATGTCATTTTTACCGTTTGACTGTTGAGGTTGAAAAAGGAGCTTTTGACAAGAAACTTCCCGTGGTCGCTGCGGAAAATCTGACCGTCGGAATCGAACGCCGTCTTATCCAGGTATTTTACACATCCTACTCTGCATTTCTATCCGTTTAGAATTAATTTTTAGGTCTTAGTTTCATTTTTTGGGGGGGTTTTGGTTTTGGAATGCGCCTCTCGGCGGACGCAGGTGCCCTTCGGGTGACCTGCGTCCCCCGACTTTTTCTATACAGGAAAACGGTCGGAAGACGCAGCCCGCCTTCAGGCCAGCTGCGTCCGGGCGCCCTGTGCTACAAAGCGGGGTGCGTCTTCCGAGAAACGCGCATTTCAAAACCCCAACTCCCTCAAAAAACCACCAAAAATTCCCAAATCAATTTCTAATGCTATTTCTGATGTGCAGGGCATTAACCATGTTAGATTGGAGAGAAAGAGAGCATGTAGAGGATGATGAAGCTGCAATAAATCATCAACCTTCCCTGGATGCCCTAAGAGCATGCGGATTATACAAATATTGGACCATACCGGGCATGAGGGGCCAGGTAAGATTCTTGGAATGGCTGGTTGAGCGATGGAACGTTCAAGAACAATGCTTTTACATAGGAGGGCACCAGCTCGAGATAGAGCCCTCGGATGTATACTTTCTCACTGGCTTGCCGAACAGAGGTGAGCAACTCAGTCTTGCGGGGACTAGGCCGGGTGGCCAATCCCTTGATAGTCTCCGCGACGAGTGGTGCACACCTGGGGCTCACCATTCAAAAGGCATAGAGATAAAACACATCACTCTGCGTGAACTCAAAGTCATAGCGTTCACGGTTACCAGAATTTGCGGCGCGGCCGCTTTACACATTGCTTCCGGATCCCAAATGCGGATGGCAATTGACTGTTACCAAGGCACCATTTTCAACTGGTGTGAAGCTGTGTCGGCTCATATGAAGAGCCAACTGACCAAGGCAAAGAACGGACGACTAAAGACTTTTGGATATGGGCCTCTAGTCGTGAGCTTTGCCTTGGAGAGAGTTCCAATGCTGATCCCTCAGCAACTCACTGTTGATATCTTGGGTCCTCGGGAGCCAAAGCTGATACGATGGGTTGCGGTGATGGCCCGGCATCCTGACGAGGGCGCGACAGTGGTTCGATTCTCAGATAGTTACTTTCACTGGTTAGAGGACCAGGTTTTTTCGATACAGGACTTTCCGTATGCCGGAGTGGATTTTAGAGGTGATCCGGACATGGTTCTTCCACAGGGAGAACAATGGGATGACAGAGGTACTTTATTTTCACAAGTTTTCTAATTATGTATTTTTTTTATTTTTCATATATATCGTCTCAAAACTAACAGTAAAATTTTCAAAATGCAGATGTTGGTCCACAGCGTCCAGCCAACCTCCGGCCTTTTGATAGACTACATCCAGCTGCACCGGTACCGGCCCCACAGGACGCGGCTGCAGAAGTACTAGCTGAGTTGGAGCATGATCTAGAGCGTCTCACGGCAGATATACCTGAGACTACTATGGATGACATTCCTATCAGGCTTCAGCGCTTCGTAGTCGCGGTCCCTGGACCGTTTAGGAGATTTTTGCGTAAGGTAGCCCGCGCAGTGGTGTCATACAGAGAGCACCACCAGTGATTGACTAGTCACTTTTGTAGTCACATGTGACATTTTGACTTTTTGTACTATCATTTTGCCGATCATAAGGTGTTTTCAACCTATGATCGAAGACGATGTATATATTTTTTGACACACTTCTATCTATATATATCACTATTACCGGCTTATCTTGTTTAACATATGTGATGAAATGTTTTTAAATTTACTTGCATGATTATCGTAAATGTCTGTCCAACATTCGAGAAGCAATTGCATCTGCTAATGTATTCAAAGACCTTGGAATATGTTGATATTCAATGTAATCAAATTCACGTTCCAAGAGACGCACTCTCAAAAACAACCTTAATAACACAGGATTTCTAATGGCATAAACTCTATTAAGCTGTAATACAACAAGTTCAGAATCTAACCTCACTATCAAACGTCGAATTCCAAATGAAATAGATTCGGATAATAATTCAACCACTGCACTGTATTCTGCAATGTTGTTCGTTGTTTGACCGAGGCTTACCCCATGCATAGAAACTAACTCGTCAGAGGGCGAATAGATAACCCAAGCTGCGGAAGAGATATTCCGTGTACTACGACAAGCACCATCAGCAAATCCAATGTATGTTTGGAGAGGCGTCGACATCTGCAATATCAAGAGTAAAACCAAGATAAGCCAGAATAACGACGAAAAACCACACTCTCTAAGCTAAGCACACTGACTAAACTAACACACTTGCTAGCTAGAAAGAAAATCTAACCTATCTAAAAATTTCTCCATACCCATCATTTAAGCATAATACCTCTTTAGGTAAAGTCCATTTCTGGGTTTACCCAAAGAGTCCCCATCAAAATCAACTAGCTCATAAGCCCCTTTTGCTAGCTTTCGCTTTACAATGTAGGGCCCATGCCACATGGGAACGAATTTTCCGGCACCTAGCTTATCGTTAGCTTGATCATATAATAGTACTAGGTCTCCTTCCGAAAAACTTCGAGGGGTTACATTTCTATCATACTGAGCTTTCATTCGTTTCGCGTGAGTCTCGATTGCCAATGTAGCGTCACGTCGAGTCTCATCTAATTTAGCCAAGTACAATAAACGTTTCTCCTCTTCGGAAGTAGCTGGAAGTAATTCGACAGCCATTTGAAGTGATGGGATTTCGCATTCAATGGGTAACACAGCTTCTAAGCCATAAACTAGCTGGAAAGGAGTGAACCCTGTTGAATTTTTCACTGAGGTTCGGTATGCCCATAGCGCTGAAAATAACATGTTGTGCCAATTCGACCGATGAATACCAATGGTTCGTCGGATCATGATAACTAGAACTTTGTTGATAGACTCAACCAAACCGTTGGCTTGCGGATAATAAGGAGTAGAGCTATCGTGGCGCAAACCAAGCTGGCTTGTAAGCTCAGTCATCATGACGTTTCGAAAATGGCTCCCATGGTCAGTAATGATTGCTTGTGGGACACCAAACCTAGTTATGATATGATTGAATACGAAAACTGCAGCTGTTTTGCCGCTTGCGTCGAATGTAGGCATCGCCTCGGCCCATTTAGTAAAATAATCAACCGCAAGGATGATATACGCATGCCCCCCGGCCGAGTGAGGGTTACAAGTAATAAAGTCGATACCCCATTTGGCGAATGGACCAACGGCAATTATAGGGTGGAGAGGAGCAGGTGGAGCGCGCATCTTGCGATCAAACACTTGACAGTTGTGGCACTTCCTGACTGCAATGATACAATCTTTAAACATAGACGGCCAGAAATAGCCAGCGCGCAACACCTTCTGAGCTGTGGCATACCCAGACATATGACCGCCACATGCTCCAGAGTGACAATCATTCAAAACCCTCTCAGCCTCTTCGTGAGTTAAACAACGTCGAAAAACTAAGTCTGCCCCCCGGCGATAAAGTGTATCTCCAATAATTTTGTATTGCTGGGATTGAAACCGAATTTTTCGACGTTCCGCTTTGGAAGCTTCAGGCCGAAAGGTTTGGGTTTGGAGATAGATGATTATATCCCCGTACCACGGATCTAAAGTACTGATAAGAAACAAAGATTCGTCCGCAATGGACTCCTCTGCCACAGTCTCTGTGTCAGCACTCGGGAAATCACACATCAATTCCGCAAAAACTAAGGATTTCTTAGACTTGGACTTCTCGAACTCCAAGTCGAACTCTTGCAGGATAACAATCCATTTAGAGTACTTGCCCCCTAGCAGTTGTTTTGTCAAAATATAAATCATAGGGTTGCAATCCGAAATAACTGTAGTTTTGCGGAGAAGAATGTAGTGACGAAAACGCTGGACAGCTTGAACGGCTGCCAGGGCCAATTTCTCCACATGCGAATATTTTAGCTCAGTGGGATTTAAGGTCCTACTAAGATAATATATCACATGCTCCGCTCCGAATTCATCTTCTTGAACTAACACCATTCCAATGGTGGAATGCGAAGCTGCGAGGTATAAGAAGTAGTCCTGGTTGTAGTTGGGAGGATGCAATAACGGTGCATGGGTCAACGCGTGTTTAAGTGCATCAAAAGATTGTTGGGCAATCTCGTCCCAAAAGAATTGTGCGTTCTGTTTCAACAACCGTGTAAAACCTTTAGTGACCTCGGCGTAGTTTGGGATGAATCGGCGTAAAAAGTTCGCTTTCCCTTGCAAACTTTGGAGTTGGCGCAAACTCGAAGGAGGAGGCAATTTGATGATAGCCTCGACTTTCGAGGGATCGACGCGAATGCCGGCTTTTGAAACAACAAATCCCAGCAATCGACCTGTTTCTATACAGAAAACACACTTGTGGGGATTCAACCGAATTCGATAATGCCTACACCTCATAAAGATTGCTCGTAGGTGGACAAGGTGATCAGCTCGATGTAAAGAATGAGCAGGCAAATCATCGAGATAGGGTTGCACAATGTGCTTGATGTCATGAAATGCATAAGACATCGCCCGTTGAAAAGTGGCCCCGGCATTCTTAAGCCCAAAAGGTAATTTGCAATAAGCAAATGTCCCCCATGGACAAATGAATGCCGTTTTTGGTTGGTCGGCAGGTAGAATATTGATTTGATTATAGCCCGAGAAACCATCCATGAAGGAAAACATTTCACTTCCGGCACAATCATCAATAATTTGATCGATATAAGGCGTAGGATAGTTGTCTTTTGGACAAGCTCGATTTATATCCCTATAGTCGATACAGATTCTTATTGTTCCTTGTTTCTTATTGACCGGAACAATATTCGATACCCAATCCGTTAACGGGATCGGATAAATGAAACCTGCTTTCAACAGCTTTTCGACTTCTGCTTTAATCGCAGCCGCTTTTCGAGGGTGAATCTGACGCAACCGTTGCCGGACGGGTTTAGCATCCGGGTAGGTCTTTATTTCATGAACAACAATGGCAGGATCAATTCCCGGCATTTCCTCGTAAGACCAGGCAAACACGTCGCGGAATTCTTGGAATAGGGCCTTGTAAGTTTGGATTTCTTCTTCAGTACATGCGGCACCTATATGAATGTTTTCCTCGATTCCGGGCTTCACTGAAATATCAATGGGAATAGTACGAGAAATATTCCCTAAATTCAACTCTGAATCAGAATGTTTCGTTGGATCCTGAGCGTCTTTGACATATTCAGCGGTAAAGATAGATGAAAAATCATTTTCAAATGCATCATCCTTAGGTAAAAACGAAGATCTGTGATGGAGATCCTCCCATGGTAGATCGTCTACACTTAGGATTTCGCGAAGTTGTTCGTCAGATGACACGACTTCGGGAAACGTTATCCGTTCTAAGGGTGAGGTGAAAAGTGACTCTTCACTGACCACATTCATTTGGTCGACTTCGGTTGAATGAAAGTCGGTAAAAGACATGAGAGCTTCATAAGCAATTTCATATGGACTCAAAGGCATAGCATCACCGAGTGAGTCTATCTCAGAGTCAGATGGGACAACCAAGGATCATCATAAATAATGTTTTCTGATGTAATCATATGAATTGTTGCAAACGAAGGGTCTGCGCTGAGTGGAGGGAGAGGAAAAGTTCCCAGTAAACCGGAATCCTTAACTAAACCTACACCAACGTCCCTATAAGGGATTGTCGTCTTACCGACATGCTGGATACTCTCTGAAGAGGCTGGGTCGGATGAAAAGTATGTCAGCTGATCAATAGTCACGATCTTACCGTTATGTGGAAACTTAATTACTCTGAAGACCGATGAAACGACCGCTGTCATAGCATATGACCAACTTCGACCCAAAAGAAGGTTGTAGTCTAGAGGGGCATCAACCACTTCCACATCCAGACTAACGGTTTTACCTTCTACCCCTATAGGCAATTCTTGTAGAATACCAAACGGACGGAACCCACGGCCATCAAAGGCCTTAAGGATGGTGGGGGATTGGTTCAACGAAGGAGAACCAAGCGATCTCCAACATTGAATCGACATAATACACGTAGAAGCTCCCTCATCAATCACAGTCCGATGAATAGGCCTGTTTTTGACTATCACTGGAATTTGGAAAGCCATTTGATGGGGGAGACGTGGTGTACTATTTTCTAGATCAAAGATCATTAGGTTCGGGTCCTGAACATCGACAGCTCCGATAGCCGACAAAAGCAATTTTCGTTGTGCTGGGCATGATTGCAGCACTTCGAGTGCCGACATTGCTGAAGGTGAAACAGCTAAGTCCTCAACAATGTTGTAATTCTGGGCTGCTCTCGCATGTGGATTGAAAGCAGACCTTCGAAGTACACCCTTGGCGGGCGGCTTAATCACTAAGTCTGGGTTAGGTTTTTCGATCTGTAGTGGATCGGAACCAGGAGCTGAGGTTGATGGGTTAGAGTGAGAAGATTCTGCTTCCTTACCATCAACAGGAGCCTTACTACCATAATCTTGCGATCGAGTCGCAATCCTCACATGAGACATCATCAAAATGGGTTCTTCACTGGCATTCGAAGAAGAACCTATCATCTTATTCTCCTGCTCTGGAAATGGATTTTTTAACACAGCAGGAGTGGGAGAACCTTTGACTATTTTCACAACCTCGGCCCGATGAGGGCAATCTCTCGTAAAATGATCCTCTTCACAAATAAGACAAGGATATCGAGGTTTGCGTTTTTCGTCATTGGTTTCCGACTTTTCAGTTTTCTCCTTTGGAGCCTTGTCTGCTTTAGCCTTCTTCTTTCCTTTCTTCTTTCCACCGTTTTTTGATTTGGCCGTAGATGACTCTACAGCGTGAATGTCGGCGGTAAGTTCAGGAGAAGACTCTCCTGTCGGAGAATCAGGCAAAGTGATAATTGGAGTAGTTGAAGCCTTGGAAGACTTCTTCTTGCTCTTCGTAGTCACGATACCAATCATACCATCAGCGGCATGAGATCCCGAAGGAGCAGCAGCGATTTGATTCGACTTTGGAAGATCCGGAATCTTCTCGTGTAACGTACCCGACTGAGTGTAAACTAAGTCAAGGTATTGTGCCTGAGCAATGACTTGCTCCTCAGTAACTACTCCGGCCTTAGCTACATCTTCAGTAATCTTCGGTAATAATGATTTGACAAACCATTCAGCTAAGATTTGGTCCGGGATAAAAACTTTCACTAATCTCCTTCGACGTCTCCACTCATGAATGTGATCAGAAATATACGTGGACGTCGATTGTTTTAGTGAAGTTAATAACTCCGTGCCGTTATCGTATCTGACCGGCAACTGAAAGTGAGTTAAGAACGAGGTAGCTAACTGGCTAAAGTTGTAAAAAGAGGCCCGTGGTAACTCAATGTACCACTTGGCCGCGAGACCAATGAGTGTACGCTGGAAAAGACGTAAGCGGATGGAATCATCTGAGATAGAATTTGAAGCACACCAGAGGTGGTAAGTCATCACATGATTGGACGGATCCTCTCCAGACTTACCTTCGAACTTGGGTATATCGCTGGGCAACTTATTTGGCATTGGCGGCCAGAACTGAAGATATTGAATTGGATCGTTCGTTAGGCGCGTCAAGTCGGGTAAATCCAAAGTTGCAATAAACGGTAACTGCCGGTTAGGATCTCTAAAACTCTGGGTCACAATACCAGCCCCAGGAGGAGGATATCCAGGATAACTAGGAACAGGAGTCGCATTTGGGATATTATATCCTCCTGGAAAACCAGGATTAACCGGACCGTACTGGGGTTGTTGAGGTTGTTGATAAGTGTACCCAGGATACGGTTGATACTGGTAAACCGGTTGTTGGACAGCTTGCCCAGGTTGGTACTGTCCCTGGTACGGAGGTTGAACAAATTGAGGTTGAGTAGTGACAACCGTACTTATACCAGGCTGACCTACAGGCATCTGGACCGTGGTTTGAATCGTAGATCCAGACAACGGTAAAGATGTCTGAGGTGTGGTAACAGGGACAGTAGAAACTGGAGCCGTCGATACTCCAGAAGTAAGTATGGTAGATGTAGCGGTAGTTGCAGCAGCCGTTTGAGATGGAGTACTAGGTGCAATTGGCGGCTGAGTAACTACCGAAGTTACAGAAGTTTGAACATTTGACTGGACAGGTTGCGGTTGCTGGGTTGGACCAGAAACTACGGGTTGTCCAGCTTGAGGAACCATCTGTACACTTGGCTGCAACACCTGTTGACCCTGTGATGGATCCCACACTAACATTCCAGGGTATTGACCCGTAACAGGTTGAGGATACTGAGATCCATAACCAGATTGAGGGTAGGATTGATAATTGTAAGGTGCAGTTCCCATACTTGGAACATATGACTGACCTTGAGGTGGTTGATAACCTTGACTTGAGTATTGACCTTGAGGTTGATAACCTTGAGGTAAATACTGATACTGGGGTTGACCTTGACCTTGAGGTTGGTACCCTTGAGGTTGATAACCTTGGGGTTGATACCCTTGAGGTTGCCATCCTTGAGGTTGCCATCCTTGAGGTTGATATTGATACTGAGGTTGACCTTGGGGTACATATTGAGGCTGAGGTTGACCTTGAGGCACGTATTGCACCATAGGTACATACTGACTTTGAGGTTGCCCCCCAGACACGATTTGTGTACCTTGAGGTTGCCCCCCAGGCGTTAACTGCGGTTGCCCCCCAGGCGGTAATTGGCCACCTTGAGGTTGGGAAACGGGAACTGAACCTGACATCATGTAAATGTCTCCTACACCCAATGGTATATTACCACTGTTTCCAGCAAATAACCCATGATCAACGGGTTGAGGAGATGCCCCCGCAAAGGTACCAGAAAGTGATTGATACCCAGTGGGAACAGAAGGACCGCCGTGTAAAAAAGATTCAGGACTTTGAGTAAACACGGACGACTGACCAGACATATTTACAGGAGTATGAATACCTCCAGGTGGAAAAGGAGTACGAGGTGTAGAAAAACCTACTGAGTTGTCTAAAAAATTGGTTAACGCAAGGTACCAAGAAGTACTTCTAGGAGGACTGTAAAAGATGGATTCACGCTCCCTTAGATCAATAGTAAGTTGACCTTCAAGGTGAGAGACACCTATATCTTCTTCTGGAGCAAGTTCTTCTATAGCAATCAAACCAGTAGGAAGATTTTCGGTGATAATTCTTTCTATTCTTGGTGAATCTGGAACACTAGAAGTTGGAGTAACAGGTTCGGAAATTTCAGGTTCTTCGCCTGTTTCACTGGCAGATGAAAAACTACCAGCAAGCTCGGAAACTGTAACAGCTTCGGGATTGTAACCTGTTTCTAAACTTTGGTAATCTGGATGGACTACCAAGGAAGATTCTCCTTCTTCAGGTGAACCTACTCTACTGTCACTAGGAGGAGTTACAAGGACCTTTAACCCTTCTACTGACCCGGAATGTCTTCAGGAGATTCACCCCGCGATTTACGGAGTTTTCTTAACAAATCTATTCCGGTAACAATCTCAGGAGACTTGCCCCGAAGTCTACGGGACTGTCTCGGTAATTCCGCCACAATTAAAGATTTTTAACTACAACACACGAAAACAAAGTAAAAATTTCAAATCAAACCACCTAAAGTCTTCTAAAGAAGCAAACAAATTTGAAGCACACGCCTAAAGAATCTAGAGCGTCAAACCAAACACAAACAGTAGTCTTCCGGACCAAAAGCGCTAGTTGGTGATTAGGCCCAACCTCGCAGGATTCAGTACAGAAATGGCGGGTGGAACAGTTACCCCGGCAACCTGCTTAATGAATAGACCGGCACAAGTTCCTCCACTTTAACCGTCTCGAAGTGAAGTGAACCCCCGGAAAATCCAAGTGAGTATAACCGACGTCTGCTCCAGGTACAGTGGGACCTTCCCTCCACCGTCACCTCGGTAGAACCCTAAAGATTATGGTCACTAAAGTTACCAATCACAACAATTACACCTGGGGGAACAGTCTAAACTCCGACAGCACGCAAGGGCAGAGTAACAAGCTCAATCCCCTTACCGGCTCCTTGACAATAATCCAAGGTTTACCGATAAGTGACCCCTGGCTCCTCGACAATGGTTAATCCGAGGTTTACCGTTTGTAATACGTACTGTCTGGCGTCGTTCCCAACGAGGGGGGAATGATCCCCTCACTGGTTCGGACACGAGCTCGTGCTTCTCCTTTAAGAGGAGCTTTCCCAGAGTGCAACTGAAACAATTGGATTTATCTACTCAAGATAAACTATCTGTTTGGTTTTGTAGTCTTGGAGAGTTAAGTACTCACCTACTCCAAGACCCTAGCCTAAGCTATGTTGGTGTTTCAGAGCCCTAGAAAAATAAAAATTACTAGATTGATTTTAATTTAAGCGTTACTTTTAAGGTTGTTTCTTAAGTCAAAAGGTGATGGAAGTGAAACCAGTGGTGTGTTGACTCGACTCGAAACCACTACAAAATGCACCTAGGATGATTTACCCACTACTTTACTTTTTCGATGAATTGCTTAACTAAAAAGTTGAGAGAATGCAATCTTTATAAAAGCAACTTCTTAATTGAAGACAATCAAAGAAACAATTCGTTTGTCTTTTCCAAGCATAAAAACATGACCGCTCTTTACATGCACGAAAAAACTCTTTTTCTTCCAAAAACTAAAAGCTACTTGAAACAAGACTTTTAAAGAAGATGTTTTTGTATTTTTCTTTTAATAAAAAAAATAAATCTATTTAATAAAAATCAATTTAAAACTATTAAATCTATGAAAATTCACTCATAAGCAAACAAAAAGGAAATTACTCTAAGCAATCTTAACGAGGCAAAACCAACAATGATTATTCTAAGGTGTTTTACTTGATCACAATCAAATCAAGGACTAGCTTATTGCAGAACCAAAAACTAGTCAAAACAAAACTCTAATCTTTTTGTTCTTTTGTAAAATGGAAATCAACACTTTATAAACAAGTAATTCGAAATTTGACCCAAAACAACTTAAATGGCAAGCTGCTCACACAAGGAGACTTTACGACAGGCCCGACTTCTAAGAAGGCTGACAAACCAGAGAGATCTAAGGCTGGACAACTTTCTACCGTCAAAGTCACTACAGGACCTATTCAAAAATCAAACCCTAGGCCTAAACTTCGTTGAAATCCACTAAAACACTCAAAGCTCACAAAACAAGTTCAGGTGAAAATTTTTGACAGGGTACTAAAGGATCTGGGCAGAAAACACTAAGAAAAAACAAAATCTAAAAGCAATTAAAGCAAAAATGGAATTTTCCTAAATTTTACAGGAAGACGCAGGCAACCCGTTAGAACAGGTGCGGGCCCGCTCTGTGCAAACGGCAACAGCGCGTCCAAAGACGCACTGTGCAGTACTCAGAGGGTGCGTCCTTCTGGAAAAGTTAAGAAAAACCAAATCTAACTAAATCTAAAGCTAAGCCACCCAAATACTAATTCTCACAGTCAAAAACCAGAAAATAAAAATGATTTTCTCAGAGCAAAGTTCACACAAAGGAAAAGACTTTCTCATTAATGGATTCCCCAGCGGAGTCGCCAATTTGTCGTGGCGGAAAAAGTCGTTTGTGCGGACACAACTGACCTCCCTAGGAGTCTAAACTCTCTAGCGACAAACAAGACAAAATGGAGTGATCTTTCTCTAAATACACCTTTTAAAACATGAAAACTACAAGTGTTTAGGCTTACCTTATTCCAAAACGCTGTTGTTGTAGTCCGTCCTTGCCGATCCGGATGAGCTCCTCCTTCACATCAATTCCTGCAACCACAAACAATCAAACAATTACCAAGCACTTGCATTTCATATAATAAAACATATATTCAACATGCAGACCAAGGAACACATGAAATAACTCATTAACACAAGCTATTGAGAAAAATGAACCAGTTTGTATTAATAACGAAACAAAGAAACTCTTACAACCTGGCCTTGGTGTTGTGCAAGTTCCTCCCAGGGTCCATCAAGGGTTTTCCTCTACTTTGACAAAGCTCACCCACTTCCAAGTAGAATCAAGCAAAGACAATCTCTCCTCACAAGGTTCTAAATGGGAGTCCTAATTCCTGCAGCATTTACCCAAAGAAAATGTATAGCTTCAACCTCCTCTCCCTCTGGCTCAATGCCTTTATTTATAGTGCTGTAAAGAGGTTATTCAGGTCCACCATCAATGGGATAATCCCCCTCTTTGGGTGGGATAGCTCCCTTATTGATGGGATAAGTTCCTCCTTAATAGGGATACATGAACCAACTGGAGGTGCATCCATTTCATCAAACCGACCTCTAGAAAGTTCTAGAAGTAACCACAAGTAACTTTTTTAAGATGAAACTTGCGCATTTTGCCTTTTACAGAAGGACGCACCTGTCCCTTAACATACAGAGCGTCCCCGCAGGTAAGGCTTGAGAGAACCTGCGTCCCCAGAGATAAACACATTTTTTACAAGACTTTCTCTCTTTTTTGAGTTTGAGATGGATAGCAGAGGCATAAGACTTGCCTAAGAGGGTAGCATGACTGTTGATTGAGCCATACTAACTGTAAATAGTCATGGTGACATTTTTTAGTGTAACACTCCACCCCCTATTGTTGGTTGGTTATGTCCTTTCTCTTCAACTTAAATCAAGGTTGTTTCTCCTAACATTGCGCCTTTCCTTTCTTCTTCTTCCTGCTTTTGATTCTCCTCCTGTTCTTTCCTCATCGGCTCTCGTTCTTCCTTCGGTTCTTATTCTATTTTCTTTGATCTCAGGTCTTCTCCCTGCAATCTCTACTTTTCTCTCTTCCTTCGCTCTGTTCTCTGTATCCTCTACTTCCTTTGCTTCTGTTGGCAAGGTTTTCTACATGAAGATTGAATCCGCTTTCACTCTCCAACTTTTTTCTCCCTCTATTATGTCAGCAACTTCCTCTTTCCCTAATCTTGTACTAGATTATTGTCTTTTGCTACTGATGTTGGACTTGCTTCCATGTTAGTCTTGACTTCTTTTCTACATATATTGGCAAGTTAACTAGCGCTTTCTCAACTACTTCCCCAGTACTACTTCATGAGTATGGTACCTGTGGGACATAAAGGAAACTCATGGCAAGAAAACATTAGCTCTTGCACATATAACTTCACAACATCATCAAGCAGCAAACCAGGTATTTTGTGGGAAGGGTTGCACAATTTTCATTGGAAAGAGGGATTGGCTTCTTGTGGGAAATACGCACTCCGCAGTCCTAGTAGCCAAGGATGAAGCTTGAGGCTCAGGATTGCGCAATTCACAGTCCCAACCTGGGCAGAGACTGGGAAAGATTGCACATTGTGCAATCTCAGTGGCCAAGCTAATAAGATGACCCTTGAAATTATGCAATGTGTAGTTTGAGCCAGCTTGTACTAAGCATTGTGTTGTTCGATAGGCCAAGCTTGTGGCTTGAGCCTTAGGATTGTGCAGTGCCCAGTTGGAAAAGGAAAAGCTCGGCCGAGGGAAGTGCATATATGCCTAAGGGAAGTGTGAAAAACTAGCAAATCTAAGTGATGGTGTGAGCTTGAGTGAAGATCTGACTAAGTGTGAATGAATCATGATAGATCTAAAACTGAATGATCCAGAAAACAATCAAATTAGTGAGGATAGTCGCCGCAATGCTGACCATCAGTTCAATAACAAAGAAACTAATGCGTCACTTGTGAAAGCCAAATGATAACTTGAAACAACACTTATACAAGTTAAAACAAGTTGAAACATCAACAATCATGAAGAGAAATAAGAATTTCAACACTCACACAAGAGAAATGAAAAAAGTGAAAGAAAAGGCGGAAAAGGCGATAACAACAAAACTCACTAGGAAAAATGACGATGATCCCACCAAAGGTTCCTTGATCTCTTCGAGAATGCTAGGGATCCAATATCAAAGGCTCAAATGAGCTCTAGAGGTGTTGATTAACTAGATTTAAGAAAATGAGGTTTTATGACGTGCATGTCTTAGATGAAGGACAAAAGAGACATTTGGTGGAAACTTCTAAAAATAACAAAGTGCTACCTTTGGGAAACTAATAATAAATCCCTACCTCCTAGGGATGCCTTTTCCCTTTAGTTTTCTTTCTTTTCCAGGGGGGAACTTTACATGCCCATTGTCAAGCAAGACTGTGTAGTTCTGGGGAACTGGGCAACTTTCTGGCTCAATGTGCATTGCACAGTTTGTGAGCTTAGTGAGGGTTGTGCAGTTTCTAGGCTCAGTATTGGGCTGCCTTCCATGACTACATAGTTTATGATCTCAAGGTTGGCTGCCAGTATGATCTGCATAGTTTCAATCATGAAGGCTAACTGCCTTCCATGACTGTGAAATTTTTGAGCTCAAGGCTGACTACCAGTCTAAACTATGGAATTTCAATCATTAAGGCAAACTTCCTTCAAGGATTGTGTAGTTTCTGGAGGAAATCCCATAAATGTTGTGTGACCAGGTTCGAAGATTAGCTTGTGACTTAGAAGAATCAACTAAGTGATCAAACACAAGCAAAAATTAAAAGATAAGTCTCATTCGAAGCATGAATACCTGCATCAGTGAGAGATGAGTTGATGTGGATAGTAAGGAAGACTCCAAAATCAAATCATAGGAAAACATTTGGAGGGTGGTTGTAGCTGCTACAACATACCCATAACTTCATTAATTACAAATTGGAAAAACTTCTTAATTGCTTTGTATATCCAACACCAAAATTTCAAGTGATGATTGCAGATAGTGGTAAGATCAATTGTTCAAGGAAGTGCAATAAGATTAAGCTAAATATGGGGGAGTATTTATTGGTTATTCCCATGATTGCGATCCAAGTGGGTGGTGTTTATGTTGTATTAGGGGTATAATAGTTACAGTCATTTGAAATAATGGTCCCCAATTTCCAATATATTTTCATAATATTTTTCTTAAAAGGAAAGGAAATTGAGCTTAGAGGTATCCAAGGGAAACCCAATAAAGTGATAAGCTCTAATAGCATGACAAAATTAATAGAAAAGTGACATCAAGGTGTGATTTCACAATTGTGTTTATTATATGTTCAACCATCTTTATCCTCTACTCTAGTGGATCTTCAAAAACTTATCAACAATCATGCTAAGGTATTTGGAGAAATGCCTAAGGTTCTTCCACTTGTTTGAGAACATGACCATGCTATTCATTTTCAACATATAAGTGTACCATATAACATTAGGCCTTACAATATCCACATGCTCAAAAGAGTGAGATTGAGTGTATGGTTAAAGAAATGTTAGAGGTAGACATCATTCAACCTAGCCATAATGCTTTCTCTTCACTAGTGGTTATGGTTATAAAAAAGATGGTTTATGGCGTATGTGTCCAGAATACAAACAATTGAGGTCTTACATTGCTCATCCATTTTTGATAACATAAAACATTGGCAAGTGTTTTAGGATGACCAACAGATTCAGAGGTTCAGACCCAACTTATGTCGGATCGGATCAAGACCCAACAAAATTTCTTATCTTGCCTATTTTAGACACAAAATGTCAATAAAATATAAGTTTCCTTATCCTAGCATTGATGAATTGTTAGATCAATTGCATGGAGAAATTTTCATTACTAAGTTGGATCCGCATTTGAGATATCATCAAATCAGAATGAGGCAAGAGGATGTTCCTAAAATATCCTTTAGAACACATACAGCTCATTATGAGTTTTTGGTTGCGCCATTTGGACTTACAAATGCACCTTCAACATTTCAAATCTTGATGAATTGTGTAACAACCCTTGTTCGATTTTCCATGTAAAGCCTCAATCTCCTTAAGCTATGTCAACTCTTGAAGTATAGCGGAACTTCCCCACCCAAAAGAAGGTCTTGTTATCAGCTATCAGATGTGTGGATCCATCATATTCCAACCTAGTGGTTTTCTCTCATGAAAAGTTTACCCCTCGACTTCCAGCTCAATTATATTGTATAATCCAGTTCGTCATCCGTGATAAGAACATCCATCGCTCTATTGTGGACTAGGGAGCCTCGTCCTACATTATGCCCTTGTATTGATGAAAGGAGATTGGTTCACCCCAATTGACTCAGTCGACCACCACATTGAAAGCCTCCAATGGAAGAAAGTACAAACCTTGTGGGATTTTGAATTCCCTTCAAGCAGAACTCAGGGGAAAAAATATTTCTATAGAATTCAAAGTTATTAACAAACCTCTTGATTATAATATTCTATTGGGAAGTACATGGGTTTATGCCATGGATGTCATCATTTCGACCTACTTCTGTATGATCACCTTTCCTCATAAAGGTGAGATTGTAGCCATAGATCAACTCACCTTTTTCGCCTCTGATTCTCATGTTACTGGAAGTGTCCCTCTTGTAGGGGAAACTCTACATTCCTATCAACATGTTGGAGTTGGATTGTTGAAGGATTCTTTGCTTATGGGAACCTTTTCACTCCCTCCTCCTATCCTTCCCAACAACTCATCTTCGGTTTCTTATATCAACATGATATCATCCTCTACTATCCTGGTTGATCCTTGGATTGTACCTGATGAAACTAACATCCAAATTTTTCGTAATCAAATGTAGTTTATCCCCGTTGAGCTAGATTACAAAGCCATCTATTCGGCTTGTGTAGCTTACACCTTTTCTTTGATTAATTGGGTAGATCGATCACTAGATTATGAGATGTCTTCTGATCCTTTTTCTCAAGTATTTGTTGCATTAATTCCTACTTATTTATTCTAGAATCTAAATGTTCCTCAAACTTGGGAGTTTGTTTATGTCTATTTGGTTGAGAGATTCTCTCTAACTAGTTACGCTCCTAGATTAGTTTTTGGTTGAGATATTTACTCAACCAAAGTGATTGTGTCCAAGATAGAAGCACTATCTTGAGACATAATCTTGATTTATTAATATTGTATCATTCTCAATATTTTGTAGAGAGAGTGTGTGAGTGAAATACAATATACATTAAGGCTTCGGGCTATTCCACCATGTTTGTGGTGTCTCTTTCTCATGATTTAGTTTTTCATTAGTTTTTAATATCCTTTGATTTTATATCAAAGTGAGGTTATGAGATATCTGTATGGACGTTGTAGAGTGAGAGCTGTGAGACTATTATAGTTGTTGGAATGTTAATTTATGGTTTTACTAGTGCACTTTACTCTTCTGGTCATAATGATCATTATGTTTTAATTGGAAAAGGATAAGATGATATTTGACTATATAAGAAGAGATTTGTAGGTTTGGTAAGCATGTTGTTCAAAGTTGATATTGATTGAAGACTCGGTGCACACGTTGTGAGAATATGATTCCTCATCAGCATTATTGTAAGTGGGAGACAGTTCCAAAATCATGAAACCGTCATTTATGTGGATCATACATAATCTTAGCGCCATTTCTTGTAGACTCTTGGAGCTGCAAAGATTTTTTTACTAACGCCTTTCCTTGAGAATGTAGCCATCGAAAAGCCTCCACTATGACATTGAAAGGAAGCCACATTGTTAGACATGGAATTCCCCCCAAGGCATGTTTTGGGGCTTAAAGCCCAAGTTTTGACCAAGTCCATTATAAAGACTCCACGATTTGTGGGTGCGGAGCGCGAAGTCATAATAGAGTCACAGGGTTGTCCGCCCTTGTTTTTGTAATGTAATGTCAGCTTGATAAACCTACCCATGGTCCATGGACCATGGGATCTTATAAATAGATCAAGGCTCTAAGTGTAGAAGATAAAATAGGAAAGTCAAAGAATAGAATCATGATGAGTCTAAGAGATTGAGTCGAAGTGTAAAGTGTGTCTTTGGGCCGTAGGGTAGGAGAAGGCTCTGCAGCTGAGTGCGCAGAGGCATATTAGTCTGCAGCTAAGTGCGCGGACCCCTGTAGCTAAGTGTGCAGGGTAGGTTGAGTTTGTAACCATTGGAAGAGTTAATAAAGATAAGCTTACCATATTTCTATGTATCGTTTCCTGTTTAATGTATTATTGGGTATAAATTGCAAGTGCACTGTTTATTTGCCATGCAAACTTATATGTGTGTGTTGTATAAATAAATATAACACAAGGCTTCTATTTATGTGAAGGTAACTAACTCGTGAAGGAATATAGGTAAGATCTCAGGTGAAACTTAGGAAAATAGTGCAAAGCGCTATTCCAGTAGCGCGAAAGCCCCACAACCCTTGGTTAGGGCTGTGCAAAGGAAAGAATATTAGGGCACGAAGTAACCTGCGTGAAGGGACTAAGAGTTGGATTGAATCCAACCCTCAAACATCTCAAGGGTACGAAACCTGGTTCCAGCACCCCCCCATACTACTTGGGGTGGAATTTCATTCCGCGCTTCGTGGACTGTTGCAGAAAGGGCTAGTAGTACAGGGATTTGGTTGGCTAATTAACTCTGAACCTAGGTCAGGCCCCAACAAGCCAACAAATGGTTTCATTGCCAGGACCAGGATCTGCATAGAGATGCCTGATGTCGTATCACTGGAATCCGACAAAGAAATGAATTGAAGATTGGTTGGATAGGAAGATTCACAAGTTCACGGCGCAGGAGAACAGGAACCCACGACTATCAAAAGAAGAGTGGTTAGGCTGTTACTTATACACAGAGATCCATGAAATTTTCTTTGCATCTTTCCCTACTTAGCTATATGAGTGGATCATGAAGCTACCATATTGCCAAGGAAGGTGTAAGATCAACAGACCTATTGTGTGGACTCCAGAATTGGTGCGCAGATTGGAAGCATTGGAGGATAAGATTGCGCGTGTTGTTGATCACTTGCTCGATGTTATGAAACCAGCTCACAAAAAGATAGAAAAGATAGATGAATGCCTTAGAATTCAGCCTCTTCGAGGGGGCAACCTCCTTTACATTACATAAATGAACAGTTCTTTGATGATACAAATGAAAAGACCGCCTTTCTATATATAGGAGTCTAAGGGGTGATAATATAATCAGAGTTGACATAACAATAATAATGTAAGGGCACAATAATAACAATAGTAGGGTTCTATGGGGCACAATAGTAACAATATGGAGACTACATGGGTACAACAATGTAATAAGGGGGTTGTACTAATAACAATAAGGGTTTACACTAGTAGTATAGGGGCCTAACATGCCCCTCTCCTTCAAAAAGTGTTGTCCTCAACGCTTGAGTAGTTCTTGATGCTTCTGTATAAAATTCTTGTCCTTCCATGCGAAATATTCAGCAGGTAAGTTCTTCCACTTGATGACATACTCTAAAATTGATTGATTTCGTATCTATCAGGTTCTTGTTTCTGTGATGGCTCCAGGTTCCAATATGATTTTTCCTTCCTCTTCAAGTTCTGGCAATATTGTTTGAATTGGGATCTTTTGCAAATTTTGAATGAGTGGCCACACTTCTTTGTCCTTCTTCCATTCATCCCTTACTTCATTTATCCAATTTGGTTGGATAATAGAAATAGCACAAAAAAATGCTTCCACATCCTCATCCTTTCTTAAGAGTGCATCTGCAACAAAATTTTGCTTCCCTTTTCTACAAATGATGTCAAAGTCATAACCCAACATATTTGTGACCCATTTTTTCTGTTCTTCTAAAGATAATATTTGTTCTAAAAAGTATTTAAGACTATCATGATCCATTTTTACCTTGAAATGTCTTCCAATTGGGTAAGGTCGCCATTTCTTAAGTGCATGTAGTATTGCCAACATTTCCTTCTCATAAATAGGTTGCTTGAGATGTAGCTGTAAAAATACCCAATCACCTACATCAAAACATTTCTCACTGCGATGTTGATATACTTGTTTTTTCAGTCGATTCTGCACCAAATTGGCATTATCCTTTAAAAGTTGGAGAACTTGTTGTTGATGCTCGATGTGATCTTTCACTGCTTGAACCTTTTTCTTCTTGATATGCACTTCTATCTTGAGAGTTTGAGGAGTGGTAATTTCTTCCAATACTTTACAAGATATGGTCGAATTCATTTCTTGATGCTCGATGTGATCTTTCACTTCTTAAACATTTTTTTTCTTGATATGTCTTGCTATCTGAATAGTTTGAGGAGTGGTAATTCTAGCCAATGCATTACAATATATGTTTGGATTCATCTTTTCTTTCTTGATGTGATCTTTCACTTCTTGAACCGTTTTCTTCTTGATTTCCTTCTATCTTGAGAGTTTGAGGAGTGATAATTCTTGCCAATTCTTTACAAGATATGGTCGGATTCATTTCTTCTTTCTCTGGGGTTAGGTCCTGGCGTATATCCTCTTCTTTTGATTTTTCTTGATCCTTTTCTTCCTCCTCTTCATAATCTATGTAAAATAATTTCTTCTCAGCACACTTATGACCTTTACTGCATTTGCTATCACAATTGTAACAAAGCCCTTTTTCTCTTTCTTCTTCCAATTGTTGTGGTGTCACTCTTGTAGGTTGTGGAAGGCTAGGAGAAACAACACTTCCATGTTTATAGTTATGAGGGGTATAATTCATTGTTTCCATAATTTTTCTTTCCACTTTTCTTGCCAACCTGAATGGCTTCTCCAATGGATCAGGTTCCCAAAGACGAACCTCATGTTGAATGTTATTCTTTAAAGTCCCTATGGAGACATCAATCCTCTACTTCTCTAGAATATCATTTTCCCTTATATTCAATTTTTGAAAGTCCTCAATGTGCTCTTCCATTGAACACTTTTGTTTGAGATTTATCAATTGGCTAAAGAAGGTGTTTCTCTTTGTATCCTCATAATGTGCTATCATTTCCTCTGTGAAAATTGACCACGTGACAAGTGGTTTACAAGAACAAAGCCTTTTATACCATAAAAATTGATTCAATTCTAAATAATTAGATGCAATAAATACCTTTTGTAATAGTGGTACACCATGTAGATCAAAATATTTCTCCATCTGTAGTAACCAATTTACCAGATCCTTGCCATCAAACTTCTTTATCTCGCTTTTCCTTGATTTTAGGAGCTCGATCTTGAAACGCCTGTAACTCTGTAATTTTGGATCTTCCAGTTTTGAAATCATGACCTATGGTAGCCCTCTACGTCCTCTTTCCAATGCCACTAGTCTTATCGATTTTAGATTCTCCAAAAAAGAGTTATGCACAATCTCCCAAGATGACCTGATTATATACCTTTTCAAAAGAGAGAACTTGTATGAAGTGCCACATGTCACTGTTTTGACCTTAGGATCTGAAAAATATATATAGGAAACTACAGTCCATCCTCTTTCTGTAACTTCTTATGAAATTTCAATCTGATGCTCAAAACAAAATTTATGACTATTTTCCCCAGGTCACCTGTTTGGAATGTAATTCGGGAGTTTGCAAAAATGCCAACTTCCTCAGATCATATCTCCACAAATATAGTACGAAAAGCTCTGAAATTCAGACCTACAGTTCAAAATGATTTCCGCCAAACGGGCTTTTTTCAGCATCTGAAATTTCGTAGAAAACATTTACAGTGCAAATGCCATGATGACTTGTTTGGAGCAGCGAAACCCTAGAATCCAAAGCTTTGATACCAAATGTTATGAAACCAGCTCACAAAAAGATAGAAAAGATAGATGAACGCCTTAGAATTCAGCCTCTTTGAGGGGGAACCTCCTTTACATTACATAAATGAACAATTCTTTGATGATACAAATGACAAGACCTCCTTTCTATATATAGGAGTCTAAGGGGTCATAATATAATCAAAGCCGACATAACAATAATAATGTAAGGGCACAATAATGACAATAGTGGGCTTCTATGGGGCACAATACTAACAATGTGGGGACTACATGGGTACAACAATATAATAAGGGGGTTGTGCTAATAACAATAAGCGGTTACACTAGTAGTATAGGGGCCTAACACTCAATCGAATTATAGGAGGATTCATCACTGAGTTCGCAGTAGATACTTCAGTCAGCGATAGCGAGGCAGAATCACACTTCCTCAAAGGGCGGCAAGGTAAGTACATTAAATATTTGAACACTTGGATTAAAATGCTACTGTGCAAAAAATGGGTCATGCAAATAAATTGATTTTTGGGGCTATGCAAAGTGGGAGAATCTACAGATTTGAAGGTAGTACAGAACTAGAAACTAGCCCCTTGATTTCACCTCTGCGAGGGGGTGAGGAAGAGATCACGAAGGTCTCACTGAGAAGTGCAATCAATTTGATAAGGTAGAGAATTCCGCACATACCACCCCCACGCACACCACCACTAATTTCACCGTCTTCACCCCCATCTTCGCCCATACCACCTCCGCCACCACCACAATCAATATGGCGAGTGTGATAAAGTTTCCAGTGTTCAAGGGAATAGGGAATGAACATCTGGACCAGTTTTGGTTAGTGATAAAAGCTATATGGGAAGCACAGGGAGTCATGAATGACAATATAAAGAAAGCAACGTTGGTCAGTGCTCTGCAGGATTGCGCGCTAACCTGGTACATTAAGCATTCCAATGAAAATCCGAATGCGGGGATTGTAGATATTCAAACTGCGTTAAACAAAGAATTTAGCAGGCTGAAATCAGAGGCACAATCAATCATTGGGTTCAAGGAAATCACAATGATACTAGGTGAGACCCCTTGGGAGTTGGATCAGAGACTGAAGTGCACAATTCACGAAGCTAACATGACGTTGACAGATGGACAACACCACGAATGGTTTGTAGCATCGTTAACGCCACATCTAAGGAAAGCGTTGTCACAACAGAGGCTAACAACTCAAAACGAGGCCTTGGAGGTCGCGATGAGATTGCATGAGACTTTGATACAAGATCCCAACCTGGGAGTTCAGCAGATTCATGCGCAGCTAAAAAACTTGTGCCTTGAGATGCAAAGTTTGAAACACGATAGGACAGCTCACCTGAAATGTGCGATGAGGCATGGTGCGTAAAGTGCAAGGGTCAGGGACATGATAAGGACCACTGCCCAGTGTTCACGAATTACCTCACTAGAGGAGGACCAATGCCATTAAGACAGAGGCTCAAGCAAGACCAAGTGCAGCACCTGCATTATGGTGTGCAATTTGTCAGATAGGAGAAAAGCATGTTACAGATAACTGCCATTTATTACAAAAGTACACGTAGAGTTTACAGCAGTTGTTCTATAATTTCTATAGATCAATGGGACATTATGAGCACACCTGTAGAATTTATGAGCTGATGATGGATCAGACTCCTACCTACAGAGTTCAGGCCGAAATGCGGGCCCTTGACCAGAATACAGGGATGGCATGAACCAGATTTCAGGGGCGCGGATGAGGCCAAGGTGGAGGAGGACGAGGAAGACATCGCGAACAACTGATATGTTATAATTGCAGAGGGCCAGGACATTATGCCCATGATTGTACGAATCCAACACGATCATCATGCTTGTATTGTACGTTATTTAATCATGAGACGAAGGATTGTCCCACACTGATAGCAAAGTTGCGCAATAAAGGAGCACTCTAACCTCCCCTGACATAGAACCTGCAAATGATGAGGTCTGAGCTGCGCAAGGAAGACCCTAACGTAAATTTTGTGCTCCAAAGTGGAATTACGACAGGGGATGACAAAGGCAAGCAGTCCGAATAAAGTTCTTGGGTTCGCAAGCCTCCAACAAAGGAACCAGAGTTTGATTTGGAGCACGCTAAGGAAACCTTCATGGAAGCCAAGAAGAGCTTCACTAATGCCTCCACTTTAGGAAGTAAAGGTAGACCAGAGCTGATGGGCCCATCGATGCTCACACATTCCTAGAAACATGAATGAAGCTGCTGTATGACAGCAAGGATGTAAAGGGGTTGCAGGAACTCATAAATAGATGCGTTGGGACCGCACCAGGAGAATCGCACGTAGTCCAGAAGCTCGGAAAGCACACGATGCAAACGATAAGGGAGATAAGGTTGACCGCAGAGATTGGGGAACATGAGATGGACCAAGTGATTCTAGATCTAGGATGGGACTCGAACGTCCTTCCGAAGCAGACATGGGAGCACATGGGAAGGCCTATGCTATAATGGTCTCCTATCCAACTACGAATGGCGAACTAACAAAAGATCCTACCTATGGGGAGATTGCATGGAATCACAATAGATATCCAAGGAGCAAGTGCGCTAGCAAATTTCAAAGTGATAGTGATTGTTGATGACAACAATCCCTACCTCGCACTATTAGGAATAGATTGGGCTACTGACATGAATGGGGTGATCAATCTGAAGAAGCACAAGATGACATTTGAGAAGAAGTCTCTATGCATAGTTGTACCTTTGGACCCTGTAGAAGGGTTGCGCTATAGAGAGCCAGTGCGCGACTACAAAAGAGACGAAAATTTGGATTGCATCTACAAGATAACCGCACGAGAGCAAGACTAGGTGAATCCGACCGTGGATGGACGAATATCATGGGAACGCAAAAGCTCCTACACATCAGATTCAGATGAGGAAATAGAATGATGGTCAAACCAATTACATAACCACATTGAACTGTAACATGATGATGAGACTTCCGCGTTGCATATCTACAGAGGTAAGAGATCTACCTACGTATGATGGGTTAAGTGAGGTAGATGACTTCCTGAATAGACTTGAAATTGAGGTGCTGGAACAACAACATTTTGAAGCTTTTAAATGGGTACTGCACGCTAAACCCGCAAGGTGGTGGGGTACGCACCAAAGAGGCTTTGAGGACTGGAACGAATGCAGGAGGATGATGCGCATACAGTTTGGGAAGCCTCAAATGTGATTAACAGACAAGATTACCGAACGAGACGGTCTGCACACCCACCTATCGAAATGGATGCAGACATATGGTACGAAACCTGTGCGGATGCACTCAATCTTCGCGCTAGGAGACACGGTCAGTAATCATGTGCGGGCAAGGCCATGGCACGAATAACCCCTTTGGTTGGAACCACGGAGTATGGAAATACCAAGTGCGCAAAAGGTTATCCACACAAAAGCCTTTAGCAAAGTATGCGAAGCACTGAACAAGGCCCACAATGCGCAGCGGACTGACTGGGACCTGCGCGTACCAGCAGTTCTATGTGCTTAAAGGACCATGTGCAAGAAACTGATGGCGCAGGCACCTCCAAGGCTGGAGTATGGTGCGAACACTGTAATCCCTATAGAGCATAAAATGCCTAGTCCATGCATGGCAGCACCAGTAGATACGATGGTTCGCAGAACCTTGGAAGAAGGGATCGCACAACCAAATGAAGAAGAACACATGGGACCTAAGGAAGAAATCCAACAGGGCAATTTTAGGCTCCAAGAACTTGGGAAAGAAAGGGTACGATTAAGGGAGAAAAGCGCTCTAGTAGAAGTGGAAGTCAAGAAGCTGGAGGACGAGATAAAGGAAGATTTTCTCGATAGGAAGACCAGGGTGATAAAACAAGTTGCGCATGATCACGCTGAAAAGTTTGAGGACTATCACCATGCCTTGATCAGTCTTATGCCTTGGCTTGGACCGCATATTACTAAGCAAATCAACCAGGGTGGCACGCTACAGATGATAAAGTGCGCAACGCCGCCAATAACGATAAAAGGGGGCATCTTCTAGGAAGTGTGATGGATGACCGGAGGAAATCATATACAGGTGGTGCGGCCACCTGACTAGCCAACAAAAGTACATTCTTAGTGCTCCAATCAGTTGAAAGGAGGTACGGGACTATAAACTATTCTGCCTAGGAGTTGCACTCAGGAGTAAAGTGTCACAAGGCCTGCGACCGTGCAAGGGGGGTTGTGTTGCTACGCGGGTTGGCCAAAAAGTGACCGTTGGAGTCACTATTCACGATGTGATGCTTGACTTGACACCAAATGAAGCGAGCAGTAGGAATTTAAGATGAAATTTATGGGCAAGATTTGGAAAATCTGTCGGCCAGGGAGCATTAATGAACCGAATTTGGGGGGAACAGTCGAATTCAAATTCAAAAGGCACTATAAATTACAAAGGGCTGCCCAGCAAACAACACTTCGTCATTTGCGAATTGAGCTGTTGTATACCCCACGTAGCTTGAGCAGAGCCCTATTTGACCTGTGCAGAACATTGATTGAGCCCTTGAGTAAGCGAGCGATAGGTTTTTCGTTGGACACGATGGCAACATCTGAGGAAGTTATGGAAATCACAAAGATGATTGCTGAAGAGACTGCGCAGGCTCTGACTGTAGGGGATGCCCCTGAAGGTGCCGAGATTGTGGTAGAAATCCCCAAATCACCACGCATGCCAATACCAAAGAAAGACAAACAATCGATGGTTCCCGTACAGGTGTCCCCACAAAACCCATTGCGCACTAGGCTGACAATGGAGGAGAAGGGGATAGTTGTTAACATAGAAACCGACGAGGAGGAGGAAGACCTGGAGGACCTTATCATCGAAGAAGATGCGAATGAAGGCATGGAAGAGGAAATCGAGCCTGTGCACCCTCCAACAAAGCTGCCCGCCTATATCCCCCCGTGGAAGGGGAAGGCTAAATTGCCCAAGGATCTTGACGAGAGCAAGAGCTCTCTCCAGACCTCGCTCCTCTTAGACGACATCATTTTTGAGCACATGCACCTAGGACAGGTGCCTAGCTTGAAATTTGAATATTGGATCTCGGTGACCACGAGAAGTTCCCTCACCTAGAGATTGCATAGCTCATGAAACCTAAGCAGAACACTGCGGCGGGGGTTACCAAATTAGAGCTGCGAAAGTGGTTGCGCTGAGTGGAAAAGGTAGGGCTACTAAAGCTGCTCTGGGTGTCACATTTCCACCGCACCCCAATAACAATTTTTGTCATCAGGCAGCTGCTCTACCTGGTGCACGGTGGGTCCTTATGGCTGGAGGAGCCCATCCCCATCATAGACCACTTGATTCATCGCATTACCCGGCTTCCATGCAAAGGAGAGGACCCCGTAGTTATCTCAGAGAGGAAAAGTAGTGACTTGGCCATCACGGAGGCCATGAAGAAGAAATATAAACTAGAGAACAAGAAAAGGGGCTACACCATATCCAACATCAACAACAAAGCAGTTAAGGTGGCGACCCAAATACTGGCGAGTAAGGTTATGCACAAGTGTCGCGCGGACGAAGTACTTGAGCTAGTGGTGGCACTTGTTGAGCAATGCATGGAGGGGGTCCAGTATAACTAGTCTGAGTTCCTCTGCAAGGAATTCTTGGAGAATTGCCACGAGGCTCAAGAACAAGGAAAAACTTTCCACTATGCATGGCTTCTACTATCCATACTGCTCGTGGCAGGGGAATTGCTGGAGAACAGTCAGTTCCCCACAATTGACAGGGATTTGCTAGAGGCCACAAAGTACGCTACGCTCTGGGCCACAAAGGATGCAAATTGGATCTGTGACAGTAAGATATTTTGGGTGTTCATGGAAATAAACCTCAGAATGGGGATTAATCACAAGCCATGGTTATCACCCACTATCTACAACAGCCTGCAAAGTTTTGCAGAGTTTAAAGCGGACCTCCACAGCATATACATCAGAGCGCGCAAGGACCCAACCAAGGAATGGAGAGAGCTACCCTTTGTAGCCACGGACGACGTAATATTTAACGTATGGGAGACATGGCCACCGGAGTGGCGCGCTCCAGACATTGCGGCAATGGAGAGTCTACGACACAGAGAAAGAAAGAAGAGGCCAAACTAAGCATGGTGCAGTTAGCAAAGAAGAGAAGGAAGGAGGAAGCGGCAGCAGAAGCACAGGAGGCATGGGACGCTGCATAGACAGTAGCAGAATAGAAAAATGTCGTAGCAACAGCAGCAGTGCAAGAGGCAGCCACAAAGGCACGCAAGGTCCAAAAGTTGCCTTCACATGGGCAGGAAGCAGAGGAAGAGGAGGGAGGCATGGACCCACAAACCGTGCCAACACAACTGAAGTGCCAGTGCTCGAGCGAGCGGATAGGGATGTGCAAGAAGGTCAAGGCATCAAAGTTGTCTATTGACCCGATCAACCTTACTGAAGGCGATTTGCACGACATCGACGAGGCAGTGCATGATGTCACCTCCGAGGCCCTCCAGAATTTTGTGTAAGAGAACCCGATTATGTTGGGGGCCCTCAGAGCACAACTGCAAGAGTTTCAAGTGTGCACTCCTAAGGCTGGTACCATTTTGACCAGCCTCGCAATAGGGACAACTGTAGTAGAGCAGATGTTGCGCGCTCAACAGACAAATATGATAGTTCTATCGGAAGGGGAATTGGTGACAACAAATGAGGCTGATAGACCTACAATTAGCACACTGAAGGGTATCAAGATAAACATGGCTACACTCCCGCGGGAGACATTATACGTTCTGCAGGCTGGGATTACTGCAGAACTGCTGGCTAGGGAGATCCACACGCTGCAAGTACTAAGCGAGAAAAATATCAACATGGATCAGTTGAGCTTGCACCATGACAAAGTGGTGGCACATAATCGGTATTTGGTACAGGTATTGGAAGAATCTTGTCAAAGAGTTCCTGAGCTGGCCATCCCAACAAACACACTAGTAGAGGTGTGCATCCACAGGCTAGTAGCAGGGGTGCGTGAGGTGCGAGAAGAAATGACTAAGGTTTAGCTAGAGCTGAACCTTCAAATCGCATAACTATGGTTGAAGGCACAACTGTCCACCCCTCCAGAAGTAAGATAACAACATGCCATCACTATTACAGTAGGACTGGACAAGATCAGAAGTGCAGTAAGGGACTACACCAGAATTTTGGAGGAGTCATTCGAGGTCCTCACGAATCTGTAGGAGGACCCCAAAATCCAATGCTTAGAGACAGAGGCGCGTGAACTCCAACAGCACTATGACAACATGAAAGGAACTGTGCAAAGAGTGGCCCTCACCCAGGGGCTCGCGTGGATGCAACAAACCAAATCATTGAAAGAACAAGTGGACATGGCACGACACAAAGAAGTAGTCCTGAAGGTGAGAGTTCAGCCTTGGATCGGCAAGGCCTTCACCATCACAGCAGAAATTGAAGGCAAGGTTGCAAAAATGTAGGGGACACATGAACAGGTTCAGGGAAGCAGTTTCAACACCGTGGTCTCGGAACAATGCGTACAAGAGATCTAGTAGGCAGCTGCTCAGTGCGTTGCTGACCTTGCAGCAATTCGAGCAGAGTTGGAGGAACTTCAAACGAAGATATCCCCGCCGATAGAGTGACTCGAGGGCAAGTCACGATGTTTGTGTTGGGGGCCTGTTGGGCATGGAATCCACCTCAGGTATTTTTTGGGGCTTAAAGCCCAAGTTTTGACCAAGTCCATTGTAAAGACTCTGTAATTTGTGGGTGCAAAGTGTGAAGTCATAATAGAGTCACAGGGTTGTCCGACCTTGTTTTTGTAATGTAATATCGGCTTGATAGACCTACCCATGGTTCATGGATCATGGGATTGTATAAATAGAGTGAGGCTCTAAGTGTAGAAGATAGAATAGGAAAGTCGAAGAATAGAAGCATGATGAGTCTAAGAGATTGAGTCGAAGTGTAAAGCGTGTCTTTGGGTTGTAGAGTATGACAAGGCTCTGCAACTGAGTGCGCAGAGGCCTAGTCGTCTGCAGCTGAGTGCACAGGGTAGGTCGAGTCTGTGACCGTTGGAAGAATTAATAAAGAGAATTTTACCATATTTCTATATATCTTTTCCTATTTAATGTATTATTGGGTATAAATTGCAAGTGTACTGTTCATTCGCTACATGAACTTATATGTGTGTGATGTATAAATAAATATAACACAAGGGTTCTATTTACACAAAGGTAACTAACTAGTGAAGTAATATAGGTAAGATCTCAGGTGCATCTTAGGAAAATAGTGTAGAGCTCTGCTCCAATAGTGCGGAAGCCCCACAACCCCTAGTTAGGGTTGCGCAAAGGCAATTATATTAGGGCGCGAAGTAACCTGCGCGAAGGGAATAACAGTTGGACCGAATCCAACCCTCAGACATCTCAAGGGTGCAGAAACCTAGTTCCAGCACGCCCCCCATACTTCTTTGGGTGAGACCTGAGTCCGCGCTCCATGGACTATTGTCGAAAGGGCTAGTAGTATAGGGATTTGTTTGGCTAATTAACTCTGAACCTGGGTCAAGCCCCAACAAGCCAACACACATGAAAGCATCCATGAGCGTCACTATAATTTATTACAACATTAAATTTTCCTCTACAAATAAAATGATGGTAAATCGATATCCAAGGCTGAGATTTGCATAGACATGGTGTTGAGAAGACCAAGGTGAGGAGCTTGGTAATGCAGAGCTTGATCTAAATTCTGAAGAAAACATTGTAGCTATCAAAATGAGATGCTTGAATTAATAAATAAAAACTCGTTGGTCAGCTCTACGAAGGAGAGTCTAAACTAGGAGATTCTGGCTCTGCAGAATCTCTACATTCTCAATATACTTCAAACATTATATAGCATACATGGCTATAGGGAAGTTAGAATTAGAACCATACCCTAAGAAATAGAAACTAATTCTTATCTTAAGGTCTCATGAACCAACTCACACTATTATAGGATTTTTCATTATCTTCAACACTCCCCCTTAATGGAGAAGGGGTTCACAAACATGCCTAACATCTCCCTAAACATTTCAAACTTAATTTTTCCAGGAGGCTTAGTGAAAATGTCTGCAACATTATCACAAGTTTTACAATATGTAAGATGGATTTCTTTTGATTGAACTTTCTCCCTGACAAAGTGGAATTGTATATCAATGTGTTTAGTGTTCTTGTGAAACACCAGATTATTAGCAAGTTGGATTGAACTCTGGTTGTTGCATCTGATTGTTATTGCATCTTTCTGTTCTTCCCCGACATCCTAGAGAAATCTCCACAACAATTGCCTCACATGTTGTTGCACACATAGCTTGATACTCTGCTTCTACTGAAGACAAGGAAATTGTGCTTTGTTTCCTACTTCTCCATGTAATAACCCTAGATCCAATGCTAAATGTATAGCCTATTATGGATCTGCAGTCATCTACAATTCTAGCCCAGTCGGAATCTGTAAATCCTGTCAATCTAACATCAGAAGAATCAGTATAAATAATACCATAGTCTATAGTTCCTTGTAGGTACCTTAAAACACCTTTTGCTGCATTCCAATGACTCTCAAGTGGTTTGGACATGTATTGTCTTAGCACACTGACTACATAAGCCAAATATAGTCTAGTAATGGTCAGGTAGATTAAACTCCCAAAAAGCTATCTATAAAGTGTCGCATCTACCTCTTTAGAGCCATCCCCACTCTGAAGTTTAATGTTCTGCTATAGTGGTATTGCTGCAACCTTACACTGATCCATCCTAAATCTTTCCAGTAGACCTATGACATATTTACCTTGGGACAAAAAAGTTTGTCCTGAATCTCTCTAGATCTCAAGACCCAAATAGTATCTTTATTCACCAAGGTCTTTCATTTCAAACACTTGTGACATTTGTTGCTTGATTTCTTTTATTAGAACAACAACATCACCTATAATAATTAAATCATCTAAATACAAAGAAATCAACACTATGTGCCCCTTTTCATCTTTCATGGTATACAGATTAGGGTCATTTTTACTTCTGTTGTAGCCAAGTTGCAGAAAAAATGAATCAATCTTTTCATACTAGGACCTGGGTGCTTGTTTTAGTCCATATAGAGCTTTCTTTAATCTACAGACTAAATGTTCTTTCCCTTTCTAGACAAACCCCTCAGGTTTCTCTAAATAAACCTCCTCTTTCAATTCCCCATTTAAAAATGCAGATTTTACATCTAGTTGGTGAATCATCCAATGTTTCTTAGTAGCTAAAGCAATCAACATTCTGATAGTATTTAGTTTGGCTATGCGAGCAAAGGTTTCTTCGTAGTCAATGCCTTCTTTTTGTGAATACACCTTTGCTACCAATCTAGCTTTTAATTTATCTATGGTTCCATCTGCATTAATCTTGGATTTATACAACCATTTACAGCCTATGGTTTGTTTCACTTCAGGAAGTTCAACCAGCTCCCAAGTGTTTTTTCTGATTATAGATTCATATTCCTGTTCCATAGCTGTTTTACATTCACTACATTCATTTTCTTCCTTATAACTAGAAGGTTCAACAACATTCATCATAATAGTTATAAAAGCATTTTCTCTATATCTTGCTGGCAACTGAGCTTTCCTACTTAAGCTCTTGAGTGATGGGGTAGCTTCAAACCTTGTCTCGTTATCATTTTCTAGACTTGGCTTGACAACTACATCATCTTCTTTCCATTCCTGCATCTACTGCTGCTACATCTAGTACTGCTCATTGTTGTCACCTGATTCATCACTTCTTCCACCAATAAGGGCACATGCCAGTCTTCCTTAGCATAGTCATGGCTTCCATCATTAACCTGCTCATGAAACACTACATCTCTGCTCACAAATACTTTATGAGTAGAGGGATTAAATAGTTTGTAAGCCTTAAATTTTGTACAATAGCCAAAAAAATACATTTGATGGCCTTTGAGTCAAGTTTCTTTCTATCTTCCTTTGGGATATGAGCAAAGGCTTTGATGCCAAAAACTATCAAAAGCTTAACTGTAGGCTTATAACCAAATAAAGCTTCAAAGGGAGTTTTAAAATCTAAACTTCTTGTTGGACTCTTATTCTTTAGATATACTACAGTATTAATCGCTTCAACCCAAAAGTTGTTAGAAATATTCTTACCTTTCAACATACTGCGAGCACACTCCACAAGGGTTCTATTCTTCCTCTCTGCAACCCCATTTTTTTGAGTGTGGGGTACTGTAAACTACTATTGTATCCCATTATCTTTGCAATATTTGAGTGCAGAAGCTTTCTTGTACTCTCCCCCTTGATCCGAGTGGAGAATATTGATGCATTTACCTGTCTTTTTTTCAACCATACTTCTGAACTCCTTGAAGTATTCAATATTGTTGCTCTTCTTCCTGAGTACATACACCCAAGTAAATCTAGTACAGTCATCAATGAACAATAAAAAATAGTATGCACCACCTAACAATCTTGTCTACATAGGCCCACATAGATATGTGTCTAGCAGCTTGAGTATATCTCTCTTCTTTCTATCAGGATTCACAGGAAATTCATGTGCAACTTTCCGGTGCACATGCATCACAATCAATATGAGAAAATTTTAAAACAGGAAGATCTTCAACCTTACCTCTTTTCTATAAAAGCAGCAAATCATTGAAGTTAATATGGCCGAACCTCTGGTGCCATAAGTCCACTATAGTCATGGCAGATGATGCCAATGCCTGATGTGGTGCGCTTTTGACATTTAACTTGTACAATCCTCCCACACAAATACCTAATGCAATAGGCTTCATAGAATCCAATAGTTCTTTAATGCCACAATATGATTTATAAAACTCTACCTTGAGATTTTGATCAGTGATAGTAGAAACAGAGATCAGATTCTTTTTTATCCCGGGTACATACATAACATTATGGATATGTCTAATATTTCCATCAGGCAAAACAACAGGAATATTACCATAACCTTTTATTTGGTACCCTCTATCATCACCAAGATAGATGTTTGCTCCACTGCTGGTCCCTTTGAAGTCTTAAAACCACTGATTGTTCCCTGTCATGTGGATAGATGCACCTGAGTCGAAAAACTAGGTATCTATTTCATCCTCCTTAGCAAAAAATGCAGAATCAGATATGAACAGTCTGATGTTCTAATTGTGTTCCTCATCAGCAAAATGACCTGCATGCAGCTTATGTCGCTTCCGACCTTCATCAAACTTATTTTTCATGCAATATTTGGCTATATTGCCAGTTCTACCACAATAAAAACATTTGGTTGCAGAGTCATTTCTATTGAAAGACATACCTTGAGGTGAGGGCATCTTTCTCTATGAGGCTACACTGCTCTTTGTGTTGCATTTGGCTTTCCTCTGAATGGCTTATTCTTCACCATTAAGGCTAGATCCAAACTCTGGGTTTTATGAGTTAGTCGCCTTTCCTCCTCCTGCATGAGGATTCCTACCAATTCTTCAAATACAAGGGATTTTTCTCTTATATTCAAGCGAGTGATGAACATTTGATACACGTTAGTCATACCATTCATAGTAATCATGACCAAATTGGTCTCACATAACTTCACCGATATCACCTAGCTTGTTCTTGAGCTCCTTGATCTGTGAAATGAATGCTACAACTATCTCATTCTCCTCCATCATGATGGAGTGAATCTTGCTCTTCAAGAACATCGGTCGATTGATGTTCTTGACCTCATAGAGTTCCTTGAGCATCTTCCGGATCTTTGGTGCAGTCTTGCAATCACGGATATGGGGATAATGCAATATTTGACTAACAATTTCAGGAGAATTCTCACCTTAGTCTCCCGCTTGTCCCAGTCTTGGATTGTTGTTGTTGTTCCCCCTGCAACGAGGTTTTACTTCACCTCATCATTGTTCACAATCGTCCATGCATTGTGTCCCTAAAATAGAGTTTGCAGCTTGAATTTCCAACCAAAGTATTTGGATCCATCCAGTTTATTGTTTTCATTGAGGTAAGCTTCTCCTACTTGATTATTCATCTTGAATTAATAAAAAACTTCAAACCCAATTGTAGAAATTCTGACTGTAGATTAACCTAATAATGCAATATAACTAAAGCAAAATACTTTAATCTACTTCTACAATCAATTTTGCAAAAGCTTAAAAGATTTGAGCAAGATCAAGTTGAACACATAACTAGAAGAAGAATCAATGCACATGAAACACAGAAGAATGCTCAGGGGAAAGCCTCGGCTAAAGACCCCACTATTTGTATTATCATACAAGTGGAAATATATCAGGATTACACAAAACCTTAGCTCTCGCAGCTAGTCAGCTCTCAGTACAATCCCTCACAGATGCTCACAAACAAAATAGACTGCTCATAAGCCTTCTCCTCTGCCCTCCAAGCTCCTATTTCTTTGCGCTATTTCTCCTAGGTGATCCTACTGTTACCAAGTGTAACACTGATCACTCACACTAATCTCACACCCTGTAAAACTACGCAATCTTCAAAGAATGAATTCCTTCTGCACGCATGAGTTTTGTTTATAGGAAAACACATGTAACTAATAGTACATTGTCCTTGTCTTTAATCTCAACTGGGTCTTTCTCGAAATAGACATGCATGAGTTACTGATGAAAGAATCTTCAGTTATCTGGAGTACACTAGTTGGATGCATGCATGCATTAACTAACTGAACTCGCAACTAGTTCCTCAAATAGTTTGGAACTAATTTAATTGAACTTAACTCAATAAACTGAGCTAAATAATTACAACTCAATCTTATCTCCTTAATTTAAGGGATAACTGTTGCATGAATTCACAAATACTTCTAACTTGAATTTCTCCAACTAATTAACTCAAGATGAATTAATTAATTACTTTTTAGGCAGTTGATGAGACTAAATTCGAATTTTAATTCCCAATTTTAATTCAAGGACAAATTACAATTGCAATATTCATGTTGCCACATTTCAACACTCTCTCTCAACAAGAAAGGGATTATCTGTCACCCCGATCCTATCTCTATTGAACTCAAATTTACACTTTGACAATGCCTTTGTCAAAATGTCAGCATCTTGCTCCTCGATCGAAATATACTACAACAACATGTGTTAGGCCCCTATACTACTAGTGTAACCCCTTATTGTTATTAGTACAGCCCACTTATTATATTGATGTACCCATGTAGTGCCCATATTGTTACTATTGTGCCCCATAGAAGCCCACTATTGTTATTATTGTGCCCTTACATTATTATTGTTATGTCGGCTCTGATTATGTTATGACCCCTTAGACTCCTATATATAGAAAGGAGGTCTTTTCATTTGTATCATCCAAGAATTGTTCATTTATGTAATGTAAAGAAGGTTGCCCCCTTGAAGAGGCTGAATTCTAAGGCGTTGATCTATCTTTTCTATCTTTTCTTGAGCTGGTTTCATAACGTTTGGTATCAGAGCTTTGGATTCTAGGGTTTCGCTGCTCCAAACATGTGATCATGGTATTTTCGCTATAAATTTTTTTCTGTGACGTTTCAAAAGCTAAAAAAAAACCCATTTGAGAAGACATCGCGCTGAATCTCAAGTCCGAATTTCAGAGCTTTTTGCGCTATATTTGCGGAGATATGATCTGAGGAAGTTGGTCTTTTTGCAGACTCCTGAATTACATTCCAAACAGGTGACCTGGGGAAAATCATCATAACTTTTTCCCTGAGCATTGGATTAAAATTTCGTAAGAAGGTGCAGAAAGAGGACAGACTGTAGTTTCTTGTATATATTTTTCAGAGCCAAAGGACAAAACAATGACTCGTGGCACGTCGTACAAGTTCACTCTACTGAACTAGTCTATAATCAAGTCATTGTGGGAGATTTCGCATAACTCTTCCTTGGAGAATCCAATTTGGGTCAGACTTGTGGCATTGGAAAGAGGACACAGAGGGTTACTGCAGGTCGCAATTTCAGAACTTAAGCTCTGAAAGTACAGAGTTACATTCGTTTCGAAATCGAGCTCCTAAAATCAAGAAAAAGCAAGATGAGGAAGTTTGATGGCAAGGATCCGGTAAATTGGATACTTCAGATGGAGCAATATTTTGATCTACATGGTGTACCACTGTTACAAAAGGTATGTATTGCATCTTCATATTTAGAACCAGATCAATTTTTATGGTATGAAGGGCTTTGTTCTCATAAAAAACTTGTTACGTGGTCAATTTTCATGGAGGAAATGATAGCACATTATGAGGATACAAAGAGCAACACCTTCTTTAGAGAAACACCACAACAATTGGAAAGAGTAAAAGGGCTTTGTGACATAGTGGAAAGCAAAATTATGGAAACCAGGAAGCATACCCCTCACAACTATAAAAATGGAAGTGTTGTTTCTCCTAGCCTTCCACAACCTACAAGGGTTACACCAAAACAATTGGAAGAAAAAAGAGAAAAAGGGCTTTGTTACAATTGTGATAACAAATGCACTAAAGGTCATAAGTGTGCTGAAAAGAAATTATTCTACATAGATTGTGAAGAGGAAGAAGAAAATGAGCAAGAAAGGTCAAAAGAAGAGGATATACTCCAATAACAAAGCCTAAATGAAGAACAAATAAATCCGACCATATCTTGTAATGCATTGGCAGGAATTACCACTCTTCAAACTCTCAAGATAGAAAGACATATCAAGAAGAAAAAGGTGCAAGAAGCGAAAGATCACATCGAGAAAGAAGAAATGAATCCAACCATATCTTGTAATTCATTGGTCGAAATTACCACTCCTCAAACTATCAAGATAGAAGGACATATCAAGAAGAAAAATGTTCAAGAAGTGAAAGATCACATCGAGCATCAAGAAATGGATCCGACCATATCTTGTAAAGGATTGGAAGAAATTACCACTCCTCAAACTTTAGAGATAGAAGGACATATCAAGAAGAAAAAGGTTCAAGCAGTGAAATATCACATCGAGCATCAACAACAAGTTCTCCAAATTTTAAAGGATAACGCCACTTCGATGCAAAATCAAACGAAAAAACAGGTAGATCAACATCGTAGTGAAAAAGTTTTTGATGTAGGTGATTGGGTATTTTTACTGGTACATATCAAGCAAGCTATTTATGAGAAGGAAATGTTGGCAATACTACATGCATTTAAAAATTGGCGACCTTATCGAATGGGAAGACTCTTCAAGGATGAGGATGTGGAAGCATTGTTTTGTGCTATTTTTATTATCCAACCAGAGTGGATAAACGAAGCAAGGGATGAATGGAAGAAGGATGAAGAAGTATGGCCACTTATTCAAAAGTTGCAAAAGATCCCAATTCAAACAATATTGCCAGAAATTGAAGAGGAAGGAAAAATCATATTGGAACCTGGAGCAGTCAGAGAAACAAGAACCCAACAGCTACGAAATCGATCAATTTTAGAGTATCTCATCAAGTGGAAGAACTTACCCACTGAAGATTCCACATGGGAGGACAAGAATTTTATACAGAAGCATCAAGAACTACCCAAGCATTGAGGACAACGCTTTTTGAAGGAGAGGGGCATGTTAGGCCCCTATACAACTAGTGTAACCCCTTATTGTTATTAGTGCAACCCACTTATTATATTGATGTACCCAGGTAGTGCCCATATTGTTACTATTGTGCCCCATAGAAGCCCACTATTGTTATTATTGTGCCCTTACATTATTATTGTTATGTCGGTTCTGACTATGTTATGAACCCTTAGACTCCTATATATAGAAAGGAGGTCTTTTCATTTGTATCATCCAAGAATTGTTCATTTATGTAATGTAAAGGAGGTTGCCCCCTCGAAGAGGCTAAATTCTAAGGCATTGATCTATCTTTTCTATCTTTTCTTGAGCTGGTTTCATAACAACATGATCCTCCTTGCTACATAGACTCTGAGAAGATGATATCGGATATCGATGTGCTTGGACCTATCATGAAATATTGGATTCTCGAAGAGTTTGATACAACTCTGATTATCACAATAGATCACAGTTGGATCCATCCTCTGATCAAACAAACCAACTAATATTTTCCGCATCCAGATGGCCTCACATGTTGCCTGACTTGCAACCATGTATTCAGCCTCTACCGAGCTGAGTGCAACCAACCTCTGTTTCCTGTTGTACTAAGAAACTACAATTGACCCAAGGTTGAAAATCCATCCTGATGTGCTCTTCCGATCTGATTGACTCCTTGCCCAATTTGCATCATTGAAGCCCTATAGCTTCACTCCCTCTGTCCATCTATACCATAATCCATACTGAGATGTGCCTCTTAGGTATCTCAAGACATGATTTTCCACCTTCCAAAACATCTTTGTAAGTTGAACCATAGCTTAACTCAGCTCGTTCACAGCATAGCACAAATCTAGTCATGTGTTCACTAAGTACATCAGTGAACCCACAAGCTACCTGTACACAGTAGCCTCTACTACTTCTCCTGAAGTAGCATCCTCCTTCCTCTAGTTACCTGCTAGAGGAGTCTACATGGGCTTGCACTTCTCCATGTGGAATCTCCTGAGTATCTCATTGGCATACTTGCCCTGAGACACAAACAACTCCCCATCCTTATGCCACACTTCCATGTCAAAGAAGTAATGCATGAGACCCATGTCTTTCATATCGAATTCTCTTGTAAGGTCCTCCTTGCAAGACATGATCAACTGATCATCACCTATAAATATGAGATCATCAACATAAAGTACAATGATCAATTGCTTACCTTTCACCAGATGTGGTACAGGTTCACATCCACTTCACTTTTTATGAATCCTAACGCGGTGAAGTAGTTGTCTATCCTGGTGTACCAAGCACAAGGTGCTTGCTTCAACCCGTACAAAGCTCTCTTGAGTCAGAACACATTTGACTCACGATTGAAGGTCTCAAAACCTTCCGGCTACTCTATGTACACCTCTTCCTCAATCTTTCTATTAAGGAATGCAGTCTTCACATCCATCTGATGGATCTTCCAACCAATCTATGTTGATAGTACCAACATCGATCTGACAGATGAGCACCTTGCTACTGGAAAAAAAGTCTCATCATAGTAAATCCCCTCGACCTGTGAGAAACCACGGGTAACAAATCTTGCCTTATGCTTCTCCACACTACCATCAGAAGCTTGTTTTACCTTGTAAAACCAACAGGAACTCACAACTGACTTGTTCACCGATCTTGGAACCACATCCCAAACACTGTTAGAAACTATGGAGTCATACTCCTCCACCATAGCATCAACCCAAATCGGCTGCTACACTGCTTACTCAAAGGAATATGGTTCGGTCTCAACACATTCCCCAACAAGGCCCATGTATCTAGTGTACCTCTCAAGTGACCTCCTCTGTCTGCAATGAGAAGATGGTTCTCCCACATTCTCTCTTGCATCCGTCAACAATCTGTCAGCTTCTCTTGTGCGCTTTCATCCATCTCTGGAGGACTCTGCTTAAGTGGATGTATCCACTCCTGGGACCTCTGCATGCAGTTGCTCCACATCAGTCTGAGGCTCCTCCCTTTTAGGAATCAACAGTTACTCCAGAGCCTGTAGTTCGAGCTCCCTCTCAAGGGAAACTCGCATGGCCTTCTGCTCATCAAACTTGAGATCTCTGTGAACCACTGTCCTCCGACTAGTAGGCAAGTACACCCGATAGTTGTGGGGTGTATCACTGTACCCCACAAGTATCCCCAACTCAGCTGTCGGCTCAAGCTTCTTTTGTGCATCTTTTGTCACATGGAAATATACTGATGAGTCAAAGATCTTGAAGTGACCCACATCTAATCTCTTATCGTACAAAGCTTCCTCTGGTGTCTTCATCCCAGGTATGCGATGCGGGATTCTATTATGCAAATAGACCACTATGTTGCATGCCTTAGCCCACAAATGAAGTGGTAGGCCTTGGTCATGCAGCATCGCCTGTGCTGCCCCTACAATAGTTCTATTCTTCCTCTCGGCCACCCCATTATGTTGTGGGTTATGAGGTGTCGTCAACTCTCGTTTAATTCCTTCTGCTGCATAAAAGTCTTTAAACTCTTGAGAGACATATTCTCCACCATTGTCACTTCTCAAGGCCTTGATCTTCTTCCTTGATTATTTCTCAACCAAAGCTTTGAACTCACAACACTTTGAGAAGGTTTGGCCCTCTTCTGCATGAAATAAATCTAGCATTTACGAAAATAATCATCAATGAAAATCACATAACTGTGTTGCGTTGTAGATGCCGTCGAGAGTGGTCCACACAAATTAATATGAACTCAACTAAGATCACTTCTGCTCGACTATCTCGATTATGAAAGGAAGACTTGGCGTACTTTCCCAAGGTACAAGCTTTGCATGTGTCAACTTGCTCAAGTTTACCTCTGGGAAGTCCTGTAGATATCTGTTGCATTATCTTCAAGGCCCCATGATGCAAATGGCCCAACCGCCTATGCCATAACTCGCCAATGTCTTGGCTTTGCACCAATTCTTCTTTCGAACTCAATGCTGCACAATCATCTACCTCTAGTTTATAGAGATTCTTCACTTGAATCCCGATCCTCTTGGTCTGACCCATGGCTATGTGTCTTAGGAACACCTTTCCTTTACTAAAGACAACATCGTAGCCTTTATCCTCCAGCATTGTGACAAATACCAAGTTCTTCTTCAGTTCATGCACATACTTCGCATATGTCAAGGTGAGAGGAGCTCCATTCTCCCTCTAAAAAGCAATCGTGCCCACTCCTAAAACATTGTACTTTCCATCGTCACCCATCTCTATGCGCATCTTTAGGTCTTTATCCTCCAAGGTATTGAATAAACTTTTATCACTGGTCATGTGGAATGAGGCTCCATTGTCAAGATACCAAACACAACCCACCATCGATGACACCATGCATGCGATGAGAGTAAAATCCATTTCGAATTGAGAGGCCAATGCCTCACCTTCCGATCCTTTTGTGGATCCCTTCTTGGACTTCTTCGATGGGCAATTAGTTGCATAATGTCACATCTCGTGATAATTAAAGCATCTCACTTTAGATTTGTCACTCTTCTTCCCTCCATGAGAAGAATTCAATTTGGAATGGGAAGCCTTCCCCTTCCCTTTCCTTGCCTTACTTGCTAAGGCCATATTTTCTTCATCATCATTCTTTGATGAAGAACCATCTCGTGTGCTCCTCTTGATCTCCTCCTGCATGAGATCTGACCATAGTCGTTCCCAATCCGGCAGTTTCTCCCTTCCATTCACAGAGTCCTGGTAGCTATTCCGATTATTTGGAAGGCCAAGGAGAGCGAGGCTCACCATATCATCATCGGCATTAGTTATTCCCACACTACCAAACTCATCTCTGTCGGTGGTGAGCTTGTTCAGATATGTGGAAATAGTATCGCCCTTCTCCATCTTGATTTTCTGACGCTTATCCTTGAGCGCCAATTTCCTCTAGTTGCTACTGTTCTGGTAGAGGTATTTCAATGTCTTTCACATTGAAAATGGAGTATCCTTCCCATAGAGACTCGAGACAATATGGTCTCGAACTCCCTCTAGGATGATCCTTCTCGCCTTTACCACACACTTCTTCCACTCAGCCGACTCTTGTGCATTAGCTGCAGCTGGCTTTTGGATTTCTTGATCAATGAAATTCTTCAAGCCATTGTCTTCTAATACAACTTCCATTCTATCTTTCGATGCTATGTAATTCGAGCTTCCTTCCAAGGAATACTCGAGTCTCAAGCCATAGAACACCATGACCAACCTAAAGTATGATATGAATTCGATTTGCACCTGCAAACCCGAACTTCAAACTTCGAATTCTCTTCTCAGTATATTGTTCATAGCTCCGATAACCTTTGCTCTGATACCATATAAAAATTCTGACTGTAGATTAACCTGATAATGCAATATAGCTAAAGCAAAATACTTTAATCTACTTCTACAACCAATTTTGTGGAAGCTTAAAAGATTTGAGCAAAATCAAGTTGAACACATATAACCAGAAGAAGAACCAATGCACATGAAACACAGAAGAATACTCAGGGGAAAGCCTCAGCTAAAAACCTCATTATCTGCACTATCATACAAGTGGAAATATATCAGGATTACACAAAGCCTTAACTCTCATAGCTAGCTAGCTCTCAATACAATCCCTCACAGATCCTCACAGACAAAATACACTGCTCATAAGCCTTCTCCTCTACCCTCCAAGCTCCTATTTCTTTGCATTGTTTCTCCTGGGTGATCCTACTGTTACCAAGTGTAACACTAATCACTCACACTAATCTCACATCCGGTAAAACTGCGCAATCCTCAGAGTGAATTCCTTCTGCATGCATGAGTTTTGTTTATAGGAAAACACATGCAAATGATAGTACATTGTCCTTGTCTTTAATCTCAACTGGGTCTTTCTCAGAATAGAATTACATGAGTTACTGATGTGAAAATCTTCAGTTATCTGGGGTACACTAGTTGGATGCATGCATGTATTAACTGACTGAACTCACAATTAATTCTTCAAATAGTCTGGAACTAATTTAACTAGGGTTAACTCAGTAAACTAAGCTAACTAATTACAAATCAAATACAACTCAATCTTATCTCCTTAATTTAAGGAATAACTATTGCATGACTTCACAAAGACTTCTAATTTGAATTTCTCCAACTAATTAATTCAAGACGAAACTAAATTCCAATTTTAATTCAAGACCAAATTAAAATTGAAATATTATTGTTACCACATTTCAACACCAATAAAAAAACAACCCCGATCTTCTTCAAAAATAAACTATCTGACATGCCTGATTAAAAAAAGAGCCTAGATCCAAAAGAAAAAGAGCCCAGATCTCCTTTTTTCCAATCGGTCCCCTTTTTCTAATGATGAACCTCTCTTTTTATTTAATTAAAAAATTAAAAAAACTTAAATTCTTTCCCCTTTCCTTTTTAGAAAAATACTTTAAATAAAAAACTCTTATTCCTTCTTTAGGATTACATGAATTCTTTCCCCTTTAAAACAATCGCCCCATTTTTTTCTTTTTACAAAACTCACCCTTTTTAATAAGAGCCCAGATATTTAATTAAAAAAAAACTTAACAAATTTCCAATACGCAAATGTTCAAATGTATTTTTCACGATGCAACATCCGCAATGTATCTTCATGATGCACCGCCAAAAAAATAGCGTGACCTTGACGGCCAACAGCAGCAATTCTCCTTCACGTGATCCCTGAGAATATCTTTCACGCGACCTCCAGGCAAGTCTCTGGCCTGCGATTTAGCAGCGAATCCACGCTCACGCAGCAACTATCTGCCACCTCTGCTCACTGAGATTTTACCTCCAAGGTGCCACGCAGTGCTGGCCTCGACCATGAATTCATATCCAACACGCTGCCGGATTGATGCTCACCTCCAGGCATCCAACGTGGCTTCAATTTCACAGAGTTCTCAGTCCTTCCACGGCCCCAGATCCACACCAATCCACGGCCTCCTTCCACGCCTTTCTCTGCACATGCTTCTCTGTGCCACCGCTCTTGCGGCCTCCACAGGAGTCTTCCTCTATGCGATCTTCTTCCTCCTCGGGAGACTGCAGCGACCTCGGCCTCAGCAGCATATCTTGCCTCCTCAATGTATCACGCACGCATAATAAAAAAAACACATTCAACATGCAAAGAAACACAGTTTTTCCCAGCACATCTGAAAATAAAAAAGCGCGTAAGTCTAGTAGTGAAATGGACGCCATTTTCTCACCAAAATTTGTATTGATTTCGCCTTAGTTGCGCCGGCCTCTCTCCACTCAAGTACAACCTTCTTTCTTCGGCCTTGTAGGTATGATACCATGTCAAAATGAGATACTTGAATTAATAAATAAAAATTCACTGTATGATACCATGTCAAAATGAGATACTTGAATTAATAAATAAAAATTCACTGACTAACTCTACAAAAGAGAATCTAAACCAAGAGAGTCTGGCTCTATAGTATAGCTCTACATTCTCAATATACATCAAACATCATATAACATATATAACTATAGAGAATGTAGAACAATACCCTAAAAATAGAAACAAATTCATGTGAACCAAGTGACACTATTATAGGATTCTCCATTATCTTCAACCGTGACTAGCAATTCTCTATCTCATGAGGAGTTTAGTAGTTGAAGTCGAGATCATTGGTTATTTGTGTAAAGGCAACAATGGAGATCCATTCGGAGGCGATAAGACCAGAGACAATAGGAAAGGTTGACAAGGGTCATCTGTGAACGATGCGTGGGACGTTTCCAGCGTGAGTGACGCGTTTGGATCTTCAAATGTGGATGATTTCGGTGCAGAGGAAGGTGACGAGGAGTGTGTTTGATTTGAGTTTGGGCAACTTAATTAAGTCGATCCATATTCAAAGGCTTGATTTCTGCTACAACGTCTCAAATTTTCCACGATTCGCCTTGTTTCACAGTTTCCATGTTTGCATAGGAGATTCAAATCTGAATTTGTATCTTTCGTTGGATTCTTCAGTATTTTGATACGAGGAAGATGATGGCTTAGCGACTCTGACATAATTTCCAAGGGGGAGCTGAAGACATTAAATGTGTTTGCAGGCGGGCCATTGACTGTGATTTGATGGGCATTTTGGCGTGGAGTTCAAACGCTACATCGGCCCTACTGATTTAGTCTCTGTAACGGCAAATTTAAATTCTCTGAAATAAGCATCTCCTGGCCCTTCTTTGCAGATGATTCTCCTAATTTCTATCCTCTTTCTACTTGCAGCAACGTATTGACGTCTGAGTTTGATTTCAATTAGATTGATATGTCTGTGCATAACCCTTCGGCCTGCTCCACCGCTTTTGTATTTTCTATTTTGTTCGTGTCACCTATTAATGTCAATATTAAACCAATCACTTACTATTATTTGGTCAATGTTCATTCTTTCCATAAACGTTATTACATGTAAGGGTTAGAATTTATTCTACTACGTCTGTTGACATTGAAATGATTCATGAAAAGTCGTATTGTTGCAACATATTTCCCCTTTCATTCAAAAAAATTGTTCATTTATTACTCACACTGCTCTGTATCAACTTTCTTGGTCATCCAACATGAGACCTGAATGGTCTTCTCAACATTTTTCTCATGATTTCATCCACGATTCCCTCCAAAATTTTCTCGTATGCAAACAGATCAAAGGGTTTCTGTGTGGGCTTGAATTCAAAACCAAGCGACCTAGACCTAGAGCTAGATATTATGAATATGTTTGAGATATTATGAATATGTTTGAGATTGTGGCCTTTCTGTGCGTAATTTCTTGTGGAAGAGTTGTGCACTGGAGCGTTGTTGTTTCTAAAAGAGCCGTTGCATGTGGACAACGCAACGCAGACTTATCTGTTCGTTGGCTCAAAAAATTTGCAATGATCAACACACCGCTCTGAGTGGTGGAATGATAAGTTGGCTGTTGGTTGAAAAAGCTAGGATTCTTACATGTCATGTAGTTGTGGGTACTCAAAGAACCATTTCATAAATCATCATTGTTCTATGAATCAATATAGAAGTGGATAGTTCCCTGCTTTACAAAGGGTACATCTATATTTGCGCACAAAGGAAAAAAATTGCATTAAAGAGAAAAAAAAAAAGAGTGCATTCACACTTGTCTTGACTGCGTGCTGGACGAATTGAGAATTTTGAAGTGCCCCCAATTGTAAAGTTTAATTTAGTTTCCAAAATTCATTTTCTGCAGATAAGAATCCAGATATCTGAAATCACCTTGGAAAGAGATTTTTTGTTTTACTCATGGCGATTACAATGACCAAGAGATCAATTTTTGTATCATATTTGTAACCTGACGAGGAACGCTGGACTCATTCCACAATCAATTAGAAATCGACTTGCATTTGGGCAACGTATAGAAAAGCAGTGAGATTCTTTTCTTGAATAACATCAACAATCTTTTCCCATTGTTTAGGAGTTGGATCAACCTTTTTCACGATAGCGATGGAAACTCTTTGTCAACACCATATCAAGGTTTCACCTCTCAAAAGCAAATGGTGAGAATTTACTTTATATTTACATTCATTAATTTGTTTTAATGGGAAGCAACTAAAATGATTTTAAAAAGTAATTTTTATTTTGGAGTGATAAGAAGATATTTTGGAATGATAAGGTGTGTTATGATTTTAATTTTTCATTTTGGAATGATAAGGGATGGTCCACGGATAGTCACAAAGTCTAGTGTACAGTTGAAGTCAATTTTTTTAGTGTTGGGAGTTAAAGTTACTTGTAATGTAAGTGAGTCAAGGTTAAGTTAGAATTATTCATTATACTTGGGTGGATGATCGGTGGAGCTTTACATCCATTAGGGTAATTTTGAGGTCTAAAATGGACCTCCTAAAAAAAATGTACAACCAAAATAAACTTTATAAGAACCAATAGGATTCAAGATGAGGATATAAACCATGTGGATAATTCAACATTTTTGGAGTAAAAAAGTAAAAAGATTAAAAAATAATAAAATAATAATACTACTTTTTCAGCTCGGATATTCAACTTATTTCCTTAAGGGTTTACTCAAATTTCGAGTGGGAGTGCTAATTGGATGAAAATTTTAATTTCTCATCCAAGGAGTGCCCATGTTGAACACTTTCGATGGACCTTGCTACATAAAAAATGAGAAATACATGAAAAAATGTTATTGCAATCATGTTTTTCATGTATTTCTCATTTTTCGTGTAGCAGAGTCCATTGAAAGTATGCAACATGGGTACTCCTTGGATGAGGAATCAAATTATGCATCCAACGAGTGTTGCCACTCAAAATTTGAGTAAACCCATAAGGAGATAATTTGAAAATATGAGTTGAAAAAATAGTTTTTCCTTTATTCCCTCTATTATTTGATGATGTAATCTAATCTTATTTTAATATTTCCACTATTATTTTATAATTTCCTTTAGAGGCCCATTTTAGACCTCAAAATTCCCCTAATTCTAAACTAGTCATTAAGAAAAATTGATCATGGTTAAGTTCTCAACTGTTAAATAAGAACTCCTTAATTTGGGTGCATTTTCGGTAGTAACTGACGCGTTGAGGTAACATAAAAGAAAGCGAGTGAGTACAAGTGAGCATGTTAAAGACCAAAATGGGTAAAGGAGGAAAACGTCTTCAAAGATTAAAACTATATATCAAAGAATTGCAAGAGTGCAATCATGAATTACACAACAAAATTGAAGTACTTGAGTGAAAGTTAAAGCAAAATTAAAACTTAATCAATCAAATGACTAGCACATAGAAGAAACAAGATATTTTCAAATTGAGCTAGATATGAAAAAACAACTCATTAATGCACTCCATATTAAATTAAGTGAAAAACAAGATCTACCTGATGCATGATGTACAAAGAAGATAGATGCACTGTGTAACACAGAAGGCCTCATCGAAACAACAAATGTAATTTGTGAAAGAGATGACCTCATTCAGGATGTTGATGAAATTTGTAACACAAATGATCTAATCCACCATATTGATGAAGGTTGTGACAAAAATGATTTAATCCACCAGATTGATGTAAGTTGTGACATAGATGATCTCATCCAGCAAGTTGTACTACTAAATGATGCAACTAGTAGTACTAAAGATCTAATTGAAAAGATTGATGTAGCATGTGATACAGATGAATTGTTAATAGAAATGATTCTCAGTGCGATACAGATGGTTTAATGAATCAAACACAGAATGTTAGCAACAGTAGTAAGTGTGAAAAAAAACAACAGAATGGTCTTTCCAAGAAGGTGATCAGACCTTGGGAAAAAAATTATTTCAACAAAGATCAACGTGGCTTGGGATATAACAAAGAAAACACTTTTTATGTTTCATATTTTTAAAAATTAGTTTAGATTGTAAGTGTCGGTTTTCTAGAAAATACCCAAAATCCTATTATTGTTAACCATTGTAAGAGAAATGGTCATATGGAGAGTAAATATTTCAATCTCCATGCTTGTCACCATTATGGAAAGAAAAATAATGTATCAGAGAAATGTCGAATGCAGAAGAAGACTAAAGTGATAATTAATTATGGTTGGATAAACCCTTGGAAATGGAATCTAGAAATGAATAAACTGCATAATTCCTACAATCTACTTAAGATAGAGGTAAATATAAAGTTTTCTGAAGAATTAAAAAGAGAAACTCTCCTACACCTTAAGAGGGGGAGTTCAAATATCAAATGCAAATTATTGTCTCTACTTTCAGCTGACAAAGGGGGGAAAGGATAATGGAATTGAAGATGGTTGGCAAGCTAAAAGTTTCGACAACATCAACAAATTTTCCAGTGAGCATCAACAAATCGACCAATGGGCATCGTCAAATTTTCCGGTGGGAAAGCGATTGGGAATTTGAACTTCAACAAATATGACAGTGGCCATCATAAAAATTTTGTTAGTGGACAAGCATTGGGATATTGATTGAGAGCATTTGTCAACATTCTTTTGTTCACTTGGATGTTCATTGGACCAAATAAATGACAGATGGATCCTTTAACAATGCATCTTGGCATTTGATGGAGTTGTCAAGCATTTTCAGAGTTGCATCCAACTTGTAGCTTATTCATTTCTCTCAGTGTGATCTCTTCATATTGGAGTTTTTCAGGCAGTTCTTCATTGAGGATCTACTCAATAGTTTTAGCATGAGGAATTGGAGATGGTTCTCGGTTCTTACTTTGGACTTATGATTGACGTGGGAAATGTTAGCCTCACTCTCACATAAAAACAATAAATAAGTCCAAAATATTCAAAATATTCAAAATTGTAAATCTTGGATTAATTCCTACTTATTTATTCTAGAATGTGACTGTTCCTAAAACTTGAGAGTTTGTTTAGGTCTAGTTGGTTAGTATATTCTCTCCAACTAGTTAGGCTCCTAGATTAGTGTGTGGTTGAGATATTTACTCAACCAAAGTGATTGTGTCCAAGATAGATGCACTATCTTGAGATATGCTCTTGATGTATTAATATTGTATCATTCTCATTATTTTGTAGAGAGATTGTGTGAGTGAAATATAATATACATTAAGGCTTCAAGCCTTTTTCCGCCATGTCTCTGGTGTCTCTTTCTCATGATTTAGTTTTTATTAGTTTTTAATATTCTTTAGTATTCTATACTAACAAGAGCATCATGGTGATCACGATGCTAGATAACGGGTCATGGGACGAACATCACCATCATTCCCCTTTACCATATCACATTGAGGATAATCTTAGTGATGTATATTTACCTAATTTTGTCAGGCCTTTTTAAGAATTCCATCTCCATTCATGAGGTCGACTCTGAAAGGAATCTTCCGAATATAAAAAAGACCATACCTCTTGATATCTTGATTAAACCAGGAATTGTCGAAAATCTATAAATTGGAACATCTTGTTCTCCATATGAGATTGAGATTTACAGAGCCCTTTTCCGTGAGTTTCAAGATTTCTTTTCCTAGACTTATGAAGAAATGCCAGGTATCGAACCAAACATAGTAGTGCATGAGATTAAAATGTATCATGATGCCAAAACCGTATGGAAGCGCCTCCATTTGTTCCATCCAAAGAAAGATGTTAAGATTAAGGCTGAAGTTGAAAAGATTTTATGGGCTGGTTTCATATATCTCGTTCCTTTAACTGTTTGGGTATCCAACGTTGTCCTTGTCATGAAGAAACATGGCACAATCTGATCATGTGTCAACCAAGATGTGAACCGTGCTTGTCATAAGGACAACTATTTGACCCAGTTTATTGACTATATTATTGATGATTGTGTTGGATGTGAGACTTATTCATTCATGGATTGATTCTCGGGCTATAATCAAATCAACATTCTCCCGATGGACCAACCTAAGACTACATTTATTTTTCCCTTGGGTACTTTTGCTTATCGAAAGCTCCCATTCGACTTGAATAATGTTGGGGCCACATTTCAACATGATATGGATTATGTTTTTCATGATATTAAACATATTTTGCAACCCGTTTAGATGATCTTCCTACTCATTCCAAACATCGAGTTGATCACCTGATGACTTTAAGGGTTATTTTTCTCTGTTGTAGACATTATAACATTCAACTAAACCCGTACAAATGTATGTTTTGTGTTAGTTCTGTTTGAATCCTCGATTTTTTCATTTAAAAATAAGGAATTCATATTGATCCCCTGAAAGTGTAAGCAATCATTGACTTGCCGGCACCTTCTTCCCTTGTTCAGTTACAAAGACTCCAAGTGAAAGATAACTTCCTCCACAGGTTTGTCCCTAATTACACTGAGTTAACCAAAGTATTCACTTGCTTACTGAAAAAGGGAGTTCCCTTCCATTGGGATGGCATTGCTCAGAAAGCGTTTGATGTCCTAAAAGATGTATTGATTCGAGCATCTCTTCTATACCCCCATTGATTCGAGCATCTCACTACTACCATTTCTACTATAGAAATGGTATTGGTCTAAGAATATGATATAGGGGCTAAACAACTTATTTATTATCTGAGTCAGAACCTTAATGATACTGAAATCAGATATAATCTGTCCAAAGGTTTCGACATTACATATTGCTTAGGAAAACATTTCGGATTACAAACCTATGTAATATATATTGTCACATCAATTGTTGGGGGTTAAGTACTCTAAATTGATCGTGATTCTCCAAGAGTTCAACCTGGCATTCATCAAATCCAAGTCGAAGAAATCCTTAGTGTTCGCTGAGCTAATGTGCGATCTTCCTTCCCCTGTTTTTGAATCCACATCTGAAGATTCTATCCCCGATGATTCATTTTTTCTGATATCGTCATCTGATCCTTGGTATGGATATTTTCTGGTCTATCTCCAGACCCATACTTTTCGACCTAATACCTCTCACTCCGAGTAGAGACATATTCGATACCAATCCCAAATATATGTTATTATCGATGACACCCTTTACCGTCATGGTATTGATATGATGTTACAAAGGTGTCTCACCCTTGAGGAGGCCGAGAAAGTCCTCAACAAATGCCACTCAGGGGGCATGTAGCGGACATCTATCTAGTTATGCTACTACGCAGAAGATCTTACACGCTAGTTATTTTTAGCTTACTATCTTTCATGATTGCATCCTTACCATCCAGAAGTGTCATCCATGCTAGATCTACGCTTGTAAGGTCTGTGCTCCGCTTGCTCCGTTGCATCCCGTGTTGAAAATGGAAACAAGAAATGCTAAAAATAGAAGTGCTAAAAATAGCACTGCTATAAATAGCAGTTCAGGTACTAGTGCTAGATTGAGCAATAGGGAATAAAAAATGGAGGTGCTAAAAATAACATTGCTATTTTTAGCAGTTTGGGATGGATTGCAATTTTAGTCAGTCCCTCAACTAAAATTGAGAAGTAAAATTCGAATTTGAACTTACCAGTTGTTTGAAAATAAATTAATTAATTCACCATGAGCTAATTAGTTGTGAAAAATCAAACATGAAGTCAATGTGAGGACAGGCAACAGTTTCTCCATTGATTGAGGAATTTATCCATCAGTTAAAGAAATAAGGATGAGTTGTAATATTGAGTTGTAATTAGTTGGCTCAGTTAGCTGAATCAAGTCTAGTTAGATTAATTCAAATAGTTTGTTGAATTAATTGTGAGTTCAGCTAGTTAATGCTTGCATGCATGTAACTGTTGCTCTCCAGATAACTGAATATTCTCTCATAAATATCTCATGCATGTCAGTTCATACAAAGATGCGGTTGATATTAGAGGAGGGACAATGTACTATCAATTGGATGGATTTTTCCTACAAAGTAAACTCATCCATGTAGAAGGAATTATCTCTTTCAGGATTGCGCAATTAGATCAGAGGTTAGTGAGTGTGTGAAGAGGCCAATTCACACAAGTGGTTGCACTAGACCCTAAGGAAAACTGCGTAAGGAAATAGGAGGCTTGGAGGGCAGAGGAGAAGGTTTCTGAGAAGCCTTTGACTGTCTATGAGCAGCAGAGGGATTGTGGAAAGAGCAGGATAGCTTGTGAGTTTATTCTTTTGGTAATCCAAACTATATTTCCACTTGTATGATAATACAACAATTGGGGTTTTAGGCTGAGGCTTTCCCCGAGTTATTTCTTCTGTGTTATGTGTGATTGATTTCTCCTTATCAGTTATATGTGTTCTATTGATCTTTCTCATATTCGATTAAGCTTCCGCAAAGTTTGTTGTAGAAGTAGATCTTGTATTTTTCTTTAATATATTGCATAATCTGTTGATCTACAATGGGAATTTTTACATGGTATCAGAGAAAAGGTGATCAAGGAAGAACAGTATACAAGAAGGGAGAAGTTCGAAGTTTGTGATTCTTGAATATAGAAATCAAGTTCTTATCACATCTCTATTTCACCTATGGCGTTCAGTGGTTTAAGACTTGAGTATGCCCTTGATGGCAACTCTAATTATATAGCCTAGAAGGATCACATGGAAGCATCATTAGAGGATAATGGTCTAAAGGACTTCATTGATCAAGAATTCCCCAAGCCAATTGATGCTACTCAATTGGCGGAATGGAAGAAGTGTGTGGCTAGAGCAAGGAGAATCCTTCTGGAGGGAGTTTGAGACCACATAGTCTTGAGTCTCCATGGGAAGGAGACACCGTTTTAAATGTGGAAAACATTGAAATATCTATATCGGAATAGTAGCAATTAGAGGAAGCTAGCGCTGAAAGACAAGATTCAGAAGATCAAGTGTGAAAAGGGCGACACGATCTCTATGTATCTGAACAAGCTCACCACCTGCAAGGATGATATTGGAAGTGTAGGGATCACGACAGCTGATGATGACATGGCGAGTCTTGCACTCCTTGGTCTTCCTAAGCGCTAGCATAGCTACCAAGATTCGGCTAATGGAAGAGAGAAACTACCAGATTGGGAACGACTTTGGTTGGATCTAATGCAGTAGGAGATAAGAAGAAGCACCAGAGATGGTTCTTCATCCAAGGAGGATGAAGAAAACTGCGCCTTAGTGAGTAAGGCGAAGAAGGGGAAGGAGAAGGATTCTCATTCCAAATCTAGTTCTTCCCACGGTGTGAAGAAGTTTGACAAATCGAAAGTGCGATGCTTTCGTTGTCATGAGGTGGGCCATTTTGCTACAAATTGTCCACCGAGGAAATCCAAGAAGGGATCCCTGGAAGGATCAAAAGGTGAGGCCTTGACCTCATAGTTCGAGTTGGATTTCACACTGTTCTCATACATGGTTTCATCCATGGTGGGAAGTGGTTGGTTTCTTGACAGTGGAGCTTCTTTCCACATGACCCGCAACAAGATTTTGTTCAGTACTTTGGAGGATAAAGATCTCTAGATACTCATAGTGATGGGTAATGATGAAAAGTATAGTGTCTCAAGTGTAGGCACGGTTGTTTTTCAAAGGGAGCATGGAGCTCGCATTAGCTTGACTAATGTCAGGTATGTACCAGGACTGAAGAGAAATTTGGTGTCGATCACAATGCTAGAAGATAGAGGCTATGATGTAGTCTTCAGTAAGGGAAAGTTTTTCCTTCGACACATCACCATGAGATAGGTGAAGCAAATCATTTCAAGAGTCAAGAACCTGTATGCTCTTGAGGTTCAAGATGCATGCAAAGCCTTGAGGAGCAAGGCAACTGATGGAGACTTAGTGGTTGAGAGGGAGAGTACATTACCTCTTAACATGCAACACCAGACGAAGTCTTAGACAATTGTGGAGGAGCCGTGATTGGTGAAGCAGCTTCAGGAGGTTGTGGAGCAGCCACAACTAGGGAAGCCGCGAGGAAACAGAGTGGAGGCATCCACTCATGCAAAGACCTCTAGTAGGGGGGAATTTCGAGCCAGGTGGGCAGAGGGATCACATGCATCCATCCCTCCAGGTAGGAGGTGGGGCAATTTGGAGTGATAGTCTTAAGAAGGCTAGAATAGGGGCAGGATCCTTGAGGTACCCAACCTCTTTGATTCGACTTTGCTACAAGAGCCCCGTCGAGGAGTAGCAGGACTGGATGAGTGGGTAGAAGTAGATGTGGATGGAGCAGTAGAGAGAGCTACAGTGCAGGAGTCCCAAGACTATGCAGAGCTAGCAGGCTGCAACAATGCGAGAGGCACAGGAGTGTTGCACTAGTGCAGGATGGCATAGAGAAGTGTGCAACGGTGCGAGATGCATGGAGTGTTGTAGCAGCTTAGAGCTCAAAGAGGGAGCAATTTTTAGTGGCAGATGGAGCTTCAAAATTAGAGTATGTTCTAGCCCAACAGAAAGGTCAGTTGGGAGTTTTTTTGTTTCTAGAGTTTCTGGAGCATCCACACTTGGGAGAAGTGTTGCATGCAGAACATTTCAAAGGTATAGGATCGGGTTCGAGTTGAATTTCTTTCTTGTTGAGAGGGAGTGTTGAAAATGGCAACAAGAAATGCTAAAAATAGCACTCTTATAAATAGCAGTTTAGATACCAGTGCTGGATTGAGCAACAGGGAATGAAAAATGGAAGTGCTAAAAATAACATTTCTATTTTTAGGAGTTCGGGATGGATTCCAATTTTAGTCAGTCCCTCAACTAAAATTGAGAAGTAAAATTCGAATTTGAACTTAACAACTGTTTGAAAATAAATTAATTAATTCACCATGAGTTAATTAGTTGTGAAATATCAAACATGAAGTCTATGTGAGGACATGCAACAATTTCTCCATTGATTGAGGAATTTATCCATCAGTTAAAGAGATAAGGATGAGTTGTAAATAGTTGGCTCAGTTAACTGAGTCAAGTCCAGTTAGATTAACTCAAACAGTTTATTGAATTAATTGTGAGTTCAGTTAGTTAATGCTTGCATGCATGTAACTACTTCTCTCCAGATAACTGAATATTCTCTCATAAATAACTCATGCATGTCAGTTCAGACAAAGACCCAGTTGAGATCAGAGGAGGGACAATGTACTATCATTTGGATGGATTTTTCCTATAAAAGAAACTCATCCATGTAGAAGGAATTATCTCCTTCAGGATTGCGCAATTAGATCAGAGGTTAGTGAGTGTGTGAAAAGCCCAATTCACACAGGCAGTAGCACTGGACCCCAAGGAAAACTGCACAAGGAAATAGGAGGCTTGGAGGGTAGAGGAGAAGGCTTTTGAGAAGCCTTTGACTGTCTATGAGCAGCAGAGGGATTGTGGAGAGAGCAAGATAGCTTGTGAGCTGGTTATTTTTGTAATCTGGACTATATTTCCACTTGTATAATAATACAGAGATGGGGTTTTAGGTTGAGGCCTTCCCCGGGTTATTTCTTCTGTGTTATGTGTGATTGATTTCTCCTTATCAGTTATATGTGTTCTATTGATCTTGCTCATATTCGATTAAGCTTTCGCAAGTTTGTTGTAGAAGTAGATCTTGTATTTTGCTTTAATATATTGCATAATCTATTGATCTACAATGGGAATTTTTACACCTCGTTGTAGCTGTTGGTCCCTTTGCAAAATGGGCTATCGAATTTATGATATGTAACCTCTATTGGTCGAGGGGCATGGTTATATCATTTTTGTTGTTGACTACTTTACTAAGTGAGCTGACGAGATGCCTACATTTAACAACACAAGTGAAACAATTACATACTTTTTCTTCAATCACATTATTGCTATGTTTGGTGTTCCACAAGAAATAGTTATTGATCACAAGAAACATTTATAGAAACATATGATGACCAAAAAAACTACTAATTTGGTAATTTCACATGAAATCTCCACTCCCTACTATCCTCAGGCTAATGGACTGTTTGAGGCCATTAACAAAGTTCTTAAGACTATGCTTCAATGTATGGTAGGGGTCCACAAATCATACTGGCACTTGCTTCTTTATGATTCCTTGTGGGCATATCAAACCTCAATTAGGATTGCTACCTGATTCACACCCTTTCAGTTTGTCTATGGTCTGGAAGCTATCCTCCCCTTCGAATGTGAAATTCCATTATTAAAACTAGCTGTCAAAATTCTTCCTTCCACTTCTGTAGACGAGGAGCATATTTTACATTTGATTTGTTTGGATGAAACCCGATACAATGATGCTTTAGCCAGTGAAGCTCATAAAATATGCATTAAAGCACAATATGATAAAAATGTCAAGCCTCGTGTCTTCTAGGAAGGAGACCTGGTTATCTTATATGACCAAGAGGTCGATAAGTTTGGTCTAGGAAAGTTCCAACCATGTGGTTGGTTCGATGCATTATCAAGCAAGTCCTTGCAAAAGGGGGCTATGAGTTAGTAAAATTTTATGGAGTTCCACTGGCGCAACCTCGAAATGGGTTGTACCTAAAAAAATACTATGCTTGATCCCATGCATAGTACATTGTGTACATACTATCCATAGGTCTGTTGAGTGTGTTTGTAGTGTGTCTTTTAAGTGTTTTGTTCGGTTTCTTTTGATCCCATTTACGTTTGGTTTTTAGATGTTGACTTCTCTTTAATCGTATATTGGTTATGCCGATGGTACTAGTCATACTATTCATAACCTATCCTCTACAACATGGGCTATCTTTGTTGCAAATGGCAAGCTAGTGAGTATGTAAGGGATTTGCATTGGTCACTCCACTAACAAAATCGCTGACTATAGCGTAGTGGTGGTGCTACTATCTGATGCTAGTTTACATTGTATCCGTTGTATATTCATCAGGCTTGACTCACATCTCGTAGTACTACAACTTGCTAATGTTTATTCAGTGAGAAATCATGCCATCCTTCGCATGGTTTTGAGAGTACGTATTTTGGAAAGATATTTCTCTTTCATACAATATGACCATATTTCTAGAAATCTAAACGCATTAGCACATTCCCTAGCTAATTAAGTTTTAGATAGAGATTTGCAATGAATGTAAATAAGTTTCAATTCACATCACATCGTATTGAAAACACGATAGAAACTGGAAACATTGAATATATATATTAAGTTTGGTTTTACAAAATTTGTGCCCCAAGACACATATGGCTACATCGCCCATATAAAAAACTCCATGTAGAGATCTAAGTAGACAAATCAATGGTGCACATGATAAAATGACATTGTACGAGCTATCTTACACAATAATACACCAATACAGCTAGGCACTCTGATAGTGTGTTGCTGAAGTCGCACCGGAATATGGTCAACCTTGGTCTCATTGATCCCTTGTGTCAACCCCTACATGTGGTGCTCCAGCTTTGATAGGATCTCAGCTACCTGAAGGCCCCGTAGCGCATCCCGTCCTACCACAACAACTTGTACTGGTTCCACTACTTCCTCATGTGGTTGTCTCTCTGCATGACAAAGATATGAAGCACCTATGGGTTGAACGGATCCCACATCCGCATGAAAACATGAATATTTTAGTCCCGAGAAACATAAAAAACCACAAAAGATTTGTAAAACTTTCTAAAACTTAAATGGTTGAAATATTTTACTTGTAGCATCCCATTGCTCACCCTCAGGAAGCACGAGCTTGGTATCATCACGTAAATCGATCCTTGTGTAAGGATAGTCATTAATCATGATGAGCTGTCTATACAGCCACCCAAAGAATGTTGGTGCAACGTTAATCAACGATGGACCTACATGTTGAGTCATATGATATACCCACATCTTCATCTGTGGTACCCTTGGATCCATAGTCTCAAGTACAATTTGCTGAGGCTGAAGTAGTGGAACCCATGCTAGAGCAAAAGAGACTAATATCGAAACATATCTAGAGTTTTTTAACTTCCCATCTCTTTCTATAGTCAGTTATTATTTCATATTGACAAAAAATCCCTCACTCCAGTTGAATATTGTTGGCTCTAAACACTCCACCTTGTATTGCATGTACAATTTACTTGCCAATCTCATGATAATCAATAGGATTGTTCACAAAGGTCACTGGTTTAAATATTTTATGCTAATCTTTCCATCCTTGGTTGGATGGGTGTTGAGCAGTAAAAAGAGTCTTTTTAGCCTCTATTTACCCTACATTAATTATCAATCCAAGTACGATTTGTTATCTCAAGAGTGTACTCAGTTTGAGGTGATCACTTGTCAAGAGTAATGCTAGTAGTATGTGCTTTTACAAAAGTAAATAAATGTTGGGAACAAACTCTAAGTGTAATGGCAAGAAATTGAAATGCTTTATAACTAAATCATTCATTTAAGAAACTACAACACTGATTAGTCAAAGACGTAGTAATGATAACTCTTTCCCTTGTAAACTGATGCAAATGAAAAGCAATCAAAGAGAAGATCTTCAATTTTGGAACTGGAGAGCAATAGTCAATGTTCGCTACAGTTGAAAATTGTTCTGTTCACACCAAAGCAATTACTTGAAATGATAATTCAATTAACATAAAAGGGAATAGAAACTAATCTATTGAAAAGATTGAACAACAAATCCTTAACTTAGAGGAATGAATTAAGAAACAATCGTAATCTAAAGGAATTGAGCAACAATCTTTAACCAGTAAATGAATTGAACAGCAAACCAAGAATGGAACAACAAACTTAAGTAAGTCTACGAAATATTGAACAACAAACTAAATCAAATGTAAACGCACAATGAACCAAATCAAATGTTAACACACAGCGAATCTATAATGATGAAATCAATAATCTGAGTTTAGCATGATAAATATTAACCATGGTTATAAAAGAACAACAATTGCAATTAGAGGTAAATTGTACCTAAATAAACAACAATACTGATATGTAAATGAACAACAATGTTACCCTGTAAACAAATAGTAATGTCAATCTGTAAAGGAACAACAATTTTATATAGTAATGTCAATCTGTAAAGGAACAACAATGCGATATGATTTCAGAATGAACAACATAACATTTCAGTTGCAAATGATAACCTTACTATTCAAGTACGAATTAAATATAACAGAGCCAGTAAATGAAATGTCAAGGAATGGCAGATTACTGAATGAAGCAAGTAAAAGAAATCAAACCACAAATGACTTGTAATCGGAAAATAATGGTACAGAAAGCAAGTGATCCACTAGGGCTGGGCCCTTAGCCACCAGGGACGCACTGTTGCAGTTACTCCAGAATCAAAGATATAACAGCAACAAAGTTTATGTATTAATCATGAAAACAGAGTTACAGTAATCGCTCTTTAAAGAGAGTCGATGATCAAAGTTCAGTTTGCAACAGAAAATTCTATAAAACAACAATAATCCACCCCTTGGGCTAGCAATGCTGTCCCTTTTTATAGTGGCCAGGCGGAAATACCAAAGATACAGATATTCTTAAGGTAGCGATCCCTCAGGATCAAAGGATCCTGAGGGATTCACCATATCATTATCCTTCAGTTATCTCTCTGTCCTCTTGCGCTGATATGGCATTTCTTATTCCTTTTCCTGGCTCATGTGTTTCAATCTGGATTGCCTCGTCTGGATGTGGTTCCCTGTCAAAGGGACAACAGTTGGTTTTGCCTTGTATTTTCTTCTGAAATGGAGATCTCCCATTTTCTTAATTTTCTGCATAGAAAAAGGTAATAATTATTCATTTTATGTTACTCACAAATCTCGTTAACTTTATCATAATCCTTCATCATATGCCCATCTCATAATGTAAAGAAGTTATGAATTAAAGGAAAAGATAATGAAATAAGTGGCAATTACATACCTTTTCTAATGCTCAACACACCCCCCTGCTTACCCTTTTTCATGCCCTCATGAAAACATTGTAATTGATATGCAAGGCAGTTACGGAATAGGCTAGAGAAGGATTCTTAGTCAGTGGTCTACAACCATGATTCCTATCTAAGATTTCAAAAATATGCCCTGTCTGACCTTCAGGCAATTCATATAAGGCTCTATACCTTGGTGCAGGATACCAAATGATTGGACTTCAGAACCTACAGCCTAACCAAGACGGGCCTTCTCTCAAGATGAGGTCACCATAGATAACCAAGCAATGAGCAGCTAGCTTAAAATTCTCATAATTGAATGGTTCTCTGTTTTGGATATTCCGATTAAAAGTTTGGTTTCGGAATTTAGATGCTGCTATAGCAAGGTATTTGATGGTTAGGAAGTATTCTACCCCTTGTCAGATGACTGTTGTGTGAATAGGTCCCAATGTCTAGATCACACCCTGAGTTCTCATTAAGCTCCTATGTTTATTCCATAATTGCAATGGGTTTCTAGGTTCACCCCTTACCCGCAGATCTAACCCATTCTCCTATATCTGGAAGACATTGTAGGCTTTAAGCCACTTTATCTGATTAACACCAAAAGAAATAAATGCCTGAAGTTGGATATCAGCCACAAAAGGGCTAGGGTTCTCTTCTGTTTCCCCATCTAACACAAGATTGTGCAAATAAAATTCACATAACAATCGCTGAACTTTCACCCCGTAATGCTTACAATAGTTTATGAAATCATCAATGGTTTTTATCTCTATAGGCACTCCTACCTTGACAGCCCTAACTTTCAATTGTAAATATCTTTCCATCAAAAACAAAGCATAGTTTCTAGCGGGTGCCCTACACGCTAGAACATCAATATATAGAGAACATAAGGTATCCATTTGATTTATAACTGTGTCTAGTCTATGGGTTATGTTACACTAAAATTTGTCACCATGACTATTTGCAGTTAGTATGGCTCCATCAACTGTCATACTATCCTCCTTGGCAAGCCTCATACCTCTGCTCTCCATGTCAAACTCCAAGAAAGAGAGAAAGTCATTAAAAATCTATATATCTCTCGGTACACAGTTTCTCTTAGCCTTACCTGCGTGTACGCACCCCAAGTTCACAATACCTGCGTACTTGTACGCTCTGTCTGTAAAGCAATGGGTGCGTACTCCTGTAAAGGTCAAAAGGCGCAAGTTTCACTCCAAAAAAGTTACTTGTAGTCATTTCTAGAGCATTCTAGAAGCTTGTTTGACGTTTATGGAGCGCCTCCAGATGGTTCATGTATCCCTATCAAAGAGGAACTTATCCCATCAAGAGGGGAGCTATCCCATCCAAAGAGGGGCTTATCTCATTGATGGTGGACCTGAATAACTTCCTCTAGAGCACTATAAATACAGGCATTGGGCCAAAGGGAGGGGAGGTTGAAAGCTAAACATTCCTAAGGGTAGATGCTACTGGAATTAGGACTCCCTTGTAAAGCTTGAGAGGAGAGATTCCCATCCTTTCCTAGCCTTATTTGAGAGTGGGTGAACTGATCAAAGTAAAGGAAAACTCTTGTTGGACCCTAGGAGGGACTTGCACAACACCAAGGCTCAGGTTGTAATGGTTCCTTTTGTTACCTTTTAATGCAAATGAACTTATTTTTCTCAATAGATTGTTATTCATGGTTTGTTTCATATACTCATTGGTCTGTATGATAGATATGTATTGTTTTATGAGTTTATTAGGTGCTATTTAATCTTTTGGCTTGTTAGTGAATGCAGGTTTTGAAGAGAAGGAGGAGCTCATCCGGATCGGCGAGGCTGGACTACTACAAAGCGTTGGACTAAAGGTATGTTAAAGATCCCCTAATTACTTGTATTTGCAATGCATGTTTAGAGAAAGGTAGGATTTATTTGTCTTGTTTGTCACTAGAAAGCTTTTGCTTCTAGGGAGGTCGGTTGTGTCCGCACTGTTGACTCTTTCCGCATGACAAAATGGCGACCATACTGGGGAACTCCATTGATGTGAATGATTTTTCCTTTGTGTGAAACTTTGATTTGAGAAAAGTCGTTTGTTTTCTGGTTTTTGGCTGTTTGACTGTGTATTTGGGTGGGATAGCTTAGGGTTAAATTAGATTTTAGTTTTTCTTGGTTTTGCTAGAAGTACGCAGCCTCTGCGTTAAGCACAGTGCATATCTGTACGCACTGTAGCTTTGTACATAGAGCGTACCCGCACCTGTGCAAACAGGCTGCCTGCGTACCCCTGTCAAAAGCCTAGAAAATTTCAATTTTTTCTTTTTTATCTTTTAGATTTTGTTTATAGCTTGTTTTTGCTGCCCAGATCCACTGGTTACCTGTCGAAAACTTTCCTTGGTTAATTTCATTGGCATTCCTACTCTAAGCTTTCATCAATTGGGTGTTTTGAGTCTCTTTTTGAGAAATTCTTGATTTTTTTTCCTTTGGTCATTACTTGGAGGTTTCTCTCAGTCCTTTCACAATTTTGCTAAATTGTGTATGAGTGTTAATCGCCTTTGAGTGTTTTTATTTTTTGATCTTTGGAACTCTCACCCAATTTTCTCGACTTGCACTTGATTGATTCTTAGATTACATTAGAATCGTCTTGTGTTTGAGAATTCTCTTGCATAGATCACATTTGCATAATTAGAATTCTCATTTTCAGAATATGAATGAAAATGTGCATAGATTACATTTGCATACTTTTCCAGTGAATTGTGCTTAGATTACCATTGCATAGTTTACATTCTGAAAAAATCAATCGTAGATTTAGATCAGCTTTCTTTGATTTGAATTTACACAAATAAAAAATAAAAAAAATGGTTTGGAATTGATTTGCATTAGTTTTTCTTGATGAAATTAGTGCATTAGAGAATTTGTTATATTTTCTCTTAGTGATCAATTTTTTGCATTGTTGGAAGTGAATGGAAACTCTCTCCCTACTTTAGTTAGGATTCATCGAATTGAAAATATCACATTATCATATTCGATTGCATTCAGTGTTGAGTCGGGTCATAACACCTTTGGTTTCGTATCCATTTACCCCTTTGAGTAATAACAGCCTAAATAACACAATGCTTAATTAAAATTCATCTAGTAATTTTTACATTTCTAGGGCTCTAAAACACCAATATAGATCAGGCTAGTGTCTTGGAGTAGGAGAGTAATTAACTCTCCAAGACAGTAAAACCAAACAAGTAGCTCATCTTGTGGTAGGATAAATCCAACTGTTTCATTTGTACTCTGGGAAAGCTCCTCTTAAAGGAGAAGCACGAGACCGTGTCCGAACCAGTGAGGGGATCAATCCTCCTTCATTGGGAAAGACGCCAGATACGCACGTACTACAAACGGTAAACCTCGGATTATTGTCGAGGAGCCTGGGGTCACTTGTCGGTAAACCTTGGATTATTGTCAAGGAGCCGGCAAGGGGATTGAGCTTGTTACTCTGCCCTTGCGTGCTATCGGGTTGTAGACTGTTCCCCCAGGTATATTTGTTGTTGTTGGTAACCTTAGTGACCATTATCTTTAGGATTCTACCCGAGGTGACGGTGGAGGGAAGATCCCACTGTACCTGGAGCAGACGTCGGCTAGACTCACTTGGATTTTCTGGGGGGTTCACTTCACTCGAGACGGTTAAAGTGGAGGAACTTGGTCCAATCTATTCATTAAGCAGGTTGCCGGGGTAACTGTTCCACCCGCCACTTCTGTACTGAATTCGGCGATGTTGGATTTCATCACCAACTAGTGTTTTCGGTCCGGAAGGTTACTGTTTGTGTGTGGTTTGACTCCTAGATTTGATAGCGCGTGTTAATTTGTTTGTTTTTACTTTTAGAGACCATAGGTGTGAATTGTGAATTTTAATTGTTAAGTGTGGATTGTGAATTGTTAATTTTAGTTTTAAATTGTTAATAAAATTCACTGAAGTTGAATATAATGGCAAATGTTCCGGAATTTACCAACCTAGGAACCCCTCCTAACGAGAATCCTAGTACTTTTCCTTACTTTGGAAATGTTGGTCCTCCTTATATGGCTACTTTGTCATTACCTAGATTTACAATAGGTTTACCGATATGGTTATTTTCAACTTCGTTGGCCCAAAGTACTCCAATTGTTCCACCTCAACCGAATGCTTCACCTCAACAGAGTTCACCATCTCAACATGACCAACCTTATGTTGACCCTTTACCTTCTTCGCCTAATTTTTCTTCCTCCATTTCTTCCTCTTCGCCTGGTAAAAGCCTTGATGCTAGTAACCAGGAGGCTAAGAAGAAGAAGAAAGGGAAGAAGAAGAAGAAGAAGAAGAAGCAAGATAAGAAAGAAGTCAACCAACCAACCGTGGTTGTAAGTGTTAGTGGTGTTGAGGAAAACTCCAACATGCATCGTAAACCCAAATACCCTTGCAGGCTTTGTAAGGGTGACCACTTCCTTGTCATTTGTCCCGGTATTCCAAAGGTCTTGGAAGTATGGTCAGAAAAATCTCATCAACTTTCCATTGATCCATCAACCAGTGATAGTCAGGTTCCTGGGAAAAAGGGTAAAGTTAGGTTTCCTTGTAAGTTATGCAAAGGGAGTCATCAAACTCACATTTTCCCTCACATGGATGAAGCCTCAACATTGTTGGAAAACCTTACTGTTCTACAGCAAGAATTTCCAACTGGTTACCGTAAACTTTCTCCCAACCTACCGTCAACTGATGGAGTGATTGATCTAAATTCACGTACATTCGATCACACTCTTCCATTGGAGAGTGAAACTCATGTCACTCAGGTTGATGATCCATTAGTTGATCAAGTGGTCGATTCAATTTCACATTCGGTCAATCCCACTTTCCCTTTAGAGAGTGAACTTCATACCGCTCAGGTTCTTCTTGTTACATCAGATTCTTCTATGCCGGGGGGCATTTCACATGTTTCTACAGAACCACCTCCAAGCACTGAGGTCTTTTCCTTTGATTGGAATAGACTGACAGAACCTCGTCTTCCTTCCTCCATCCCTTTCCAAATCATTGTTAAGGCTGGTGGTAGGGACATACATCGTACTCAGGTAGATGAAGGTGCTTCTGTTAGTATTTTATCCTCAACTGTTTGGAAAGCTTTGGGTTCCCCTCAGCTTGTGCCTATTACGCAGAATCTGAAAGCTTTTAACAGAACCATTAGTGAACCTTTAGGGATCCTTCCTAAGTTTTCTATTACCTTGGAAGGTAAAACTATCTGTATTGATCTTATGGTAGTTCGAGGTCCCTTGGATTTCAATTTACTCCTTGGGCGAGACTATGTTTATGCAATGAAAGCTATCGTATCAACATTCTTTTGCGTGATGTCTTTCCCTCACAATGGCAGTATTGTGACTGTAGATCAGCTTTCGTTCCCTAGTCTTGTTTCAACTACCAATAATATGACACCCCTAAATGTTCCTGATTCTCAAGTGGTATCTACCTTGCCACGGGTTAATTATGTGGCAACTGGTCCCATGTTTTCAGTTACTGATGTAAGTGAGCCATCTTGCTTTGATTTAGATTCGGTAATTGACATGGAAAACTCTATGGGATTACTTGAACACGTTGTTCTTATCCCTTTTGAGTCCCTTGACATGTGTTCCTTCCAAAGAAGTATTCTTCCTTCTGATGAAGACCTCTTGGAAGCCATGATCAAGGTGTGTCCATTGACATGTATTTCTTCCGGTTGGAAGCCATGATCAATGTTATGAGGATAGTTCTTTTCCTATGTCAACCTCGTTAAAAAATGAATCAGGTGTGAGGAAAGTTCCTTTTACTGTGTCAACCTCGTTAAAAAATGAATCAGTGAGTGCAAGGATAGTTTTTTCCTGTATCAACCTCGTTAAAAAATGAAACAGGCTGCAATGAGGACAGTTCTTTTCCTGTGTCAACCTCATTAAAAAATGAATCAGTTGGTGCGAGGATAGTTTTTTCCTGTATCAACCTCGTTAAAAAATGAAATAGGCTGTCATGAGGATAGTTCTTTTCCTGTGTCAACCTCGTTAAAAAATGAATCAGGTGTGAGGAAAGTTCCTTTTACTGTGTCAACCTCGTTAAAAAATGAATCAGTAAGTGCGAGGATAGTTTTTTCCTGTATCAACCTCATTAAAAAACGAAATAGGCTGCAATGAGGACAGTTCTTTTCCTGTGTCAGCCTCATTAAAAACTGAATCAGTTGGTGCGAGGATAGTTTTTTTCTGTATCAACCTCGTTAAAAAATGAAATAGTCTGTCACGAGGATAGTTTTTTCCTGTATCAACCTCGTTAAAAAATGAAATAGGCTGTCACGAGGATAATTTTTTCCTGTATCGACCTCGTTAAAAAATGCAATAGGCTGTCACGAGGATAGTTTGTTCCTCTCTCAACCTCGTTAAAAAATGAAATTGGATGGTGAGGATAGTTCTTTTTACTGTGTCAACCTCATTAAAAAATGAATCAGTGAGTACGAGGACAGTTTTTTCCTGTATCAACCTCGTTAAAAAATGAAACAGGCTAGCATGAGGATAGTTCTTTTACTGAGTCAACCTCATTAAAAAATGAATCAGGTAGGTTTTAGGATATGTAGGTAGATTGTAGAAAGTAGGATTTTGCGAGGAAGTTCCTGTTACTGAGTCAACCTCGTTAAAAAATGAATCAGGTATGAGGATAGTTCTTTTCTTGTGTCAACCTCCTTAAAAATGAAACAACTCCCTTTTCAAGTTAAATATTGAAAGTAAACCTTCATTCCATCCATCTGGTTGAATGCAATGAAGCCTTGGGGGCATGTACCTCATTTTGCATCATTATCCTGGGGGCATGCAAACTATTTGAGCATAGTTCCTTGTCTTGTGTCAAGCTCGTTAAAAAATGAAACAAGGGTAGGTTAAGTAGGTAGATTGTAGAGAGTAGTCATGAGCATAGTTCCTTGTCTTGTGTCAAGCTCATTAAAAAATGAATCAAGGAATTTAGAGCACAGTTCCTTGTCTTGTGTCAAGCTCGTTAAAAAATGAATCAAGGTTTTTTAGGTATAGTTCCTTGTTAGGTAGATTGTAGAGTAGTTATGAGCACAATTCCTTGTCTTGTGTCAAGCTCGTTAAAAAATGAATCAAGGTTTTTTAGGTATAGTTCCTTGTTAGGTAGATTGTAGAGTAGTTATGAGCATAGTTCCTTATCTTGTGTCAAGCTCGTTTAAAAAATGAAACAAGGGTTTTGAGGATAGTTCTTTTCCTGTGTCAACCTCACTAAAAAATGAAACATCTCCCTCGAGTCTTTCCAAGATCTTGAAAGTAAAGCTTCATTCCATCCACCTCATTGAATGAAATGAAGCTTGGGGGGCATGTACCTCGTTTTGCGTCATTATGCTGGGGGCATGTGAACTTATAACAAGCATAGCTTTTTGTTTCAAGCTTGCATAAACATGAAACCGGATCCGAGCATAGTTCTTTTCCTGTGTCAAGCTCATCAAAAAATGAAACAAATCCTCCTCTACTTGAGTCGAGAGTTTGACTAGATCTCATAAATGTTAAGTTGTATATTTAGGTTAGTTATTTCAGTGTTTTTGCATAATTTTCTTACAGTTTTAGGTCGAGTCTTTCAAATGATCTCATACAAGAACCTTCATTCCATCCAGCTTGTACTTAGTTGAATGAAATGAAGCTAGGGGGGCATGCGCTCTAGCAGTTACGCTTAGGGGGCATCAAGCACAGTTTCCTCTCTGTTTCAAGCTTGCGTAAAAATGAAACTACTTTGAAGCATAGTTTTCCTCTGTTTCAAGCTTTTGTAAAAATGAAACCTATCTTGTGTCAATTTCAGTTATTTTCAAGACTTGTTAAACTCATGAAAATCTCGAGATTATTTTGCTATCTTTCATTCTCGTAAAACAAATGAAAATGCCGAGTTCTTTCCGTCTTTTCCTGCTCGTAAATTAAATTGAAAGTCGGCCATATGAGTACATTTTTATCATTTTTTCGAACTCATTAAAACTTACGAAAAAATGAAAACCATGAGTACATTTTTATCATTTTTTCGAACTCATTAAAACTTACGAAAAAGTGAAACATCAGAGTCATCTTTTAAGCCCTTTTCTGACTCCTAAAACATGAAAAGATTGTCGAGCGTTTCTTTTACACTCGTTAAAACGGAATTAAAAGACGGTCCCCTTATAGCTCTTTTCTGACCGTAAAAACAGGAAAGATTGCCGGGTTTTTGTCGTTTCAAACTCGATAATGGAAATAAAACGACGTGTCTTTGATCGCTTTTTACTTTTCAGGTCAGAGGCACTAATCATGAAAGTACTCCTTGGTCGCAAGACTAAGCGGTTCTCTCAAGTATTATTTTATACTTTTTCGGGCTTGGGAGACACAACTTTACGAAAAAGTTCAACCTGGAGTCTTCTTAAGTTTTTTCAGACTCTCTAAAAATGAAAAACGCCGAGTTTCTCCTATACTGGACTCGTTAAAATTTCACAGTAAAGGACTTGTTCGATTACAAATACGAACGGACCACTCCTTCTTAGGGTTCGAATCAAAACTAAGTTGGACTCATCCGAAGGATGAGCTTATAATCAAGCATATGTTATCCTCCTCAAGCTTGTAAAAAATAAAGAGGTACTTGCCAGAAATGGTGGGGGAAAAGAGAGAAAAATGAGCCCATTTGTTATCCTTTGTCTCAGAAGAAGCCTTATTACCACTCTTGAACACGACACTTTTAATTCACCTGGGTTGGGAAATCCTTTGCCTCACAGTTGATTAAACCACATTGAAAGTCTTTAGCCGGGTATTAACTTTGGGTCAAATGTCACCAAGCCATCTGTCGTGTCGTTATGTGTTCAAGAGGTCTCTGCAATAAACATTCATCTGCAAAATACTCGTCATCCATTTTGACCATCCCTGAGTCAGTCCTTACAGCTACGTTTCTTCAACTTGATATATGATTTCATGTTGTGGGCTTGCCTGCAACGGGTCGCTTTCTATCGACATCAGCACATTATCTAGAAAGATGACCTAGAAATCGTCAGTACCTTGAAGTCTGCATGCATCAATGGCAGGTTTCTCACCTTTGACGACAGTTTACATCATTGACTTTCGATCGAAGGATTCCGTGAAATGTTCGACATCAACTCATTCATTCACATCTCATGGATTGTACTGGGTACTTTGAGAACCATTCACATCACTGGTGGTCTCTCTCACGCTTGTTAACAGTTTACATCATTGACTGGTAATCAAGTGGTTTCTACCATGTTCGACATCAACTCATTTATTCGCATGGATAGAATCGTACCTGTTCGGGAAGTAGAAATGAAGACCCTGGATCTAGTTTCCACCATCCAGGCTGCGAGGAGTTTTGTATTCATTATACATTAGACTAACTATAAACAGATGGCTGCGTCCATACTGTGTATACAAAAGTCTATGATTATGATGTACTGCAGAATCATTCCTGTATCAGAGCAGTAGATAGTCAATTAGTTAAAGTTTTCAATCTGAGTATGGGAATGCCTACCTCAGCGATGATATGATCATATATATGTATTTTGTGTTGAATACTTGCAGGTTTCGACTGGGCTCTCCACAAGATAATCCTTGAAATGATAAAGTACTTCACCCTTCCTAGATGATATGAAACCCTTATCTACTACAGGCTTCGCACTTTAGGGGGAAATCTGTTACACTAAAATTTGTCACCATGACTATATGCAGTTAGTATGGCTCCATCAACTGTCACACTATCCTCCTTGGCAAGCCTCATACCTCTGCTCTCCATGTCAAACTCCAAGAAAGAGAGAAAGTCATTAAAAATCTATATATCTCTGGGTACACAGTTTCTCTTAGCCTTACCTGCGTGTACGCACCCCAAGTTCACAATACCTGCGTACTTGTACGCTCTGTCTGTAAAGCAATGGGTGCGTACTCCTATAAAGGTCAAAAGGCGCAAGTTTCACTCCAAAAAAGTTACTTGTAGTCATTTCTAGAGCATTCTAGAAGCTTGTTTGACTTGTATGGAGCGCCTCCAGATGGTTCATGTATCCCTATCAAAGAGGAACTTATCCCATCAAGAGGGGAGCTATCCCATCCAAAGAGGGGCTTATCTCATTGATGGTGGACCTGAATAACTTCCTCTAGAGCACTATAAATACAGGCATTGGGCCAAAGGGAGGGGAGGTTGAAAGCTGAACATTCCTAAGGGTAGATGCTGCTGGAATTAGGACTCCCTTGTAAAGCTTGAGAGGAGAGATTCCCATCCTTTCCTAGCCTTATTTGAGAGTGGGTGAGCTGATCAAAGTAAAGGAAAACTCTTGTTGGACCCTAGGAGGGACTTGCACAACACCAAGGCTCAGGTTGTAATGGTTCCTTTTGTTACCTTTTAATCCAAATGAACTTATTTTTCTCAACAGATTGTTATTCATGGTTTGTTTCATATACTCCTTGGTCTGTATGATAGATATGTATTGTTTTATGAGTTTATCAGGTGCTATTTAATCTTTTGGCTTGTTAGTGAATGCAGGTTTCGAAGAGAAGGAGGAGCTCATCCGGATCGGCGAGGTTGGACTACTACAAAGCGTTGGACTAAAGGTATGTTAAAGATCCCTTGATTACTTGTATTTGCAATGCATGTTTAGAGAAAGGTAGGATTTATTTGTCTTGTTTGTCACTAGAAAGCTTTTGCTTCTAGGGAGGTCGGTTGTGTCCGCACTGTCGACTCTTTCCGCATGACAGGTTACCTTTTTTACTCTTTCCTCTTCCCTTCGCCATCCATCAAAGGCCTGGCTTTCTGATGCATTGATGTTCTTTAGCTATTGTTGTAACTTCTAATATTTTTCTTAAGGAACAATTTCCTCTGTGAGTTTTTCTATCATTTGTTGGGCTTGTGCCAAATCTTTTTGCAGAGTTATTATCCTTGGGTCATTATCCATCATGACAATTTTGGGCTGGAGATCTACTTGGATCTCCTTATTGCGACATCTGGTTTTTATGGTCTGTGTTTCCTTCTCACGAACTGTCAGTGCCTCTGTCTAGACTTCCTTATCATAGACTGGTGTGTTGTCCATTTGTGCTTCTGCATTTGCAACAACCAAATGCTGTTCTTTGTGATTCTGAATAATAGGTTTGACTTGAGTCCTCTTGGTCTTTTTCTTATGGGGTTTTGCCTGGGTGGTTGCACGCTTTGCCCCAAAGGTTCCTTTTGAGTTCTTCCCCATTTTTAAGACTCTTATTTATTATCGAAGTTTCTTAATTACGTTAAGCAATCTCCGCTGTTCCTTTCGCAACTTTTTAATTTCATCTGTTTTCCTAGAAGGAACAGTCATTTCTTTTCTCAGGCCTGGGCTTTGTATTTCAGGTATTGTACCTTCGCCTTGGCCAATTTCCATGTTTCCTTCTTGGGACACTTCTTCAGTGTTCTTTTGATCAAGTTTTTCAGAGGTAGAAACCTTGATTTGTTCTGTTGTCTCCTAGGTAGCTTCTTCTTCTGCCTCTTCTTCATCATGAAATTATTCGAGTGTATTCTGACTAGGAACATATTGTTCTTCTTCCTCCTCCTCGTCACTCTTCTCCCCAGATACACTCTTATCATGATCAAAGTGATCCTCTTCCTCTTCCTCCTCATCACACATTTCCTCGAATGTACTTTTATCATGAGCAAAGTGTTCCTATGGCCCTTCTTTGGTATGGGGGTTGAGTGGGCTGTGAGGTTGGACATACTCGCCCATATTGGCTGAAATTTGGGCCAATTCATCTTCTTGCAGAGGGTTTTACAGTGGACCTTCGCTGTGTTGCTCTGTTTCCTCCCCTTCTACCTAGCCGGATTGCTCTGTCTCCTCCTCCAGTTCTTTTTCTTCATTTCCCTCTAATTCCTCTTCATTTTCCCCACCTTCAAGCTGCGGGGGTTTCTCATCTTCTAAATCGAGTATTTCCATAGGTTGGATAATGTTTCCCTGGGAATTTCCCAGCATTCCTCTACTCCTTACCAATCTGATAGATTGTCTTCATTTCGGAGGTCTACTTGATGTGCTAGCAATATGTTTTCATTTTGGGGCTGGCAAGGCCAGTCCCCCATCTATCGAGAAAATCAATTATTCCCAAATACTCCGCTTTTGGGCAATACTGTAACTAACTATCAACCGAATTAAACCATGATGGCTTACTACTGACTCTACATGGCAAGATTTTCTCATGCTTCGGGCAACATCATGTAATAAAAAATTTAAGAACGCAGGCAAATTCACAACACATTTTTTCTTTAACACAGCTAATAGTTTGAGATGTCGTGGTCTTACCACGTCTTTTCTTCCATCGCAAGTGATGAAGCTTTGGATAATTCTCGCCAATTCTGCCCAAGGCTATCCTAGGGTTGCCGGCAGGACTCCTTTCCCTTTGACAGTAAGGTTCCGCCCTTCAACCTAGAAGATGGTTATGGCATCTTGAAATCTCCCCTTTTTCAGAGTCCACACAGGTCCAACAGCTGGCAGTCCCGAAACTTCAACAATTATGTCATTTGTGACTGCTATCTGTCTCCCTCTGACCATGGAATGATTTTCCTGCAAATTCTGCAGAAACTCGATTGCCACCATCTCGTTAGATTGCTGTAGGCAGTTAAGGTAGGTTATCTATCCTGCCCTTGCTAAGATTTCTCGTGCAGCGTCAGAGACCATTAACACCTGTGGCTCACTGTGAATTGATCTTCCTCCCATCTTATTCATGCTTAGCACACTGTAAAAACACAGAGACAATGATGGAACAACAAGATGTTCAAATTTTTAGCTTATTGTTAAGAAAACACAACGAAGATGATGGAACAACAAGCTGTTAAATTTTTTAACTCACTGCTAATTTTTGCAGAGAAAAATACTGAAATGGCATTGGAACAGCAAGTCATGCATATTGGGAAACGAAATACCGTTAGGCTTGCTATTCTCAAGTTTTGGTGAATTCATAATACCTCAAAATAATGAGCTAACACGTATGCCAGTGAATTATGGGGATCGCCCACGCCCCCTTGTAATGTGATAGGCCGTCCTCAGCCGTCAAATAAAGGAGCAGCATGATGAACTGCAATCGTATAGCGTAATAAAGGAACAATGTATAGATATATGACATGTTTACAAAAATGAGCGGATTACCACAATCGAGGCGTATGATGGAAATCGATAATAAATATGGAAATTCCGTGATATGATGCGAAAAATGGAGGATAGGACAGTTGACGTGAATAAAATTTCTTATGCAGTCATTATCCACTTTAACCGTCATGATTGATTTGTAAATGATTTTCATGTATCAAAGGTTCGAAAGGGTTGTATGACATAATCTCATTTGAAATCACTATAAAGATATAAAAAGGAGAGTTTATGATGACTATTGGTGTATAAGAAATATGACTTCAATACCATCACTAGAGCTCTGTTGCCCACAAGTTTCCATAACCTTGACAGAGTTGCTTATTTCACCCTTAGAACCATCATCCTTTGTGTATGCCTAGGAAAGTGTTGTGCGATGCCAAAATGGAGACCATTGTGCTGGCTTGGTAACCAGATGAATCACAATGCCATTCACCAGGAAGGAGTGAAAGGTGGACAGGTCAGCTCGTGATGAGACCTCCTGTTCCAAGGACTTTTTATTTTTCTGATGTGCCTCTTGGATCATATTCCTGGTGTGGTGGCCATAATGGGAATGCCACTTCACTTTCTTCCTTATGATCATGGTAGGCTGGCTCTTAATGAGACCCCCTATCCTTCATTTGACAAATCATCTTAGTAATAATATAGACATGTATCTTTTCTTTTTCTTCTTTTCTTTTATATATCACTTTCCTATTTATATATAGAGGATGGCTCAACACTCCTTAAGAGTAGGGATGGTGGAAGAAGGATGAACATCTCAATAGAGAAAAATATGCCCTTATTCTTATTCAATAATAATGATCAAAGAGAATTATGGGGGTTTAGAAAGAACCATCATGATAAAAATAATCAATCACATTGGTATTAGTGAAAATAAAGACAACAAAGTGATATAAATAGTTGTGTCCTTTCCTCTTTTCTCTTATCAATTCAAAGCGATTTCTTTTAAAGATAATGATTTTTCTTTGATTTGCTAATTTCAGTATCCTCTAATTTTTGTATTCTTGCATAAATGTATAGTTGAGTCTTAAATGAACATCACTCACAAAAATCTTCTAAATGGTGAAGCACACATGCGCACACAAAGAAGAAAAATGATTTCAAAAAGTGTTGTTCTTTAGATGGAACAGCTGTTGTTTCTTTAGAGGGATAGCAAAAGAATATTTGCACACAAAAAACGCAAGCAAAAGGAAGGAAACATACTTGAAATTGTTGTTCCTTGAGAGGAACAAGAGTTGTTCCTTAATCAGAACAACAAATAAAGCAAGTGGAAACAAAAGATGCAGAAATGTTGTTCCTTCGGAAAGGAACAACAGAAAAATGAAATTGTTGTTCCTTCGGAAAGGAACAACAAAAACAAAAGTGTTGTTACTTCGGAAAGGAACAACAGAAAAACGAAAGTGTTGTTCCTTCAGAAAGGAACAACAAAAATGCAAATGTGTTGTTCCTTCGGAAAGGAACAACAAAACATGAAAGTGTTGTTCCTTTGAAAAGGAACAACAAAAAGGCGGAAATGTTGTTCCTTCGAAAAGGAACAGCAAAATACGAAAGTGTTGTTCCTTCGGAAAGGAACAGCAAAACGATGAAAATGTTGTTCCTTTGGAAAGGAACAGAAAAATGCAAAAGTGTTGTTCCTTCGAAAAGGAACAACAAAATGGAGAAAATGATGTTCCTTCGGAAAGGAAAAACAAAATGCAAAAGGTGTTGTTCCTTCAAAAAGGAATAGCAAAGTGGTGAAAGTGTTGTTCCTTCGAAAAGGAACAGCAGAATGTAAAAAAAATTGCAGAAATATAGAAATCTGTACAGAAAGTAATTTACACAAACAGAACAGAAAAATTTATGTAAAAAATTTAAAAGCAATCAAATAACTTAGTGAACCAAAGGCAAGGAAATTTTTATCTTCCTCAGCCAGAATCTGCATGTCAGAATCTTCCTAGAGTTGCTAGTAGAAGGATTCCCGAGTAAGCGGTTTGTAGTACAATCGAACTCGGTGGCCATTTGCTTTAAAGGTATGTCTAGATCCATCAATAGTGGTCAAAGTAATAATGCCATTTACATGCACTTTCTAGATTTCATATGTTCCTAGCCATCGAATTTGAAGTTTTCCTTGAAAATCCTGAAACCTGGAATCGTACAGGAGTGAGCAATCTCCTCCGTGGAAGATTTTCTTTTTTATTAGGGCGTTGTGCCATTTTTCTCTCTGTTGTTGGATTAATGTAGTATGTTAAAGAGTCGAGAGCCTAATTTCATCTAGCTCGTTAATTTTCTATAGTCTATTAGTCTGGGCCTCATTTAAATCTAGACCGACCTCCTGTGTTGTTCTCAATGTTTGTATTTTGAACTCTAATGGAAAGATGGGTTCCTTTCCAAATACTATCTGATATGGTGAATAATCGGTGGTGTTTCTCCACGTTGTTCGGTATGCCCACAAGGCTTCTAGCAATCTTGTAGCCCAATCGCGTCTGTGTGACGCAATGGTTTTTGTTAATATTGCCTCTATGACTTTATTCGTGCTCTCTACTTGGACATTTGCTTTTAGGTGATACGGAGTGGTAATTTTGTGTTGAATGTGATTGTGTTTTAATGTTGCAGCGATTTTATTACCTACAAACTATGGTCCTTCGTCCGTGATTATGTATCTTGGGAGGCCATATCGCACAAACATCTGGAACAGGAAATGGATGACAAAGTCCCCTGTAGCTCTTGGAAGTGCCTCTGCTTCAACCCATTTGGTTACATACTAAGTTGTTACTAGAATATATGTTTTCTGATTTGATGATGGGTTGATCAGACCAACAAAATTGAGTTCCCAACACACAAATGGTTTGATTACTAGTTGTGGGTTTAAAGGCATTTCGTCGGACTATCTAGGGCGTCCTGCTCTTTGGCAACAGTCACAGGCTTGAACAAATTTCTTCGCATCTTTGAAGATTATGGGCCAGTAATACCCTGTTTGCAGAACTTTGTGACGAATTCTTCGATCTGGAAAATGTCCACCACATGGTCTCTCATGATAAGCTTTCAAGATTTCAAATATTTTGTCTTCACAGATGCATCTTTTGATGTGCATATTTCCCCCTGTATGAAATAGGTAGCCCCCAATCCAAGAAAATCGGGTACTACATTGAACAATCTGTTTTTGTTCATTGGGGGTCAGATGCTTTGGTAATTTGCCTACTACTAAATAATTTGCAACATCAGCATACCAGGGTGTTTTAATAGTAACAGTGAATAAATGCTCATCTGGAAATTGATCTTCGACTGTTGTTGTGTCCACTGGTTTCGGCATTTGTGAGAGAAAATCAGCTACAAGATTCTCTTTCCCAAGTCTATCTTTTATTGTGATGTTGAATTCCTGCAATAAAATCAACCATCTTGCTACTCTACTGTTTGTAATTGGTTTATTTGCTAAATATTTTATGGTAGAGTGATCTGTATATAAAACAACAGGATATCCAGTGATATAATGCCTAAATTTATTCATAGCATGTATTACAGCTAAAAATTATTTTTTCAGTAACAATATAGTTTAGCTCAGCAGGAGACAAATTCTTGCTAATATAATAGATTGCATATGGTCTTTTGTCTTCTTCCTGTCCAAGGACTGCTCCAATAGCTGTGTCTGAAGCATCTGATGAAATTTGAAATGGCAGGTCCCAATTTGGTCCTCTGAGCACTGGGGCTGTTGACACAATATTTTTCAGATCCTCAAAAGCACAGTCGCATTTATCTGTCCAAACAAAATCAACATTCCCTGTCAATGCATATAGAGGTGTAGCTATTTGAGAAAAATGTTTTATAAATCTCCTATAATAACCAGAAAATCCAAGAAAACTGTGTACCTCTATCTATGTGGTAGGAGTAGGTATTAACGAAATTATTTGAATTTTGGCCGAATCTACCTGTATTCCAGCTGCTGAGATATAATAACCTAGGATAAGTCTTTCAGTCATCATCATATAGCACTTTTCATGGCTCAAGCAGAGCTTGGTGGCGATACATCGCTGCAACACCTTTTCCAATGTGTCTAGTGCTGGGTCGAAATCATCTCTGTATGGTGTGAAATCATCCATATATACTTCGAGCCCTTCATTTATTAAATCTAAAAAGATGCTGAGGATGGCCCTTTGAAATGTGGCAGGGGCATTGCATAGGCCAAAGGGTAGGATTCTGTAGGCAAATGTTCCCCAAGGACAGGTAAAAGTGATTTTTTCCTAGTCTTCAGGGGCAATCCAAATCTGATTGTATCCACTGAAGCCATCCAAGAAAGAAAAGAATTTCTTTCCTACTAATGTGTCTAATACCTGATCAATGAATGGAAGGGGAAAGTGGTCTTTTTGGGTTGCTTTGTTTAATTCTCTATAATCTACACAAATCCTCCACTTTCCATTCTTCTTTGGCACCACTACTAGCAGAGAGACCCACTTGCTATCGGAGATTGGATAAATAAAGTTCACATCCAAAATTTTTTGTAATTCAGCTTTCACAATGTCTTTCAGGTGAGGCTTAAGTCTCCATTGGGGTTAGCGAATAGGTCTCGTATCCTTTTCTGTATAAATGTGGTGTCTACATAGCTAGGGATCGATTCCCTTCATGTCCGGATAATCCCATGCAAAAGCTTCCTTATATTTTCTCATTAGTTGGACCAGCTTCTCTTCTTGTTCAAGAGTCAGGTTATTATTGATGTTCAAGGTTTTTCCCGGCTCAATCTCTATAGTTTTACTATTTGAAACAGAGGTAGTGGGTATTGTTTGATCATGAGTGTCTTTGAGAGGATCTTCTTCTAGTTCATTTTCAAATGCTACCTCTATCATGTCACATTGTACGTGGGATCTGGATTTAGCTTGGTTAATGAAGTTGTTAATAACATCATCCTCTGTTTGATTTTTAAAATCGAGGGCATCTTCTATGGTTAATGGGGGTCTAATGTTTTCGGTGAGGTATGATACAGGATGTTTGTTATTTTTTATTATTGTTACACTTGGTTGGGCTGGAGGGTATAGGGATAGATTCTTGATGTTAATCCCTCTAGTTATGGTCATACTGCCTTGTCGGCAGCTAATGTAAGCATCAGCGGTTGCAAGCTAAGGTCTGCTTAAAATCAACGGGTGTCCATCAAGTTGGTTTTTGGGGTTTATTATCAGAAAGTTGGTAGGATATTCCTAGGAATCGGCAGATGCCATGACATCATGTAGTGTACCTTCTAGCCTAACCACTGATCGGTTAGCCAGTTCTAATAAGGTGGAGTTTGGTTCTACTGATGTAATGCCTATTTTTTAACAAGTGGTGGTTGTTAAAATATTAATTGCAGCCCCTAAATCAACTAAGGCATTTGAAAAGGTTTTCCCATTGATTTGCACTGTCACTATTGGATTTCCTGGGTCTTCATATTTGACAGGTGTCTCTCTTCCTGATAACAGATCAGATAGGGTGCCAACTACTTGGACTGTTGGGTTATTTGTTATTCTCCTCCTTGGAATTTTTTATACATAGCTCTTTGATGGTGTTTGCATATATTGGGATATCTTGGATAACTTGGAGGAGTGGGATTTTTATCTACAAATTCTTTAGTTCTCCCAAAATATCAAAGTCAGGATGTTCTATAGATCGTGGTATGATTAATCATTAGATCGTGGTATGATTAATCATTCTGGGAATGGGGGACAAGATGTGGTTGTTTTTTCATGAGTCTGTTTTCTAACCACATCTTCCACTTGTAATGGTTGTTCTACGGATAACTAATTTTCAACTTGAACATTTTTATCTCCCTCGATTTCTATAATGCACCCAGACCTTAATTGAAGGTCATTTCACTCCCTTAGATCGGTTTCTAGTTCTGGTGTTTCAATTATTTGAACGGATTGAACCAGTTTGTTATTTGGGTTCGGGTTGGGTTGGGCTGGGAGTTGCGGTCTTAAGTTGGACTGGGGATTTTGTTGTAGTGCTGGCAGTGTAGGTTGAGGGAGTGGAATGGTTCCTACTGGCTGATTCATTGGTCTTTGCCAGTTTGTCTGCCAGGCTTGACTCTGTGAAGTGGGAGGGGACCATTGTGTTGGATATGAATTATTTTGCCAGTATGGTGGAGCATAGGGAAAATTGGGCCAATTAGATTGGCTTTCTTGATTTGTCCATGGTGATGATGAAGGAAATGGTTGTGGTCACCAGTTTGAGAAGGGAAGTTGATATTTCCACATTGTATTATATTGCTGAGCATGATATTACAAAGGCTAGAAAGAAGAAGATGGATTGGGGAACATACTTGATTGTCACGGCTGCCATTGATGGCGCTAATTAAGTAGGTACACTGGTTCTAGTTGTTCTTCCGCTTCTTTGTATACTACATTCAAACCAAGAAGTGAGTGGAAGCTCTCCGTAGAGTGGTCTTTTGTACAAATAGCGGAGACTTGAATTGCGTCTAGTGGGCACTCTTTATGGCTATGTTTCTTTCTGCATCTGGGACAGAATATTGCCAGATTTTGCTTTGCCTTTGCTTGTTTCTGTTTCTCTTGCATAATATCGAGCTGCGTTGTCAGAGTCCCCAATATATCAGTTTTAAAATTCTCCAATAAATTTCCAATTTCTGCACGAGTTACTCCTTCTCCAGAGATCTTGTTGTCCCTTGTAAACCTGTCATGTTCCGCTGGTTTTAGCCTTGTACTGCCTCGTGAGCTCCTGATACATAAATCAATGATGTTAGCAAAATCTTCTTGATAGATGTCTCCTTTTCCCATAATATTTAGTGTTTCAATCCATTGTTCCTTCATGCCTTTAATTAATGTTGTTTTTAATACATTGTAAGGTAAGGGTAATGATGCATAAGGAGATCTTTAAAGATTATACTGAAAAAATTCAACATATTCTTCTAGTGTCTCATTAGGTCTAGCTACCATTTGAAATATTTCATCTTTTAACTCTCTGGGATTTCTAGGAGGGCATTCCTAGGCTGGCTATAAGGAGCAGGAATGGCCTTAACAACACTTCCTTTGTCTGGGATGATGAGAGTTCCTTGCTGAATTAATGTTTTGGGGGATTTTAGGTCTTCAAGTATTTCAGCTTCGTTCTGGATAATTTTTACAGCACTTCCCTTATCTGGGTTGCTTAATGGCTAAACTATTCCAAGAGGAGATCTTGGCTCTTCAGTTTCCCTTGTTTCACCTCTTCCCTTGTAGAGATTACTAAGGTTCCCTTCTTGCAATGATTTTGGGCTAGAATTCTCATTTTCTTGAAAATCTTGCTCCTTTGTTTGGCTGTGCACCTCAGCAAAGGCTACAGATGGTGATCCTATGGCCTGAAGGGAACTAGTAGGTTGTTTAGAAGCAGCTTTTCTAGGTCCTATAGAAAGCTGAGATTCTGCTTTTTTAAGAATTTCATTTATAAAGGTCGATCGGCCAAAGGTCACCGACCCCTTAGCTTTATCAGGCTTGGATAAAGGTTTAAGATTATTTTCATGTTTTTTCTACTTAGTCTTGCACACAAATCAAATGTTGATTTATACCCAAAATAACAAAAAATCTATAGGAAAGCAGGCGAGGGAGCAGGGTTGTTACATGCTCCGTACGCAGGTTCTTACCTTCCGTTTTTAAAGCCCAACTCGCTCCTAGCAAGTACTTACAATACTTTCAAAAGAAACAAATGGCTACACTCTTCCCTAGCAACGATGCCAAAATGTTGAGCAGTAAAAAGGGTCATTTTAACCTCTATTTCCCTACATTAATTATCAATCAAGGTACGATTTGTTATCTCAAGAGTGTACTCACTCTGAGGCAGTCACTTGTCAAGAGTAATGCTAGTAGTATAGTGCTTTTACAAAAGTAAATAAATGTTGGAAACAAAATCTAAGTGTAATGGCAAGAAATTGAAATGCTTTATAACTAAATCATTCATTTAAGAAACTACAACACTCATCAGTTAAGGATGCAGTAATGATAACTCTTTCCCTTGTAAACTGATGCAAATGAAAAGAAATCAAAGAGAAGATCTTCAATCTGGGAACTAGACAACAATAGTCAATGTTCGCTATAGTTTCAGATCGTTCTATTCACACCAAAGAAATTACTTGAAATGTTAATTCAATTAACAGAAAAGGGAATAACAACTAATCTATTGAAAATACCAAACAACAAAGATTTAACTTACAGGAATGAATTAAGCAGCAATTGTAATCTAAAGGAATTGAGCAGTGATCTTTAACTAGTAAATGAATTGAATAGCAAACCAAGAATGGAACAACAAACTTAAGTAAGTCTACGAAATATTGAACAGTGAACTAAATAAAATGTAAATGCACAACAAAAAAAATCAAATGTTAACACACAACGAATCTATAATGATGAAATCAGTAATCTGAGTTTAGCATGATAAATATTAACCACGGTTATAAAAGAACAGCAATTGCAATTAGAGGTAAACCGTAGCTAAATAAACAACAATACCAATTTGTAAATGAACAATAATGTTACTCTGTAAACAAACAGTAATGTCAATCTGTAAAGGAACAGCAATGCAATATGATTTCAAAATGAACAGCATAACATTTTAGTTGCAAATGATAACCTTACTATTCAAGTACTAATTAAATATAACAAAGCCAGTAAATGAAATGTCAAGGAATGGCAGATTACTGAATGAAACAAGTAAAAGAAATCAAACCACAAATGACTTGTAATCAGAAAATAATGGTACAAAAAGAAAGTGCTCCACTAGGGCCAGGCCCTTAGCCACCAGGGATGCACTATTGCGATTACTCCAGAATCAAAGACAGAACAACAACAAAGTTTATGTATTAATCATGAAAACAAAGTTACAGTAATCGCTCTTTAAAGAGAGTCGATGATCAAAGTTCAGTTTGCAACAACAAATTCTATAAAACAACAATAATCTGCCCCCTGGGCTAGCAGCGTTGTCTAGGCGGAAATACCAAAGATACAAATATTCTTAAGGTAGTGATCCCTCAGGATCAGAGGATCCTGAGGGATTCATCATATCATTATCCTTCAGTTATCTCTTCATCCTCTTGCGTTGATATGGTGTTTCTTCTTCCTTTTCCTGGCTCATGCGCTCCGATCTGGATTGCCTCGTCTGGATGTGGTTCCCTATCAAAGGGATAGTAGTTGGTTTTGCCTTGTCTTTTCCTCTGAAATGGTGATCTCCCATTTTCTTCATTTTCTACATAGAAAAAGGTAATAATTAGTCATTTTACATTACTCACAAATCTCTTTAACTTTATCATAATCCTTCATCATATGCCCATCTCATAATGTAAAGAAGTTATGAATTAAAGGAAAATATAACGAAATAAGTGGCAATTACATAACTTTTCTAATGCTCAACAATGGGCTCGAGGTATCAATAGGTGGTGATATAATATTTCATTATCACCCCACCACTTCTCCCACCTAGGAGAGAGATGGGGGCACCTCTTTTAGATAAACCTGTCATAAAGTAGATATATTCTACCTTTATCTTGAGAAAATGTTCCCAAACCTGAATTCTTGTGCCTGAACATCCCAACAATGAACAAGGTTGTTGTGGGGAAAAATGCCTATGCAGGACGATCCTATCCACCTAAGGTGTGACAGTGCCTTAGCAACAAACAGAGACAGCTATTCTAGTATTCTTCCTTTATGAATTAAGAATGAAGAGAGATAGATGGACTAACCGGTGTCTTCCGTTTGTCCCTCAATCTGGTTTCTCTTCTCTTGGAGAGTTCCCAGCTACTTGCCTTCTCGCTCGCCCAGCTTCAAGAGGTTTCTGCAAGATCACAAGAAGAGAACACTACACAAGACATGGATTCATATTCATAACTAGTTCAGGATTAGAAATAAACTAAACATACTAATGCAATCATACATCAAAATACACCAGTATATAGGAGAAACCAAGATAGCTTTATTGTTGAATAACAAGGTTCAGGAAGAGATACAACCCAGAGGGCTCCAATCCAGCATCTCCTTCCCAGCAAATGGAATTCCTATCTTCACCCCTTTCAAAGCATTAAGCACCCAATGATTCCAATCTCAAACCAACAGCAATTCTTTGCAATAACAAAATTCCAGCCCCCAGATCTCATGGAGGAGAGATCCATATATAGATGTTTGGAGAGAGGATGAGTCAGCTTGATATCTGACTAGTGTCCTCTCCCTCTGTCAGTTCTTGATTCCACTTGGAGGTTCTTGCTTCCACTTGGAGATTTGGAACCTCTTACTCATCACCAGTCGAATTCCCTGAGGCAAGTGTCATTGAGGAAGATTTTGGAAGCTTTCTGGGATTTGACACCTCGTGGAATGAACTTGCCACATGTCAACTCTCGCTCAGCGCAGGTAGCCAGTGTTGCCTTTGACATTCAGTGCAGGTAGCCAGTGTTGGCTTTGACATTCAGCGCAAACAGCTAGTGGAGCCACTGAATTGATCCTGAATTGACTTGTTTTTGAGCAGTTTCTGGTGGAGAACTTCTGTGAATTGCTGTGGTTTGTTAGCCTTGTTCCTCTATGGGTAGGAACAACATGTTTAGGGACTTTGGATCCCTTAGATTATGGACATTTCATGCTTAATGTTGTAAGGCACAAAAATGTCTATAACAGTTGCCCCCTAAAGTATAAGGCTGTTTATCGGGTGAAATGCTTTATCAAGGGGATCCGAAGTTCATCCAATGCTGGGAGGAGACCTGTAATAAGATACAATACAATACATTATTTTTCATACTGCTTTCATGATCTAGCTGAGGCGGGCATTCCCATGCTCAGCTTTATAAATTCATTTTTCTGTACATAGAACAGACAATCGTCTGGTGGTAGACTGATAATTTTGATGAAATTATCATCCTTTGGGTAGGATGATTATCTGCTGCAATGATGTACATGTCAATGTCTTTATCTTTCCTGAATATATATCGCAGCCCGGATGGATGAAACTAGATCCGGGGTCTTCAAACACATTCGATCTCCACTCTAAGTACAAGTCGATCCATGTGAGAAATGTTCTGAAGTCGAACATGGAAAGACATCGCTTGATTACCGGTCAATGATGTAAACCATTAACAAGCGCGAGAGGAATCACCGATAATGATAATGACCCTCAAGGTACTGCAGTACAATTCACGTGGTGTGAATAAAGGACTTGGCGTCGAACACCACGCAAAATCTTTCGGTTGAAGGTCATTGATGTATATCTGTCGCCGGAAGTGAGAAACTTGCCATTGAGGTATGCAAGCTTCAAAGTACTGAAGGGGTTGTTCCTAGATCAACTTCTTGGATAATGAGTTGATGTCGACAAGAAGCGATCCGTCAAAGGAGGGCCTTAATGAATCCCACATCAGTGACACGGAACGGAGCTAATGATTTTGATGGAGGTGAAAACGATCTGTGACATATGATTCAGGGTGGCGGTCATGAAAGGATGAAGGATAATGTACGGCAGTGGATGGGACACGGTTGACTTTTCTGAACGACTTCTCTTGAACATATGGCGACACTGATGCGATGGATTGGTAGCATTACCCCAAATGTGGATGGTATGGCGAGACCATGGATGTGACCGGTGAATGAAACAACCCAACCCGATTGTGGTACGGAGGAAAAGTGTCATGTTCAAGAGCAACTTGCTACCATCAAAGTTTTCTTTAGTTTCTCCCAATTTTTCCCCAGTCATTGCTGACCAGTACCTCTTTATTTTTGTCAAGCTTGAGGAGGATAACATATGATTGTTCTATAACCTTCCCTTCGGGCAAGCCCATCGCTATGTTTTAACGAGCCTAGCGATAGTGAAACTCGTTCTCGTCTAAAGACAAGTTTGTCGCTATTTAATGATTTTAACGAGTCTAACGACAAAGATAACTCGGTCCTTTTCACTTTTAGAGAGTCTGAAAAGGTACATAAAGTTAACTCCAAAAGTCCTTTTTCGTCATCTAATCCCTTAAGTCTAAAAAAGTATAAAACAATACAGAAGGGATGAGTTTTCGATAGTTTTAACGAGCCGAATAAAACAAGCGCTCGATCTTTTTGTGCAATAATCCCTCAGGTCCAAAAAGATTAAAATCTAGAGGAGGGATAGCACTTCCTATCCCTTTAACGAGCTGGAAGGCCAAGGACTCGACAATCTTTTCATATTTTACGAGTCAGTTGAAAAGAGCTTAAAGAAGACTCGTCTTTTGAGGAACGAGTGATAAACAGGGTTAGCAGCTGATTCCAGGTACAGGTTGGAATTTTCCAATCACGGTAGTGTCACAAGGATGGCTAGGTGAAATCACTCTTCGCAGTTGTTCCTAAACATGGGTAAACAATCATATGGAGGTGAACGATCGGCCGAATGAAAAGTGGAGGTGACGGTGCAAACACGACCAAGGCTTTAATGGCTGATAAGGTTACATTCACAACGGTTATTTACCAGGTAGTGGTTCATTTTTTATTTTAAAATGAGCTTAAATGCTGGTGGAAACACTTGCTCATTGCTTATGTTTATTTTTTAACGAGCATGAAGTCCGTGTTAAAACTGCTCGGATCTTGCGTTTATTTTTTAACGAGCATGAACTGTGTGCTAAAACTGCTCGATATTATATGGTCAGATTTTTTATTTTTTACCATAACTAGCTTTGCCCTTTTCAAAGATAGTATTGTATCCTCAATTGCTGCATCAAACTAGTTAGAAATGAATAACATTTGCTTGAAAATGAGATTAGAACCCTAATATTTCGCTTTGAACTACGTAAAAAAGCAATTAAAAGGTGTTTTTACCTCTCATTTTACCATTTCATTTGAACTTGGTTTGTTGGAGCTTTGGAGGTGCCTCTTCCCCCTTGATTTTCATCAGCTGATTCCGGGAGATTCTGCGGACGATTTTTGGCGCCGTCTGGACCAGGTAGGAGCTAAACCCTAGCTCTTTCTTTTCATGGTTTCCTTTTTCCATTCTGTGCCTGTTTTCCTGTTCCCCTGAGCCCCTGGGGTTTTGTTAGGGCGCTCTGCCATCAGCGCAGGTAGTTCACTCGAAACCTGCGTTGAATGTCAAGCTGCATGAAGGCAGTTTGACCTTCAACGCAGGTGGAACACTAGCCAGTTGCGTTGGGCATAGAAAAACAGTTCTGTTGCACAGTTTTTGATGAAAATTTTGCCAGTTTCTCATCAAATCCAGGATCTTACTCTTTATTTTGTTTGTTTTGCAGGGAATTTTGATCAAAATGACCCTTACATGGCGAGAACGAGAACATGAAGAAGAGGACATGATTTCCCTCCATGACCCTGTCACGGTGAATGCGCTGCGGAACTGTCGCCTGCTGAAGTTCTTCCGTATCTCTAGTATGAGAGCACAGATCTCCTTACTGCAGTATATGCTTGATGCTTGGGATCCTATCAACCAAGTATCAGATTAGGGGCAAATCTATCCCCCTGACTGTAGTAGACATTTACTTCTTGACTGGCTTGTCGAGGCGGGGTGCTCCCATTTCTTTGTCAGGTTCGGCCCAAGGGAATGACTCCGTGAGATATTACGTCCGCCAGTATTGCAGGGAAGGATCTCAGCCGAGCAGAGACGGTAAGGTCGTTATCCATGAGATTGCTGACAGATCTCTCAGGTCCATTCTGTATACTATTGGTAGGATGGCTGGTAGCGCATCTCTTCATGTTGCCAACAGATCCTATGTGTAGCACGCCTTGGAGTGCCTCCAACCGAAAATATTCAACTGGTGTGATGCAGTACTTCTTCAGATGAAAAGTCAGTTGAACAAGATAAAGGACAGGAAGCTGAAGAAATTTGGATTTGGTTCTATTCTGACTGCCTTTGCCTTGGAGAAAATACCACTGATGCAGCCTCAGTATATCGCACTCGACTTGCCTTCTCCTACCGAGCCACGCATGCAGAGATGGGTTGATCACATGTCTAGGCATGCTGGTCAATCTCAGATTTCTTTCACTGATACCTTCTTCAGGTGGTTCGAGCGTCAGGAGATGGTCTATTCCGAGTATCCATATGTTGGTATGGATTTCCGAGGTGATCCGGATTTGGTATTGCCGGATGGCGAACAGTGGGGTGCTATTGGTAAAATCTTCGACCATATCACTGTTTACTGTTTTTATTTATAATGTCCTTGTGCTTTATTCTATCAAGACTTTAATCGAACTCATGTGTGCATGCAGATGTTGGTCCTGTTCGTCCAGCAGTTCGCCCAAGAGCGCCAGTTGCTGCCCCAGCAGGGGAGACTGCTGGGAGGGTTATTCTCCGTGACCTTGATGTGGCCGAGACCCTTACAGCTGTGCAAGAGCAGGTTGAGAGCCTTACTCTCGGCATTCCCGATGTGAGGATTGACGAGTTACCTTTGCAGTTGCAGCGGCATACTACTGGTGTGCCTAGACGATGGACTCGTCTCTTGCGCATGATTGCACAGGCCGTGACGTGCTATCATGAGCATCACTAGGCTAGGGTGCCCCCTAGCATTTTGAGTTTTTGGGTCATGCGACCGATTTTTGTCTTGGTTACAGAACATTATGTACGAACGATAAACAGCTTATATATATATTTTGATTTTCGGGGTTTATTCTGGTTGAGTTATATGATCCATATGTACAACATTGATGATGTGTCTCTTTTTATAAATGTCGCAAATGTCTATCTAACACATAGTTTGCTAATGAGTCGGTTAATGTGTTTAAGTTTCTGGAAATATGCTGGTATTGAATTAAATCAAATTGTCTTTCCAAAATCTTAACCCTTAGGAACATGTGATAAATAGCTGGGTTGCGAACGGAATATATACCATTGAGTTGTAGTATTACGAGTTGTGAGTCTAGCCTGATGACTAGTCGGCGTATACCATGGGTAATGGCATCAGAGAGTAGTTCTATCAACGTGCTATACTCAGCGATGTTATTCGTTGATTGCCCGATACATACTCCTCTGAAACTTACTAACTCGCCGCTTGGATCAAAAATGGCCCAGGCTGCGGAGGACAGGTTCCGCGAACTACGACTCGCTCCGTCGGCATATCCAACACACGTCTCCAGAGGGTTTGACATCTGCAATAAATGTAAAAAGGTGGATTACTCGACCAAAACAAACACTTTAGCGAAAACAAAATACAACAAAAGCATACAGGTTACTATTTAAGCATAGTAACGCTTGAGGTACAACCCATTACGGGGTTGCGCTAGTGGAATTCCATCATAATCCATTAGCTCGTAGGCTCCTTTTGCTAACACTCGTTTAACAATATAGGGGCCCATCCATAAAGAATTAAATTTACATGCTCCCAATTTATCGGATTCTTGTTCATAAAGCAAGACCAAGTCACCTTCTGAGAAGACACGGGGTTTGACATTTTTGTCGAACTGCGCCTTGACTCGTTTCTTATGGGCTTCGTTAGCCAAAGCAGTGTCACGACGGGCATCCAATTGGATTAATTCCAAGAAACGGGCCTCTTCTTCCGAAGTTCCGGGGAGGAGATCAATTGCGAGTTTAAGAGACGAGATTTCACACTGGATTGGCAAGACTACTTCCAGGCCATACACCAGTTAGAAAGGTGTGAACCCAGTCGCATTCCTTACCGATGTTCGGTAAGCCCACAAGGCTGAGTACAAGATTAGGTGCCACCTTCTTTTGCGAACTCCGATCATCCTTTGCAACATACGCTTCAGGACCTTGTTGATTGCTTCAACTTGTCCGTTGGCTTGCGGATAATATGGGGTAGAGCTGTCGTGAGATAGCCCTAGCTTGGAAGCTAATTCAACCATCATGTGATTGCGAAAATGAGATCCATGATCTATAACTATAGCCTGTGGTACGCCGAACCTGGCAACTACATGATTGAAAAAGAAAAGGGCAGCTGTTTCACCAGTGTTATCTAATGTAGGCATCGCCTCGGCCCATTTGGTAAAATAGTCAACGACGACTATGATATACCCATGCCCCCCGGTCGAGGTGGGGTTACATGTCATGAAATCGATGCCCCATTTGGCGAAAGGCCCAACAACAACTATTGGCTGTAAAGGTGCGGGTGGTCTTCTGGTTTTGCTATCAAAAATTTGACAAGCATGGCAACTTTTGACTGCGGTTATGCAATCTTTGAACATGGTTGGCCAGAAGTATCCTGCTCGTAAGATTTTTTGTGTTGTAGCATATCCAGATTGATGCCCTCCACACGCGCCTGAATGACACTCATTCAGGGCTTTTTCGGCCTCTTCATGGGTGAGACACCTCCTCAGAACTGTATCGATACCACGACGGTAAAGCGTATCACCGACGATCATGTAGTCTTTTGCTTGGTATCGTATACATTTCTGTTCTGAGTGAGAGGTGTCAGGCCTGAACTTTTGGGTTTGGAGATAAACGATTATATCTCCATACCACTCATTGTTGTAGATATTAGAAAAAAACTTTCGTCCACGATTGATTCTTTGTATGTTTCATCGTTGGACAACGATGGGAGATCGCACAATAATTCTGCGAAGACTAAAGCTTTCTTTGATTTGGATTTTACAAATTCCAGATCAAACTCTTGAAGGATCGCTATCCATTTTGAATATTTGCCCCCCAGCAACTGTCGCGACAATATATAAGTCATGGGGTTGCAATCTGATAGAATGGTAGTTTTCCGAAAGAGGACATAATGTCGAAATCTTTGAATCGCTTGAACAACAGCGAGTGCTAGCTTTTCAACATAAGAATATTTGCTTTCCGTATCATTCAAGTTTTTACTTAAATAATATATAGGATGTTCAATTCCATCGACTTCTTGAACTAAAACCATCGCAATGGTCATATCTGTTACAGCCAGATACAGGTTAAAATCTCTTTGATAGTCTGGGGCATACATTAATGATGCTTTTACTAGAGAATCTTTCAGAGCATCGAAGGAAGCTTGCGCCACCTGATCCCAGACAAAAGGTACATCCTTTTTCAAAAGACGAGTATAACCTTTAGCAAGTTCTGCGTAATTTGGAATGAACCTCCTCAGAAAGTTTGCTTTTCCTTGGAGTTTCTGAATCTGAAGAAAATTTGAAGGTGGAGGAAAATTAATGATTGCCTGAACCTTGCAAGGGTCGAGACGAATCCCATCCTTAGAGACTACAAAGCCAAGTAAATGAACAGAACCGACGCAAAACACACATTTGTGCGGATTGAGTCTTATCTTGTAGTGTCGGCAGCCTAGAAATATCGCTCTTAAATGCTGCGGATGATCAGTCCGCTTTCGCGAATGAGCCGGAAGGTCGTCGAGATATGGTTGAACGATGTTCTTGATGTCATGGAAGGCATAATTCATTGCCCTCTAAAACGTCGCCCCTGCGTTCTTTAAACCAAAGGGTAATTTTCGATAAGCGAATGTGCCCCACGAACAAATGAATGCAGTCTTTGACTGGTCCTGTGGGCAGATATTTATTTGATTATACCCAGAAAATCCATCCATGAATGAAAAGATTTCACATCCGGCGCATTCATCAATTATCTGGTCGATGAAGGGTGTAGGGTAGTTGTCTTTTGGACAAGCTTGGTTTACATCCCTATAATCGACACACACTCTAATTGTCCCTTGTTTCTTCATAACAGGAACAATATTTGATACCCAATCAGTTAGAGGAACCGGGTAGATGAAACCAGCATGGAGAAGTTTTTCAACTTCTGCCTTAATGGCAGCGGCTTTCTTGGGGTGCACCTGCCGAAGCTGTTGTCTTACTGGTTTGACATCAGGATACATCTTAATTTCATGTTCAACGATACTCGAGTCGATGCCTGGCATTTCATCATATGACCAAGCAAAGACATCTCTGAATTCGTGAAAAAGAGCGTTATATATTTCCAGTTCTGAAGGAGAACATCCTTTGCCCACATAAATATTCTCTACAACATTTGTTTTAGTCGAGATATTTATGCCTATAGTCTCTTCAATATTGGATAAGTTTCGCTCGGAATCCACCATATTTACAGTATTTGATAGGAATTCAAAAACTGAAGGGTGATAAAGGTCATGCTGAGTATCTTCTTCATTTTCTGGAAGAAGGGAACGATGGTGGCAATCATTCCATGGTGCCCCCTCAATCAACATTGATTGTAGGATTCCTTCGTCAGTCCCATGTACTTTCGACCAAGGATCTAATGGGGTACCATATTCTCTAGACCTATCTACCCAAACGCTTGATGAGCGTTGATTTGGGTTCGCCTCCCATGCCCGAAACATTGATTGCTACAATATTTCTATAGGGCTTGGGGGCAAAACCATTTCATGATCCATGTTGATATCGTCTTCTGAGATCTTCGTGGAAGATATCATGTTGCAGGCTCCTACCAACGCTACTTCTCCTATATAGATTGGAGGTGGAAGTGCGAAAGTTCCCATTAATGTGGGGTCTTTCAGTAGGCCTACTCCGATATCTTGAAGCGAATGGTTGCTTCCATGGATCATGGGAATGCTTCCTGTAACTTGTGAACCATTAGGGAGGAAGTCTTGTTGGTCGACGATCGTAATCCCTCCTTGAAAAGGGAATGAGATCTTCCTAAAATAAGTCGACACAACAACTGCCATGGCATAGATCCACGGTCTTCCTAGTAGGATGTTGTAGTTAAGATTCCCATCGATGACTTCAACATCTATTTCTACTGTTTTTCCCCCCAGTTCAACCTTCAAGTTATTAAGGATACCGCATGGGGTATAGGTCCTTCCGTCGAATGCTTTCAATGTCGTTGAAGATCGCGACAAGGTCGGAGACCCTAAAGTTTTCCAGCAACTCATCGACATAATACATGTAGATTCCCCCTCATCAATAATTGTTCGGTGAACAGTTTTGTTGAGGGATTTCACTTGAATAAGGAAAGCTAGTTGAGCTGGTAACTGAGGATTGTATCCTTTGTGGTCGAAGGAGACAAGATTTGAATCCTTAGGATCAACCCCACCAATAGCTGATAACAAAGCCTGCCTTTGGGATGGACAATTTTGTAGTACTTCAAGAATCGACATAGCGGATGGCAATTGGGCCAAATCTTCCACTATGTTATAATGCTGCGCCGCTCTCGCACGAGGATTAAATGTCGACTTGTGTACTACTCCCTTTGGCGGTTTTATTTTTAATTCAGGAATGATGGGTGGTACAACTTCTGTCGAAGTTGTTGTCGAACTGCTTGGTTGATCTTTATCCTTGCCGTTCGACAACTGCGGATTCCCGTAATCTTTGTTCCTTGTCGAAATCAAAGCATCATTCTGCTGTTTTGAAACCGACAACATAAGCACTTGCGACGGGGAAGCATTTCCACTATCAACCAGATTTTGACCTGGATTTGGGAACGGATCAGTTAACACAGCTGAGGTTTGCGAACTTTTGAAGAACCTTTTAAGCTCAGCTTTGTATGGACAATTACCTGTCCAATGATCCTTGTCACATATCATGCATGGACTTTTTGGTTTCCCTTTCCTAGGAGGGTTTGAAGAAGTTTTTTCAGGGGATGACTCGCCCTGTTTCTTCTTCTTCCCTTTGTTTTGTTTCTTCTTGCTTCCTGGTTGATTGGTTTCTTTGCCTTTATCTGCTGATACGACATTTACTTCCAAAGCAAGAATTTCTTCTTTTGCATTTTGATCTGAAATCTTACGGGCCTTCTTGGAGTTGGCCTTTGTCGATTTCGCGTTTTTCGTGCCAATCACGCCATCGCCGGCATGAGAGTCATTGTTTGATTTAGGAGGAGGAGGAATTGAAAATTCCGGTCTAGGGGCGTCAGGTATTTTGTCATAGAGCGTGCCAGACTGAGTGTAGACTAAGTCTAGATATTGTGCACAAGCAATAACTTGCTCCTCCGTTACGACTCCCCCCTTGGCCACATCTTCTGTTATGGCAGGAAGTAACGACTTGATAAACCATTCAGCTAATAGCTGATCGGGAACGTATGTTTTCACCATCCTATGACGACGACGCCACTCATGTATATGATCGGATATATGAGTGGCCGTTGTCTGCTTGAAGTTGGTTAAGATTTCCGTTCTTGTTTCATACCTTATCGGTAATTGAAAATGGGTTAAGAAAGTCGTGGCTAGGGAGCTGAAATTGTCGAACGAGGCTCTAGGTAATTCAATATACCATTTTGCCGCTGGACCCGTTAACGTCCTCTGGAAAATGCAAAGCCTTATCGAATCATCGTTTAGGGTGTTTGATGAACACCATAGATGAAAAGTCATCACGTGATTCGATGGGTCTTCACCTGGATTTCCATTAAATTTAGGAATGTCCGATAGAAGTTTGTGGGGAATCGCTGGCCACCAAGGGGCGTAACCAATTGGATCGTTTGTTAACCGGTGTAAATCGGGTAACTCTAAAGTTGCCACGAATGGTAACTGTTGATTCAGGTTAGGTGAAGCATACCCAGGGTACGATGGAATTGCCTGAGCAGTTGGCCTTTGCATACCAGCATAATGCAATTGATGTTGGTATGACTGATACGGTTGGTGGACTTGGCCACTGTAAAGTGGTTGATTTTGACCGTTTTGAATGTACGGTTGTCCACTGTTCGCAAAGATCTGCTGCTCAGAACCTTGGTAAACTTGCTGGAATTGTGGTTGTTGGTATTGCACCAGCCACGGTTGTGAAGCCATGTTCTGTTGTGCTATACTAACCGTTGGACCAAGGTGTGGGGTAATTGTACCCGTTTGGACCTGTGTCGCCCCACCAGTAGGCGATTGTGGTTGAGTCACAGGGTCAAGGGGCTGTTGCATTACAACCTGAGAAATCTGAGGTTGACACACAACAGGCAACGTTTGAACTTGCAACACTATCACAATAGCCGGTGTGGTCGGGATGTTCGACATAGGTACACACTGTTGCATAGAATACACAACCCTTGGTTGTTGAGGTAGCATAGGTACCCAACCACTTGATGTAACTCCAGTATAACCTGAATACTGTTGTGAACTCCCGTATGGATATCCTCCCGGAGGGGGTAATGAAAGGGCATACTGCCCCCCATACGGTAGCAATCCGGAACTCAAGGGGACTGTTTGTCCTTGGGGACTGGATTGCCCAAATTGACCTCCAAATGGATCAATCTGGCGAGTTTCAACAAAAGAGTTACCGGATATTATTCCGGTGGAACAAACTGGAATGGACCACACTGTCGAAATAGTCCCTGGGTGGGCTCCTTCTAGCAGTTGAGAGCTAGTCGGGACAGATGGTATGCCTGCAAACATTGTCGGAGTGACGGCAGGGGGTTCTGCTGTCGCCGTGTCGTTCAACACAGTCCTAGATGTTGACGGTTGTTAAGACATTTTGAGTCTATCCAAGAGATTACCTAGCGATTCTACAGGAACTTCCACTCGTGGTAGACTAACTTCTGATGAAGGAAATAGAGTGACCCCGACTCCAAAATGTGTTGGAGTACTTGCTTGCGGATCTTCTACAATTTCATCTATTGCAATCAAACCAGGTGGAAGAGGAAGACTGTCAGGTCCGTAAAATATTTCTGGTGCCGAAGAAGGGGTTGAATCAACAGCAACAGATGTTTGAAGAACAATACTCTCTTGACCGGTTACAGATGGAACTGGTTCAGTAACGCAAGTATTTGCTCTCAGACTAGGATCAATGTTACTATCCCTCTGTGGCTGTTGAAATTCTTCTATAGAGGCAGGGTTTCCAGAAATGTTTGGAGTAACCGGAATCTCAGATGTTGTTGGAACACTTATTCCAACTTTGATAGGAGATTTCGAACCGGTTAAACGAGTTCGCTTTGTCCGTACTGTTTTCGATTCCGGAGACAAAGATGGTTGACTAGTAAGCCTCCACGAGCGACGGGGTTTCAATTGACTTTCTTCCACGATTGCGGATTACTCGATCAACCAAAATACAAAAGGGGAAAGTGTGTTTCCGAATTAAATGAATTTTTTAGACACTTTTAGACACAACTTGCTTTTTCAATTTTAAAGAGTCGAGAAAAAGCTAAAGATGACTCTAGTCTCCTTCGATGTTTTAACGAGCCCGAAGTGACAAATGCTCGGATGGAATTTTTCTGTTATAGAGTCTGAAAAAGGCCAAAAGAAATTGCTCTGGAGTTGTCACACGGAATTTGTCAAGGGTGCGGACACGGCTGACCTTCCTAGAAGTCTAAGACGTTCTAATGACAAACAAGACAAAATGGAGTGATCTTTCTCTAAATACACCTTTTACAACATGAAAACTACAAGTGTTTAGGCTTACCTTATTCCAAAACGCTGTTGTTGAAGTCCGTTCTTGACGATCCGGATGAGCTCCTCCTTCAAGTCAATTCCTGCAACCACAAACAATCAAACAATTACCAAGCACTTGCATTTCATATAATAAAACATATATTCAACATGCAGACCAAGGAACACATGAAATAACTCATTAACACAAGCTATTGAGAAAAATAAACCAGTTTGTATTAATAACGAAACAAAGAAACTCTTACAACCTGGCCTTGGTGTTGTGCAAGTTCCTCCCAGGGTCCATCAAGGGTTTTCCTCTACTTTGACAAAGCTCACCCACTTCCAAGTAGAATCAAGTAAAGACAATCTCTCCTCACAAAGGTTCTAATGGAAGACCTAAATCCTGCAGCATTTACCCAAAGAAAATGTATAGCTCCAACCTCTCCTCCTTCTGGCTCAATGCCTTTATTTATAGTGCTGTAAAGAGGTTATTCAGGTCCACTATCAATGGGATCATCCCCCTCTATGGGTGGGATAGCTCCCTTATTGATGGGATAAGCTCCCTCTTAATAGAGATACTTGAACCAACTGGAGGCGCATCCATTTCATCAAACCGACCTCTAGAATGTTCTAGAAGTAACCACAAGTAACTTTTTCAAGATAAAACTTGCGCATTTTGCCTTTTACAGAAGGACGCACCTGTCCTTTAACATACAGAGCGTCCATGGACGCAGTTTTTGTGAACATGGCCTGCGTCCCCGCAGGTAAGGCTAGAGAGAACCTGCGACCCCAGAGATAAACATAGTTTTTACAAGACTTTCTCTCTTCTTTGAGTTTGAGATGGATAACAGAGGCATAAGACTTGCCTAATAGGGTAGCATGACTGTTGATTTGAGCCATACTAACTGTAAGTAGTCAAGGTGACATTTTTTGGTGTAACAGATTGCCCCCTAAAGTGCGAAGCCTGGAATAGATTGGTGTTTTGTAATTCTAGGAAGGGTGAAGCGCTTTATCATTTCAAGGATCGACTTGTGGATGACCTGGTTGGAACCTGCAATTTTCAACACAAAATACATGTATAAGATTATATCATCACTGAGGTAGGCATTCCCATACTCAGATTCAAAACTTTAACTAATGGACTAACTATTCTGATACAGGAATGATCTTGCAGTACATCATTTTTATAGACTTTTGTAGACACAGTATGGACGCAGCCATCTGTTTATGATTAGTCTACATAGACAATGAATACAAAACTCCTCGCAGCCTGGATGGTGGAAACTAGATCCAGGGTCTTCACTTCTACTTCCCGAATTGGTACGATTCTAAACATGTGATTAAATGATTTGATGTCGAACATGTTAGAAACCACTTGATTACCAGTCGATGATGTGAACTGTTAACAAGCGTGAGAGAGACCATCAGTAATGTCAATGGTTCTCAAAGTACCAAGCACAACCCGTGAAATGTGAATAGATGTTCTGATGTCGAACACTTCACGGAATCCTTTGATCGAAAGTCAATGATGTAAACTGTCGTCAAAGGCGAGAAACCTGCCATTGATGCATGCAGACTTCAAGGTACTGTCGATTCCTAAGTCATCTTTCTAGATAATGTGTCGATGTCGATAGAAAGCGACTCGTTGCAGGCAAGCCTGCAACACGAAATCATTGTTCAAGTTGAAGAAATGTTGCTGTAAGGACTGACTCAGGGATGGTCAAATGGATGATAAGTATTTTGCAGATGAAAGTTTTGCTTGCAGACCTCTTGAACACATAACGACACAACAGATTGTTTGGTGACGAATAACTCAAAGTTAATCCCTGAACCCGGTTAAAGATTTTCAAAGTGATTTGGTCAACTGTGAGGTAAAAGATTTCCCAACCCAGGTGAATGAAAAGTGTCGTGTTCAAGAGTGGTAATAAAGTTTCTTTTGAGATAAAAGGTAACAAATAGGCTCATTCTTCTCTCTTTTCCCCCACCATTTCTGGCAAGTACCTCTTTATTTTTAACAAGCTTGAGGAGGATAACATATGCTTGATTATAAGCTCATCCTTCGGACGAGTCCAACCTAGTTTAAATTCGAACCCTAGGAAGGAGTGGTTCGTTCCTGTTTGTAATTGAACAGGTCCTTTACTGTAAAAGTTTAACGAGTCCAGTATAGGAGAAACTCGGCGTTTTTCATTTTTAGAGAGTCTGAAAAAACAAAAGGAGACTCCACGTTGAACTTTTTCGTATATTTGTGTCCCTCAAGCCCGAAAAAGTATAAAATAATACCTGGGGGAACCGCTTGATCTTGCGACCAAGGAGTACTTTCATAATTAGTGCCACTGACCTGAAAAGTAAAAAGCGATCAAGGACACGTCGTTTTATTTCTGTATCGAGTTTGAAACGACAAAAACCCGGCAATCTTTTCCTGATTTTACGGTCAGAAAAGAGCTATAAGGGGACCGTCTTTTAATTCCGTTTTAACGAGTGTAAAAGAAACGCTCGGCAATCTTTTCATGTTTCAGGAGTCTAAAAAGGGCTTAAAAGAGAACTCCAAGGTTTCACTTTTTCGTAAGTTTTAACGAGTTTGAAAAAATGATAAAAATGTACTCATATAGCCGACTTTCAATTTAATTTACGAGCAGGAAAAGACGGAAAGAACTCGGCATTTTCATTTGTTTTACGAGAATGAAAGATAGCAAAATAATCTTGGTATTTTCATGAGTTTAACGAGTCTTGAAAATAACTGAAATTGACTCGAGATAGGTTTCATTTTTACAAAAGCTTGAAACAGGGAAAAACTATGCTTCAGAGTAGTTTCATTTTTACACAAGCTTGAAACAGAGATAAAACTGTGCTTGATGCCCCCTAAGCATAATTGCTAGAGTGCATGCCCCCCTAGCTTCATTTCATTCAACCATTTGGATGAAATGAAGGTTTAGTGACGAGATCATTTAAAAGACTTTGACCTAAAACTGTAAGAAAATTATGCAAAACACCGAAACAACTAACCTAAATATACAACTTAACATTTACGAGATCTAGTCAATCTCTCGACTCAAGTAGAGGAGGATTTGTTTCATTTTTTAAACGAGCTTGACACAGGAAAAGAACTATGCTCGGATTCGGTTTCATGTTTACACAAGCTTGAAACGAAAAACTATGCTTGTTACAAGTTCACATGCCCCCGGCATAATGATGCAAATCAAGGTACATGCCCCCCAAGCTTCATTGCATTCAATGAGGTGGATGGAATGAAGCTTTACTTTCAAAATCTTGGAAAGACTCGTGGGAGTTGTTTCATTTTTTAGTGAGCTTGACACAAGACAAGGAACTATGCTCATAACTACTTTCTACAATCTACCTAACAAAAAACTATACTCTAAAAAACCTTGATTCATTTTTTAACGAGCTTGACACAAGACAAGGAACTGTGCTCTAAAAACCTTGATTCATTTTTTAACGAGCTTGACACAAGACAAGGAACTATGCTCATGACTACTCTCTACAATCTACCTACTTAACCTACCCTTGTTTCATTTTTTAACGAGCTTGACACAAGACAAGGAACTATGCTCAAAAAGTTCGCATGCCCCCAGGATAATGATGCAAAGCGAGGTACATGCCCCCCAGGCTTCATTGCATTCAACCGGCTGGATGAAATGAAGGTTTACTTTCAATATTTAACTTGAAAAGGGAGTTGTTTCATTTTTAAGGAGGTTGACACAAGAAAAGAACTATCCTCATACCTGATTCATTTTTTAACGAGGTTGACTCAGTAACAGGAACTGTCCTCAAAATCCTACTTTCTACAATCTACATAGCCTAAAATCTAGCTGATTCATTTTTTAATGAGGTTGACTCAGTAAAAGAACTATCCTCATACTAGCCTGTTTCATTTTTTAACGAGGTTGGCACAGGAAAAGGAACTGTCCTCGAACACACTGATTCATTTTTTAACGAGGTTGACACAGTAAAAGGAACTTTCCTCGCAAATCCTACTTTCTAACTATCTATATAACCTAAAATCTAGCTGATTCATTTTTTAATGAGGTTGACTCAGTAAAAGAACTATCCTCATACACACTGATTCATTTTTTAACGAGGTTGACACAGTAAAAGGAACTTTCCTCGTGCCGTCCAATTTCATTTTTTAACGAGGTTGAGACAGGAACAAACTATCCTCGTAACCCCTTGTTTCATTTTTTAATGAGCTTGACACAAGACAAGGAACTATGCTCATGACTTCCAGTTTCATTTTTTAACGAGGTTGAGACTAGAAGAAACTATCCTCACACCTGATTCATTTTTTAACGAGGTTGATACAAGAAAAAACTGTCCTCGTAACATCCAATTTCATTTTTTAACGAGGTTGAGAGAGGAACAAACTATCCTCGTAACATTGATCATGGCTTCCAACTGGAGGAAAGACATGTCAATGGACACACCTTGATCATGGCTTCCAAGAGGTCTTCATCCGAAGGAAGAATACTTCTTGGGAAGGAACACATGTCAAGGGACTCAAAAGGGATAAGAACATCGTGTTCAAGTAATCCCATAGAGTTTTCCATGTCAATTACCGGATCTAAATCAACAGTGAGAGGCTCACTTACATCGGTAACTGAAAACATGGGACCAGTTGCCACATAATTAACCCGTGGCAGGGTAGATACCACTTTAGAATCAGGAACATTTAGGGGTGTCATATTATTGGTAGTTGAGACAAGACTAGGGAATGCAAGCTGGTCTACAGTCACAATACTGCCATTGTGAGGGAAAGACATCACGCGAAAGAGTGTCGATACGACAGCTTTCATTGCATAAACATAGTCTCGCCCAAGGAGTAAATTGAAATCCAAGGGACCTCGAACTACCATAAGATCAACACAAACAGTTTTACCTTCCAAGGTAATAGAAAACTTAGGAAGGATCCCTAAAGGTTCACTAATTGTTCTGTTAAAAGCTTTCAGATTCTGCGTAATAGGCGCAAGCTGAGGGGAACCCAAAGCTTTCCAAACAGCTGAGGATAAAATACTAACAGAAGCACCTTCATCTACCTGAGTACGATGTATGTCCCTACCACCAGCCTTGACAATGATTTGGAAAGGGATGGAGGAAGGAAGACGAGGTTCTGTCAGTCTATTCCAATCAAAGGAAAAGACCTCAGTGCTTGGAGGGGATTCTGTAGAAACAGGTGAAATGCCCCCTGGCATAGAAGAATCTGATGTAACAAGAAGAACATCAGCGGTATGAAATTTACTCTCGAAAAGGAGAGTGTGATCGACCGAATGTGAAATTGAATCGACCACTTGATCAACTAATGGATCATCAACCTGAGTGACATGAGTTTCACTCTCCAATGGGAGAGTGTGATCGACTGTACTTGAATTTAGATCAATCACTCCGTCAGTTGACGGTAGGTTGGGAGAAAGTTTACGGTAACTAGTTGGAAATTTTTGCTGTGGAACAGTAAGGTTTTCCAACAATGTTGAGGCTTCATCCATGTGAGGGCAAATGTGAGTTTGATGACTCCCTTTGCATAACTTACAAGGAAACCTAACTTTACCCTTTTTCCCAGGAACCTGACTATCACTGGTTGATGGATCAACGGAAAGTTGATGAGATTTTTCTGACCATACTTCCAAGACCTTTGGAATACCAGGACAATTGACAAGGAAGTGGTCACCCTTACAAAGTCTGCAAGGGTATTTGGGTTTACGATGCATGTCAGAATTTTCCTCAACACAACTAACACTTACAACCATGGTTGGTTGGTTGACTTCTTTCTTATCTTGCTTCTTTTTCTTCTTCTTCTTCTTCCCTTTCTTCTTCTTCTTAGCCTCCTGGTTACTAGCATCAAGGCTTTTACCAGGCGAAGAGGAAGAAATGGAGGAAGAAAAATTAGGCGAAGAAGGTAAAGGGTCAACAGAAGGTTGGTGATGTTGAGATGGTGAACTCTGTTGAGGTGAAGCATCCGGTTGAGGTGGAACAATTGGAGTACTTTGGGCCAACGAAGTTGAAAATAACCATATCGGTAATCCTATTGTAAATCCAGGTAATGACAAAGTAGCCATATAAGGAGGACCAACATTTCCAAAGTAAGGAAAAGTACTAGGATTCTCATTAGGAGGGGTTCCTAGGTTGATAAATTCTGGAACATTTTCCATTATATCCAACTTCAGTGAATTTTATTAACAATTTAAAACTAAAATTAACAATTCACAATTCACATCTAACAATTAAAATTCACAATTCACACCTATGGTCTCTAAAAGTAAAAACAAACAAATTAACACGCGCTATCAAATCTAGGAGTCAAACCACACACAAACAGTAGCCTTCCGGACCGAAAACACTAGTTGGTGATGAAATCCAACATCGCCGAATTCAGTACAGAAGTGGAGGGTGGAACAGTTACCCCGACAACCTGCTTAATGAATAGACTGGACCAAGTTCCTCCACTTTAACCGTCTCGAGTGAAGTGAACCCCCCAGAAAATCCAAGTGAGTATAGCCGACGTCTGCTCCAGGTACAGTGGGACCTTCCCTCCACCGTCACCTTGGGTAGAATCCTAGAGATTATGGTCACTAAGGTTACCAATCACAACAATTACACCTGGGGGAACAGTCTAAACTCCGACAGCACGCAAGGGCAGAGTAACAAGCTCAATCCCCTTACCGACTCCTTGACAATAATCCAAGGTTTACCGATAAGTGACCCCTGGCTCCTCGACAATGGTTAATCCGAGGTTTACCGTTTGTAATACGTACTGTCTGGCGTCGTTCCCAACGAGGGAGGAATGATCCCCTCACTGGTTCGGACACGAGCTCGTGCTTCTCCTTTAAGAGGAGCTTTCCCAGAATATAATTGAAACAATTGGATTTATTCTACTCAAGATAAACTATCTGTTTGGTTTTGTAGTCTTGGAGAGTTAAGTACTCACCTACTCCAAGACCCTAGCCTAAGCTATGTTGGTGTTTCAGAGCCCTAGAAATGTAAAAATTACTAGATGAATTTTAATTAAGCGCTGTGTTATTAAGGCTGTTATTACTCAAATGGGTAAATGGAGATGAAACCAATGGTGTTATGACCCGACTCAACTGAATGCAATCGAATATGATAATGCAATCCTTTCAATTCGATGAATCCTAACTAGAGTAAGGAGAGAGTTTCCATTCACTTCCAACAATGCAAAAAATTGATCATTAAGAGAAAATTTAACAAATTCTCTAATGCACTAATTTCATCAAGAAAAACTAATGCAAATCAATTCCAAACCAATTTTTATTTTTATTTTTGTGTAAATTCAAATCAAAGAAAGCTGATCTAAATCTACGATTGATTTTTCAGAATGTAAACTATGCAATTGTAATCTATGCACAATTCACATGAAAAGTATGCAAATGTAATCTATGCACATTTTTCAATAATATTCTGAAAATGAGAATTCTAATTGTGCAAATGTGATCTATGCAAGAGAATTCTCAAACACAAGACGATTCTAATGTGATCTAAGAACCAATCAAGTGCAAGTTGAGAAAATTGGGTGAGAGTTCCAAAGAGCAAATAAAAACACTCAAAGGCGATTAACACTCATACACAATTTTTTGCAAAAACAAAAGCAAAAAGATGCAAAATTGTGAAAAGACTGAGACAAACCGCCAAGTAATGACCAATGGAAATCAAATCAAGAATTTCTCAAAAAGAGACTCAAAACACCCAATTGATGAAAGCTAAGAGCAGGAACAAGCTTAGGTGAAGATTCTGGACAAGGGACTAATGAATCTGGGCAGAAAAAACTAAGAAAAAACAAAATCTAAGAGCAAAAAAGGCAAAAAATGGAATTTTCTCAAATTTTGGCAGGGGACGCAGGCAACCCGTTAGAACAGGCGCGGGCCCGCTCTGTGCAAACGGCAACAGCGCGTCCAAAGACGCACTGTGCAGTACTCAGAGGGTGCGTCCTTCTGGAAAAGTTAAGAAAAACCAAATCTAACTAAATCTAAAGCTAAGCCACCCAAATACTAATTCTCACAGTCAAAAACCAGAAAATAAAAATGATTTTCTCAGAGCAAAGTTCACACAAAGGAAAAGACTTTCACATTAATGGATTCCCTAGCGGAGTCGCCAATTTGTCACACGGAATTGGTCAAGGGTGCGGACACAGCTGACCTTCCTAGAAGTCTAAGACATTATAATGACAAACAAGACAAAATGGAGTGATCTTTCTCTAAATACACCTTTTACAACATGAAAACTACAAGTGTTTAGGCTTACCTTATTCCAAAACGCTGTTGTTGAAGTCCGTGCTTGACGATCCGGATGAGCTCCTCCTTCAAGTCAATTCCTGCAACCACAAACAATCAAACAATTACCAAGCACTTGCATTTCATATAATAAGACATATATTCAACATGTAGACCAAGGAACACATGAAATAACTCATTAACACAAGCTATTGAGAAAAATAAACCAGTTTGTATTAATAACGAAACAAAGAAACTCTTACAACCTGGCCTTGGTGTTGTGCAAGTTCCTCCCAGGGTCCATCAAGGGTTTTCCTCTACTTTGACAAAGCTCACCCACTTCCAAGTAGAATCAAGCAAAGACAATCTCTCCTCACAAAGGTTCTAAATGGAAGACCTAAATCCTGCAGCATTTACCCAAAGAAAATGTATAGCTCCAACCTCCCCTCCTTCTGGCTCAATGCCTTTATTTATAGTGCTGTAAAGAGGTTATTCAGGTCCACTATCAATGGGATCATCCCCCTCTATGGGTGGGATAGCTCCCTTATTGATGGGATAAGTCCCCTCTTAATAGAGATACATGAACCAACTGGAGGCGCATCCATTTCATCAAACCGACCTCTAGAATGTTCTAGAAGTAACCACAAGTAACTTTTTCAAGATAAAACTTGCGCATTTTGCCTTTTACAGAAGGACGCACCTGTCCTTTAACATACAGAGCGTCCATGGACGCAGTTTTTGTGAACATGACCTGCGTCCCCGCAGGTAAGGCTAGAGAGAACCTGCAACCCCAGAGATAAACATAGTTTTTACAAGACTTTCTCTCTTCTTTGAGTTTGAGATGGATAACAGAGGCATAAAGACTTGCCTAAGAGGGTAGCATGACTGTTGATTTGAGCCATACTAACTGTAAGTAGTCAAGGTGACATTTTTTAGTGTAACAGACAAGGGTGCGGACACAGCTGACCTTCCTAGAAGTCTAAGACATTCTAATGACAAACAAGACAAAATGGAGTGATCTTTCTCTAAATACACCTTTTACAACATGAAAACTACAAGTGTTTAGGCTTACCTTATTCCAAAACGCTGTTGTTGAAGTCCGTGCTTGACGATCCGGATGAGCTCCTCCTTCAAGTCAATTCCTGCAACCACAAACAATCAAACAATTACCAAGCACTTGCATTTCATATAATAAAACATATATTCAACATGTAGACCAAGGAACACATGAAATAACTCATTAACACAAGCTATTGAGAAAAATAAACCAGTTTGTATTAATAACGAAACAAAGAAACTCTTACAACCTGGCCTTGGTGTTGTGCAAGTTCCTCCCAGGGTCCATCAAGGGTTTTCCTCTACTTTGACAAAGCTCACCCACTTCCAAGTAGAATCAAGCAAAGACAATCTCTCCTCACAAAGGTTCTAAATGGAAGACCTAAATCCTGCAGCATTTACCCAAAGAAAATGTATAGCTCCAACCTCCCCTCCTTCTGGCTCAATGCCTTTATTTATAGTGCTGTAAAGAGGTTATTCAGGTCCACTATCAATGGGATCATCCCCCTCTATGGGTGGGATAGCTCCCTTATTGATGGGATAAGTCCCCTCTTAATAGAGATACATGAACCAACTGGAGGCGCATCCATTTCATCAAACCGACCTCTAGAATGTTCTAGAAGTAACCACAAGTAACTTTTTCAAGATAAAACTTGCGCATTTTGCCTTTTACAGAAGGACACACCTGTCCTTTAACATACAGAGCGTCCATGGACGCAGTTTTTGTGAACATGACCTGCGTCCCCGCAGGTAAGGCTAGAGAGAACCTGCGACCCCAGAGATAAACATAGTTTTTACAAGACTTTCTCTCTTCTTTGAGTTTGAGATGGATAACAGAGGCATAAAGACTTGCCTAAGAGGGTAGCATGACTGTTGATTTGAGCCATACTAACTGTAAGTAGTCAAGGTGACATTTTTTAGTGTAACAGGAGTTCTAGGCAGAGGGTGTGCCTAACTTTTTGCAAAACCGCAGAATACTTTTTAGGGTACGGGCAGTCGATCTTCCTGAATGCTGTGTTCAGTGCATTGCGATCAGTAGGGCGGCCGACACGTATTCCTAAGGATAAAGGTTTTATGCCTATAGGGGTCTCCCAATATATACGCGACGGTATGTGGGAGCACAATCCGTACTGGCGCTATCGTCCCTCAGGAGGAATCACCCACCATCCACGAGATCGACAGTCACCAGGCTTTACGACGCCGGAACACGTCTCTAGCCTAGACCTCTATGTTGTGCGTTATGTTGCAAAGCGTTGTTAAGTTCATTCAATTTATTTTAGGTTGATCCTTTTAGAAGTTTGCCTTTCAAGGTTCACCACGAGATGTATGATACAATCCCTAAATGCAGTCTAAAGATGATAAGCAAGCTTTATATCTTTTCAACTTTGAAAATCCTAGCTACTAAGGGAAAAGAAAGACACCATCTTTTCTCAAAGAGCAATCAGCACACTCTAATGCACTTTTCCTAAATCAAACATGCAAACTATCAAGATGCAAATGCACAATGCAGGTGTTTGTTTTCCGCTTTCTTAGTATTGATGCCTACAAAGAAAGCTTTTTGTACAACTTTGAATTTGCTTTTAAATGACAAATACAAACAAGTTTACTTTTTCGAAATCAGAGAGGGTAGAAGAGATTACAACACTAAATGATTTCCGAAATGAACACTTGTTTCGACACTTAAAAGAGACAAACTCAAACCAATAAGCAAAAGCAAATGTATAATCAACTGTAATCAGCCAATGAACTCTCTCCTAAGACCACAATCAACAGATCTGAATCAAGGGCTACAGGATGATTATTTCACTCATGCAAAGGAAAACTGTGAATGATGCCACAAACACATAAAAACACTCACAATATTTTTGTACAAAAGGAGGTGGAATTTAAGCAGAGAAAAGGAGTTATCAGACTGGTACCTATGCTGGTTACAGGCTGCAAAAATCAGAGATCAAAACAAGGCAAAACAGAGCAGAGAACCCTAGCTGCACAAGGCCAAATTGGATCAGCGCAACCTCAACACAGGGGTTTTGACATTCAGCGTAGGTAGCCTTCACGGGACCTGTGTTGAAATGTAGAATCCCTTCACAGGGTCTGCGCTGAAGGAGAAACTCTCGTTTCTCACTGGGTTCTGGGTCACAGATTGCTATTTAATCTACTGTTTTAGGCCAAATAAAAGCAACAAGCAAGGTACAATCAAAGGGATGCTTTGAGGGAGTACTAAGATCTATCACAAAGGATCATCAAATCATTTGTGAGTCCATTGTTCAGATCATAGACAAGTCCAGTGATTGGATCAAAGCAGCAACTGTCTACTTTGCATCTGGGAATAGCAGATGCAGTTCGATTGTTGCTGTCGAGTCTATGAAACAAACAATGATGGAAACACAAATAAAATGACTAAACAGATCTCCCCAGTGGAGTCGCCAATTTGTTGTGGGGAAAAATACCTATGCAGGACGATCCTATCCACCTAAGGTGTGACAGTGCCTTAGCAACAAACAGAGACAGCTATTCTAGTATTCTTCCTTTATGAATTAAGAATGAAGAGAGATAGATGGACTAACCGGTGTCTTCCGTTTGTCCCTCGATCCGGTTTCTCTTCTCTTGGAGAGTTCCCAGCTACTTTCCTTCTCGCTCGCCCAGCTTCAAGAGGTTTCTGCAAGATCACAAGAAGAGAACACTACACAAGACATGGATTCATATTCATAACTAGTTCAGGATTAGAAATAAACTAAACATACTAATGCAATCATACATCAAAATACACCAGTATATAGGAGAAACCAAGATAGCTTTATTGATGAATAACAAGGTTCAGGAAGAGATACAACCCAGAGGGCTCCAATCCAGCATCTCCTTCCTAGCAAATGGAATTGCTATCTTCACCCCTTTCAAAGCATTAAGCACCCAATGATTCCAATCTCAAACCAACAGCAATTCTTTGCAATAACAAAATTCCAGCCCCCAGATCTCATGGAGGAGAGATCCATATATAGATGTTTGGAGAGAGGATGAGTCAGCTTGAGATCTGACTAGTGTCCTCTCCCTCTGTCAGTTCTTGATTCCACTTGGAGGTTCTTGCTTCCACTTGGAGATTTGGAACCTCTTACTCATCACCAGTCGAATTCCCTGAGGCAAGTGTCATTGAGGAAGATTTTGGAAGCTTCCTGGGATTTGACACCTCGTGGAATGAACTTGCCACATGTCAACTCTCACTCAGCGCAGGTAGCCAGTGTTGCCTTTGACATTCAGCGCAGGTAGCCAGTGTTGCCTTTGACATTCAGCGCAAACAGCTAGTGGATCCACTGAATTGATCCTGAATTGACTTGTTTTTGAGCAGTTTCTGGTGGAGAACTTCTGTGAATTGCTGTGGTTTTTTAGCCTTGTTCCTCTAGGGGTAGGAACAGCATGTTTAGGGACTTTGGATCCCTTAGATTATGGAAATTTCATGCTTAATGCTGTAAGGCACAAAAATTTCTATAACAAAGGTATTTCAACAATTCCATCTCTTGCTTCATACCAAGAAGCTAGAAGAATTTTAGCAATCCACAATTTTTTAGTGCCTGGATGGTAGCAGGATCATTTGTTGCCTTTAAATCCTGTTCCTCATGTTCTCTTTCTCTCCAAATGAATTCCATTTTGTACATATGAACACCTGAAACATAAACAAGAGATTCATTAGGCTCCTTTTCATGCAAAAAAACTTAACAAAATTTGAGGGAAAACTGATAAGAAAGTTGTCATTTTGTGCCCAACGCACCCCAGTAGTGCAAGATAAAGCATTTCACCTCTCCCAACAGTGTTATTTTGCCTAGGTGCAACGCATTTTTCGATATTGGGGGGGTGTGTTGGTCCTAGGGCATGTTATTAGAAACCCGAGGCCCTCAAAACCTAAAAAAATGCATGAAATCACAAAATTGGACCATGAAAAGAAAGAGAAGGGTTTTAGCTCCTACCTGGAAGCAATGATAATCATAATGGTCCATAGGATTGGCCACAATCAGTTGTAGAAGATTGAGGGCAAAAAGGGTCTCAGAACTCTCACTGATGAAGGTAAATGTGAAATGGTAAAAATGAATAGTCATTTCAAGTTTCTATTTAGTTTCTTGCATTATTTTAATCATATTTAATGTTTTGACCTAGATATGCTTCATTTTTACTATTAAACATGTATGTTTAATCCTTTTTGTCATGTTTTCAGCAGGTCGACAACCATGGAAAATTTTAGGGGCTAATGTTCGCCCAGTGATGATTTTTCCACAAAAAAGATTCGCCAATTTCCAATTTTATAAAAGACGATTCGCCCAAATTTTAGAATATAAAATTATTTTACCTTAAAAATCGCCAACATTGTATAGAGGCTATATATAAAATCATTATAAATTTGAATAATTTTACAAATATATCAATAAACATTTTATAGTTTGCATATTAGGGATTAGTGAGATTCGCCAATGTTTTTAAACTTCAAGAAATTTTTCCATCCTTAAAATTTTCCTTGTCGACAACTGTTAACAAGTTTCTTGTCATGCTTTAAACAAGTTATTTTGACCAAAGAGTATACTTTTATCTCTTTTCGAGCTTTGTAAACCTACGAAAAAGGAACCCCTTGGAGTCCTCTTTCAACTCTTTTCAGACTCCCAAAATATGAAATGATTTCCAAGCACTTGTCTTTTTGAACTCGTAAAAGTGAATGAAAATGCATTTACTCAATATAAGTTTAACCCTTCTCTGGACTGAGATAAACTATCTACAAAAAAGGAATACCTTAGTTGAACATGGCTAAGAGGTTATCTTGAGTATTGTTTTCTACCTTTTCGGACTTGAGAGACTATCTACGAAAAGGGACATTTGGAGTTTTCTTTTTCACCTCTTTTTAAAATTCTCTAAACATGAAAAAGATGTCGAGCTTTACCTTTGTTGGACTTGTTAAAACATCAAAAAGCGATGGACTTGTCAAACATGACAAGGCCAAACCACTCCTTCTCTGGGTTCATTAAATATACTCAGAGGGATTCATCTGAAGGGTGAACTTATAGATCAAGCATATGTTATCCTCCTCAAGCTTGTTAAAAAATAAAGAGGTACTGACCAGTATGGTTGGGGAAATTGGGAAAACAAGGTATTCCATTTTCTAATGGTAACAAGTCGCTCTTGAAAAAGACACTCTTCCACTTCATCTTTGTGGTTGTTGGGTAGGGTAATCTGCTGTCTTTTGGTTATCATACCATTTTCAGAGCCTCCATTTCAATTTTGGGTCAATGTTGCCAACTCCATTCAGTGTCGTTGGTGTGTTAGATAGAACTCATTCAGTTGATATCCATTACAATACTCTTAATCCTTCATTCCATATTTTCCTTTCCTAATCCAGTTCCATATCAGCATCATTTTGTCTCAATCATGATACCCATTTCATGTCGTTGATGGGGGATACATCAAGGCCCTCATGCAACGGGTCTCTTCATGTCGAAATCAACACATTATTCAGGAGGTTGACTTAGAAACACCCTTTTGGTACCTTGGTGCTTGCATACATCAATGGAAATTTTCCTCACTCTCGGTGATAGGTTTACATCAATGGCCTTCAACCAAAAGACTCTGTGTGGTGTTTTACATCAACTCATTTATTCACACCATATAGATTGTACTATAGTACCTTAAGAGCCTTAACATCATCGGTGGTTTCTCTTGCATTTATTAACAACTTACATCATTAGGTGGTAATCAGATGGTGTCTACCATGTTCGACATCAGCTCATTGATTCACATGGTTAGACTTGTACATTGGTTGGTCGTGTGAAGGATATAGAAGACCCTGGATCTAGTTTCATCCATATGGACTACGATTTCATGGATTATATAGAGATCACATTGTATGGTGGCCATGATCGTATAGACAATCATCTAGTCATGGGTCCACCACTTGTCATCTGTGGACGCGTCTTTTGATCATTATATATGCTATGTTAGCTTATTTGTTGAGTATGGATATGCCTCCCTTAGCAACAAATATGTCATGATGTAAATGTATTGTACTAGATGAAGCTCATTAGTTGTTCTTGATCCCAACTTGTCACAAGGTAAAGAACTTTAGTCATCGATCATCATTATTGACTTTTTCCTTTAAGGGGCACTCTGTTATAGGCCATTTTGTCACATTCGATTAATAGGCCTCCTAATGGGATCAATCAACATCCTACTCCCCCTTTGTCATCATCTTGCAAAAATCCCTAAGAATTCCTCTTTCATTCCCCGGAGTTTCTACTTGAAACTGCATCATCCGAGCCAGTTTTAGGACAAATACACCATGTCCTCTTGCTGGACAATGTTCACCTACATGTTGCTCCACTGTGACCTGCGTTGATCACCTACAAGTTTCTCCCCTTTTTACCTGCATTGGTTCTAGAAACTCGGGAAAAAAACATAAATTCTGGAAGCCTCCTCTTCCAAAAGCTTTCAGAATTTGTTACGTAACCATTTACCTTAGATAAAACATATGGATCCTATCCTACCCTAATTTTTAGTTTCCATCCCTTATCCTTTTATCCCATTCTCCCATCAAAGGTGGATCTAAAATCTTAGATTGGTAATTAGATAAGAACTCCCAACTTACCCCACTCCTCTATATATATACAACCTTTCATATGCAAGGGGTTGGCTTTTGGAGAGTGATTTTACCCTTATGCTACTATGGTGAGAGGTTTTGTTTCATGAATTTAGGGTGATTGGAGGTGCACATTTTGACAAGGAAAGGATAAGTCAACCTTGGAGGAGCTCTTCTACAATATAAAAACCTATTTATGGTTGTAAATTGCTTCCATTTATATCAATGCAAAGAATTATTTGTTTTCTGGTATGTGATGTTTTTATTTCATGTATTTCAATACCATGTTGATCTATTGAATAGAGTATATAGATGATACTGCATAGTTCTCATAGTTTCTTGGTTTGTGTCATCTAACTGTGTAGGTACTAATTTTGGAAATCAGAGCTGGAATTGGAGCACTCAAGCTAAAGAAGTAGTGAATCCCATGACAGATTCCAAGTAGGCTTCATTTCGTCATCTATTTAATTTAAGGAAAGAATTGGGTTCCTTGTCTCTTTGTTGTTCTAGGTTAGCCACCAAACCTAGGGGATATACTTTTGTCTGTAATCAGAAATCCTATATAACAAATATGATCAAGGAACTTGGTTTCTATCTTTTTTTATACTCTGATACCATGTAGAAAATCCTTGAAACCTTGCAACTGATAATGAGAGCTAATTGATCACAACAAACACAAGATTTCTCTAACAAAAATTTACGGAAGGAAACCAATGAACAAAAACACAATCACACATAGAACACAAAATACATATGGGAAACCCAACTAGGAAAAATACATTCTTGCTTGTATTGAATCAACTAATCAATCTAACCTATTACATAGAATTTTCTTCAAGCATGAAGCTCCCTGCAATACCTATCAACTTTGCACAAGAATTTCCCAACACTTGGGAAAATAATGTGTTCTAGGAAGCTCTTATTTCCTAATGCAAATATGCCCCTAAAAATAGGAATTTCTCCAATTTCCTCGCATAATTCTCAAGATAATTATCTCTTCCTGCATAAGTAAGCCTATAGACAAAAACTTGCATATAATAATTCATTACAATTGTGCCTTCATGCAATCCCAATAGGAAATTTGAATTGCATGACCTAATAGGGCTAATTTTAGCAATTGCAACTAGTTAACTCAGCGTAAGTTGAGTTAACACAAAGTCAACTACCCAACTAAACTCAAAACTATCTTTATTCTAGAACTAGATATCAATTAACTAACAAACGCTAGAGGTAACTCCACTAGATAGCTAATTTTAGCCATCAACTAGTCCACAACTCACTGAAATCCATCTAACTCAAAATAATTGACAATAAATCAACGATAGGCCACATAACACATGTTAATTGACAACTAGCTCAAGCATATATGAGATTGAATTTGAATTGGAATCTTTGACTAAGGCACAAGTCAAGGAAGCCATTTCATCAAATTCAATTCACACCTATGGAATTGTAGAAAATTCATATCAGAGTATTATGAAATAGATTTTAGATCCATAAGGGCTCAAATCTCAAATATATATCAATAAAATTTCAGCCATTTTGATATTCTCCAAATTAAGGTACATAGTTTAATAGTAACCTAACTGTTCATTAGAAGATCCCTTTTTCTGTGACCAAAAGTTGTGATAAAGAGGAATTTTATTATTATTTCCAACATGCCTCTAAAGAAATCTACTACACCAATTAAAACAATTGAAGGCTCATCCTTTACTCATGAAGAAAGTGAACACTTAGAATTTAGGTTTTCTCAATTAGAGAAGAAATTTAATCAAATAGATGGCAGTACGTTGGAAAAGGTAGATTCATCAAGTTCTCTACAAAATATTAAAAGAGAAATAGAAAACAAGATGAGTGAAAATAAAGAAGAAATAAAAAATTTCAAGGAAGATATACAAAAATCCATCAAGGAAGAAATAAAAGAATTACAAAACATTCTATTAAAGTTGTCCCTAAAAGGAATGTGGATATCCAAGTTGGGAACATAATGAGAAGCATGGTGTTGAGAATCAATATCATATGGGGAATATGTTATGACAATTGCATAACACAAATATTGAATCGCGGAGCTGTAATCATGAATTTTCAATCCAAGATCCACATCATCAAAGACTCAAATTAACACCAAGGAACTACTACAGTCCCAAGATCCATATGAGGAAGTTTGATGGTTATGATCTAGTATCATGGATTTCATATGAAGCAATACCTTGATTTACACCAAGTGGCATCCTCACAAAAGATAAATATTGCATCCATGTTTCTAGAACAAGACCAACACATATGGTATCAATGGCTTTGTGAAAGAAAAAAAAAAGGATTTTGTTATATCTTCGTCCATGCTTGAGAGCAACTGATAACACATTATTGAGATATTAAGAGTAATACATTCTTCATTCAATTGGTAAATATTCAACAAAAAGGCATAGATACATTCAACAATTCCATATATATATGTCTGCTTCATCTACAATAAAAATTCTTGAGCTCACAACAATTATTGATGATTAACAATGTAAACTTTGAAACGGGAACTGATACTGTTACTCATTTCGTAGAGATAGCAAAAAAGTGACCCGATTTTGAAAAGGGGTGATGCAGAACACACATGTTTTTTTCAGAGCATAGTTTTTGGTACTTTAAATTTTTTTATGTACATTGTGTTTTATAATGGTAGTGATTTTCATGCTGATTTTAAAAAGTGGTAATTCTGCATCAGACCCTTTTTTTAAAAGACCTATTTTTTAACTTTAAATTTTCTAATGTATGAAATGTAAATAATTATTTTCTAAATTTAATAACTTTTGAAGTGATCTTCTTCTTCATATTTTCTTATTTTATTTTAATTTTTTTTTTATGAGGTTTTTATTGTTTTGCATATTTAAAGAAGAAGGTCGATATTTTGAATTTTCGATATGCTAAATATTTATACATCGTTAATTAATTTTTCAATTCACATGAAATAATTGTCTTTAAAAAACAATAATTTTAACAATTGACATAAAAAAAACCATTTTTAACAAAAATATAACTAAAAAACTACACGTTTTGATAATTTTTTGTAATTTTTTGCTAAAAATGACATGTCAAAATCACAATTTTTATAGGAAAATTTTAACTAAAATGGTTAAATAATAGGTTTTTTTTTATGAATTTCATGTCAAAAAAATAATAATAATAATTTTTTTTTCAAAAAAATGATTAACATAAAAATTACTGCAAAAATCACATAATACAAATATTGAACGCATAACAACTTTAATTGAGTGCTTATTCTTCTCATAAAATGTCAAAGTCAAAACATTACAAGTTTAACTAATTAATAGTTACAAAAAATGAGCTTTATTTCCATGCATGACTTAAATTTAATCAACAATGTCACGTAATCCAAACTCTTCGTTCTCTAGAGTTTCATCATTGTCTTCTTCCACAATATTTTATGCTTCATTTTGCTCATTTTCCTCTTCTAATGGATTTTTGATGTCTGCGAATCTCCCAATGTATGCCTTTCCAATCATTCTGTGTAATGGTGGTTGGGGTTCCTTTTCCTTTTTCGCCACACGTGATTCACTAAAGTCCCCTTTCTTCAACCCAATTTCTTGCATTGCATCTGGAAGAAATTGAAAAGCATTGATTATTCGCTGAATAAAATTGCACTATATTGGATCGTTTTCAATGGCAATGCAATTTCTTCGTTTTGCACTATATTGGATCGTTTTCAATGGCAATGCAATTTCTTCGTTTTTGACGGCAACATGCTAGTGTTGTACCTAATTATCAAGCACAAAATAAATAATGAAGTAAATTAGTACAATGACATATAAATTAAGAAATAGCATATTGCAATTCAATTCCATATAATAAAACTTACCTAAGCCAAAAAATAAATCTAGAACCCAATCTCCTTCATTTGAACATATGTCTATACGATAGTTAATCAATAATTGTGGTTTTTGATAAATGTTAACTATCTCTCATTTTGCTTCTTTGTCTTCATATGTTAATTTCTCACAACAACATCATATGTCAGTATTTGGCTATGACTCTTTCCATCTACTTGACTAAAAATCATAGACATATAGCTATCATCTTTTGCCCAACTATCAATATGGATGAACTCAAAATCATTTATAAATAGTTGATCTTCACAGTTAGGAAAATTTAACTTTTGCATGTAACATGAAATAGTAAAAGTTCAATTAACTTGTACATAAATGAATTTTTTAACATTAATCAAATATACATTTTAAATGTCTTACCATGTAAGCTGTGTCGCACGGAATGAGTCGATCTTGCGGACAAGATAGACCTTCCTAGAATCTAAAGAAGACCTAACGACAAGCAAACCAACCAGACACTATCTTTCTCTAAATATGCTTCAATAAACAATAGCAAACAAAGGTTTCTAGGGCCTACCTTTGGTCCAACGCAAGCTTGTGGATGCCCTCGCTCTTTCGATCCAAATGAGCTCCTCTTCGCGAATCTACAAACACAAACAAGGCAAACAAATTAAATAGCACCTGAAAAACCAATTGAAAAACTAATTGCATGAAACATATTTAACATGAAAGTCAAGGAGTCCATGAAACAAATAACATAAGATACTTGTTGAGAAAAATGAGTTTGATTGTATTAATTCAAAAGAAGAAGAACCTTACAACCTTTGCCTTAACGCTGTACAAGCTCCTCCTAGGGTCCAACAAGATGTCTCCTCTACTTTGACAAGTTTCACTCACTCTCCAATAGAACCAAGAGGTATGTGATCTCTCCTCTCAAGCTCAACCAAAGAGTCTCAATTTCACTAGCATTTACCCTCAAAATGTTCAGCTTCTAACCTCTCTAGTCCTCACCCCAATGCCTGTATTTATAGTGCAATGGAGGGAAGTTACTAGGTCCTCCTTCAAAGGGATAAAGCCCTCCTTCAAAGGGATAGCTCCTTTAGTCAAGGGATTAGCTCCTTCTCTTTTGGGATGCATGAACCACCTCAGGGCGAACAATCCACATCAAAATTCCTTCTAGAAAACTCTAGAATTAACCCAAAGTGAGTTTTTTAAGATAAAAATTGCGCCTTTTGACTTTCACAGGGGTCCGCACCTACACCATTAGGAACAGAGCGGGTAGGTACGCAGCTTTTGTACACAGAAGGTGCGGGACCGCAGGTGACCATGGGAGAAAGTGAGGAACCAGAGTTACATTTATTTCTAATGTCTTTCTCCCACTTCCAAAGCTTGATTTGAAGAGCTGAGGTTCTAGATTTGCTTAGGAGGACAATACAAGTGATGATAGACCCATACTGACTGCAAATAATCATGGTGACGATATTTTTGTGTAACAGATTGCCCCCTAAAGTGCAAAGTCTGTAGTAGATGAGGCTTTCATTTATCATATAGGAAGAGTGAAGTACTTTATCATTTCGAGGATTATCTTGTGGAGAGCCCAGTCGGAACCTGTAAAAACATTCAATGCAAGATATATATATGAGATCATATCATCGCTGAGGTAGGCATTCCCATACTCAGATCAAAACTAACTAGAAACCTATCTACTGCTCTGATATAGGAATGATCTTGTAAAACATCATAAGAATAGACTCGTGTGAACAGAGTATGGACGCAACCATCTTTTATGAATAGTCCACAACATAATGAGTACAAAATTCCTCGCAGCCTGGATGGTGGAAACTAGATCCAGGGTCTTCATTTCTACTTCCCGAAACAGTACGATTCTATCCATGAGAATAAATGTGTTGATGTCGAACATGGTAGAAACCACTTGATTACCAGTCAATGATGTAAATTGTTAACAAGTGTGAGAGAAACCACCAGTGATGTCAATGGCTCTCAAAGTAACCAGTACAATCCATGAGATGTGAGTAAATCTGTTGATGTCGAACATATCATGGAATCCTTTGATCGAAAGTCAATGATGTAAACTGTCGTCAAAGGCAAGAAACCTGCCATTGAGGCATGCAGATCCCAAGGTACTGACAATCTCTAGATCATCTTTCTAGATAATGAGTTGAAGTCGATAGAAAGCGATCCGTTGCAGGCAAGCCCACAACACGAAATCATAGATCAAGTTGAAGAAATTTTGTTGCAAGGACTAACTCAGGGATGGTCAAGATGGATGATAGATATTTTTCAAATGAATGGCTTATTGGCAGTGACCTCTTGAACACATAACGACACGACAGATGGCTTAGTGACAATTGACCCAAAGTTAATACCCAGAAACCGGCTGAAGACTTTCAATGTGGTTTGATCAACTGTTAGGAAAAGGATTTCCAAACCCAGGTGAATAAAAGTGTCGTGTTCAAGAGGGGTTACAAAGTATGACAAACAGACTCATTTCTCTCTCTTTTCCCCCACCATTTCTGGCAAGTACCTCTTTATTTTTGACAAGCTTGAGGAGGATAACATTTGCTCGATTATAAGCTCATCCTTCGGATGAGTCCAACTTAGTTTAAATTCGAACCCTAAGAAGGAGTGGTTCGTTCCTGTTTGTAATTGAACAGGTCCTTTACTGTGAAATTTTAACGAGTCGAGTATAGGAGAAACTCGGCATTTTTCAATTTTAGAGAGTCTGAAAAAACTTAAGAAAACTCTAGGGTTGACCTTTTTCGTAAATTTGTGTCTCCCAAGTCCGAAAAAGTATAAAATAATACTTGAGAGAATCGCTTGATCTTTTACGACCAAGGAGTACTTTTCGTTATTAATGTCACTGAACCGAAAAAGTAAAAAAGCGATCAACAACACGTCGTTTCATAACCAATATCGAATTTGAAACGACAAAAATCCGGCAATCTTTTCATGTTTTTACGGTCGGAAAAGAGCTGTAAGTGGACCGTCTTTTAATTCCATTTTAACGAGTGTAAAAGAAATGCTCGTAAATCTTTTCATGTTTTAGGAGTCAGAAAAGGGCTTAAAGATGACTCTACTTGTTTTTCGTTGAAAATGATAGATTTTGCCTGAATAATCCTGTATTCTACACAAAGACACAAATATTACTCATACCTGTTTGAAATGGATAAAAGCGTTGCAAAATACCTTTTCAAAGTGAAACATAAACAAATTTGCGATTTATTTACTCAAAAAACTTATAAAAAGGGCCTTTGTCAATTCATTTTTACCATTTGAGTTTGGGTGAGAAAATAGTGCTTTTGCTTAGAAAACTTCCCGTGAAGATTGTGGAAAATCCAACCGTCGGAACCGAGCGCCGTCTTCTCCAGGTAATCCACATCACCTTACTCTTCATTTTCAACCGTTTAGTTTTTTTATTTAGCCCTTCATTTTGTTTTTTGGGAGAGTTTTTAGGCACAAAACCCACGCGCGGGGGTCCGCAGGTTTACCATTGCGGACCCGCGGACCCTGACTTTTTCTCCATTGGGAAAAAGCTCGAGGTCCGCACCTTCCATGTAGACAAAGTGTGGACCCACGCACTGTGTCTAACGTGGAGGGTGCGTACCCCGCAGCAAGGGTTTTGAACCTAAGATTCCTCAAAAATGGACCAATCAAAAAGTTTTCTAGCAATCTAATTAAACTTTATACTTGATGCAGAGGATATATCATGCTAGATTGGCGAGAACGAGAGCATGAGGACGTGGATACCGCCGCATGGAATCATCAGCCTTCACTTGATGCTTTGAGGGCATGCGGACTGTACAAGTTTTGGACCATTCCTGGCATGAGGGCTCAGGTAGATTTCTTACAGTGGCTGGTTGACAGGTGGAGTGTACAGGACCAGTGCTTTTTCATCGGCGGACACCAGCTGGAAATCGAGCTGGAGGACATTTATTTCTTGACCGGTTTGCCTAAGAGAGGCGAGGACTTGACTCTATTCGGGACTAGGCCAGGTGGCCAGTCTGTCGATAGCCTCCGGCTAGAGTACTGCCACAGCCAGGCTAAAGACAAAGGGATAGACATAAAGACCATATCCCGTCCTGAGCTCATGGTGATTGTGTTTACTGTCACCAGACTTTGCGGAGCTGCCGCATTACATGTTGCCACCGGATCCCAGATGCATATGGCAGTTGATTGCTTTCAGGGCACCATCTTCAACTGGTACAATGCTGTGCTGGCCAATGTGAAAGGCCAACTGACCAGGGCCAAGAACAGACGACTAAAGACCTTTGGTTATGGGGCTTTGGTCGTGAGTTTTGGCCTGGAGAGGGTTTCTATGTTGATCCCACAGCATCTTACTGTTGGAGCTGGGCTTCCTCGAGAGCCCAAACTGATGCGATGGGTCGCAGTCATGGCCCGTCACCCGGACGAGAGGACAGAGGTTGCTCGGTTCAAACCTGAGTATTTCCAATGGTTGGAAAACCAGGTTTTTTGCATTCAGGATTTCCCTTACGCTGGGATAGATTTCCGTGGTGACCCAGACATGGTTCTTCCACCGGGAGAGCAGTGGGACGAGTCAGGTAAAATCCTTTTCAACTTTCCCTATTTAATTTTTTTTTTTATATTTTTCATCGTCCCAAAACTGATAGTAAAAATTTCAAATGCAGATGTGGGTCCACAGCGACCAGCTGCTCTCCGGCCTTTCGATAGGAGGCAACCAGTTGCACCCGCGCCAGCCCTACAGGACGAATCAGCAGAGGTTTTGGCCGAGTTGGAGAGTCATCTTGAGCGCTTGACAGGAGATATTCCTGAGACTACTATCGACGACATTCCTCGTTAACTTCAGCGCTATGTGATTGGAGTCCCGAGACCTTTTAGGAGGTTTCTTTGCAAGGTGGCTCGGGCAGTGGTTTCTTATAGAGATCATCACCAGTGATAGGATGATCGCCTTTTGTGGGCACATGTGACATTTTTGTTTTTTGTACTTATCATTTTTGCCGATCATAAGGTGTTTTTCAACCTATGATCGAAGACGATGTATTTTTTGACACACTCCTATTTATATATATCACTCTTACCGGATTTTCTTGTAAATCATGTTATGGAATGGTTTTAAATTTACATATATGATTATTGCAAATGTCTATTTAACATTCGAGAAGCAATTGCATCTGCTAATGTATTCAAAGACCTTGGAATATGCTGATATTCAATGTAATCAAACTCACGTTCCAAGAGACGCACTCTCAAAAATAATCTTAATAACACTGGATTTCTAATGGCATACACTCTATTAAGCTGTAATACAACGAGTTCAGAATCTAACCTCACTATCAAACTCCGAATCCCAAATGAAATAGATTCAGATAATAACTCAATCACTACACTATACTCGGCAATGTTGTTTGTTGTTTGACCGAGGCTTACCCCATGCATAGAAACTAACTCGTCAGAGGGCGAATAGATAACCCAAGCTGCGGAAGAAATGTTCCGTGTACTACGACAAGCACCATCAGCAAATCCAATGTATGTTTGGAGAGGCATCGACATCTGCAATATCAAGAGTAAAACCAAGATAAGCAGGAATAATGACGAAAAACACTCTCTAAGCTAAGCACACTTTTTCAACTAAAACACACTTGCTAGAAAGAAAAACTAACCTAACTAAAAATCTCCATACCCCATTCTTTTAAGCATAGTACCTCTTCAAGTAAAGGCCATTTCTGGGTTTACCCAAAGAGTCCCCATCAAAGTTTACCAATTCATAAGCCCCTTTGGCTAGCTTTCGCTTGACAACATAGGGCCCATGCCACATAGGAACGAATTTTCCAGCACCTAACTTATCGTTAGCTTGATCATACAATAACACTAGGTCTCCTTCCGAAAAATTTCGAGGGGTCACATTTCGATCATACTGAGCTTTCATACGTTTTGCGTGAGTCTCGATCGCCAATGCAGCATCACGTCGATTCTCATCTAATTGAGCTAAGTATAACAAACGCTTTTCCTCTTCGGAAGTAGCTGGAAGTAACTCGATGGCCATTTGCAGTGACGGGATTTCACATTCAATGGGTAGCACAGCTTCCAAACCATAAACTAATTGGAAAGGAGTGAACCCTGTTGATGTTTTCACTAAGGTTCGGTATGCCCAAAGCGTTGAAAATAGCATGTTTTTCCAATTCGACCGATGAATCCCAATGATTCGTCGGATCATGATAACTAAAACTTTGTTGATGGATTCAACCAGACCATTTGCTTGTGGATAATAAGGAGTTGAACTATCATTACGTAAACCAAGCTGGCCTATAAGTTCAGTCATCATAACGTTCCGAAAATTACGCCCATGATCAGTGATTATCGCTTGTGGGACACCAAACCTAGCAATTATATGATTGAACACGAAAATTGCAGCTGTCTTGCCATCTGCTTCGAATGTAGGCATCGCCTCGGCCTACTTAGTAAAATAATCTACCACAAGGATGATATACGCATGCCCCCCGACCGAGTGAGGGTTACATGTAATAAAATCGATACCCCATTTAGCAAAAGGACCAACGACAATTATAGGGTGGAGAGGAGCAGGTGGAGCGCGCATGTTTTGATCAAACACTTGACAGTTGTGGCATTTTCGGACCGCAGTAATACAATCTTTAAACAAGGACGGCCAGAAGTAGCCAGCGCGCAATATCTTTTGGGCTGTGGCATACCCAAACATATGACCGCCACATGCCCCAGAGTGACAGTCATTTAGAACCCTTTCAGCTTCTTCATGAGTTAAGCAACGTTGAAAAATAGAGTCCGCCCCATGATGATAAAGAGTATCTCCAATAATTTTGAATTGTTGGGACTGGAATCGAATTTTTCGACGTTCCGATCTTGAAATTTATGTCCGAAAGGATTGGGTCTGGAGATAGACGATGATATCCCCATACCACGGATCTAAAGTGCTAATTAGAAACAAAGATTCGTCCGCAATGGGCTCCTCTGCCACAGTTTCTGTGTCAGCACGCGGGAAGTCACACATTAACTCCGCGAAAACTAAAGATTTCTTAGACTTGGATTTCTCAAATTCCAAATCGAACTCCTACAGGATAACGATCCATTTAGAGTACTTGCCCCCTAGCAATTGTTTGGTCAAGATGTAGATCATAGGGTTGCAATCCGAAATGACTGTAGTTTTACGTAGTAAAATGTAGTGACGAAAGCGTTGGACAGCTTGAACGGCTGCCAATGCTAATTTCTCCACATGTGAGTATTTTAGCTCAGTCGGATTTAACGTGCGAATAAGGTAATATATCACATGTTCCATTCCGAATTCATCTTCCTACACTAAAACCATTCCAATGGTGGAATGAGAGGCGGCGAGGTACAAAAAGTAATCCTGGTTGTAGTTGGGAGGATGCAACAACGGTGCATGGGTTAACGCGTGTTTGAGTGCATCAAAAGACTTCTGAGCTATCTCATCCCGAAAAACTTAACACTGAATTTTCCAAATAATTAGTCAAAGAAAGATACCAAGTAGTACTTCTAGGTGGACTGTAAAAAATTGATTCACGCTCCCTTAGATCAATAACAGGTTGATTTTCCGGGATAGGGATGCCTACTTCTTCTTCTGGAGCAAGTTCTTCAATAGCTATCAAACCAGAAGGAAGATTTTCGGTGATTAATCTTTCTACCCTAGGTGAATTAGGACCACTAGAAGTTGGAGAGACAAACCCCGATGTTGGAGTAACAGGCTCGGATATCTCAGGTTCTTCGCCTATATCACTAGTAGATGAAAAGCTACCAGCAAGTTCGGAAACCGAAATAGCTTCAGGATTGTAACCTGTTTCTAGAGTTTGGTAATCAGGATGTACAACCAACGAAGACTCTCCCTCTTCAGGTGACCCAACTTTACTGCCACTAGGAGTTACGAGGACTTTCAAGCCTTCAAGATGGCTTGGGAGTTCTTCAGGAGGTTGGCCCCGAAGTCTACGGGACTGTCTTGGTAATTCAACCACAGTTAAAAACTTTTAACTACTTCACACGCAAACAAAGTAAAATCTCAATGAAAAACACCTAAAGCCTCTAAAGAACCAAACAAATTTGAATCACACGCCTAAAGAATCTAGAGATCAAACACACAAAAACAGTAACTTTCCGGACCGAAAACACTAGTTGGTGATGAAATCCAATGTCACAGAATTCAGTAAAGAAATGGCGGTTGGAACAGTTACCCCGACAACCTGCTTAATGAATAGACTGGACCAAGTTCCTCCACTTTAACCGTCTCGAGTGAAGTGAACCCCCCAGAAAATCCAAGTGAGTCTAGCCGACGTCTTCTCCAGGTACAGTGGGATCTTCCCACCACTGTCACCTTAGGAAGAATCCTAAAGAATATGGTCACTAAGGCTACCAACTGAGACAAATACACCTGGGGGAACAGTCTACAATCCGATACGCACGCAAGGGCAGAGTAGCAAGCTCAATCCCCTTGAAGGCTCCTTGACATAATCCAAGGTTTACCAACAAGTGACCCCAGGCTCCTCGACAATGGTTAATCCGAGGTTTACCATTTTTAATACGTGAATGTCTAACGTCATTCCCAATGAGGAAGGATTGATTCCCACACTGGTTCGGACACGATCTCGTGCTTCTCCTTTAAGAGGAGCTTTCCCAGAGCATAAATGCAACAATTGGATTTCTTCCTACCACAAGATACAGCTACTTGTTTGTTTTTACTGTCTTGGAGAGTTAATTACTCTCCTACTCCAAGACACTAGCCTAAGCTAAGTTGGTGTATTAGAGCCCTAGAAATAAAATGTTACTAGGTGAATTTTACTTTAAGCGTTAGTTTTAGTGGTTGTTATTTAAGTCAAGAGGTGGCGGAGATGAAACTCGTGGTGTAAAGACTCGACTCGAAATCACTAAAAAGATGCACCTAGGATGATTTAAACAATCTTTTCTCTTCGATGAACTTCTAAACTTAAGAAAGAGTTTGAGAAATGCAATTACTTTGTAAACACAAATCTTTCCCAATTAAACAAATTAAAAGAAGAGTTTTTTCTTTCCAAAGCACTCAAAACAAGACAACAAGATTTTTCACACAAATTTCCCTTTTCTTTTCAAAGCAAAAAATTACTACAAAAGACAAACTTTTCCAAAAGAGATTTTGTTTTTTTATATTTTGTAAAAAAGACACTCAAAACTAATCAAAATGACTAACTTTAAGAGCTATAAACTATAAAAAACTACTTGAAGTTAAAGCCTTCTAAAAGTCTTTTTGAGGATGTTTTACTTAGCTAAATGTGAGCTAAGGACTAATGAATGCAGAATCACAATTAGTCAAAAAACAACCAATCTTTCGTTTTCTTTTTGTAAAAATGAAAATTCCAAACTTTCAACTACAAGCTTTTCAAAATTTTGAAATGAGAAAACTCAAAGTGAATTCCTCAACAAGGGGAGATTTCATAAATGGTAAGACTCACAAGAAGACTAGTAGACACCAAAGTAATCTGAGGTCTCTAGGGCTTCTAAGCTCAGAGCCACTACACAACCAAAACGAAAAACAAACCCAAGTAAAATTCCTAGGAATTCCACCTAAAACCCTAATGCTAATTAAATTAAACCAAGGAAAGTTTTTGACAGGGAACAAGCAGGTCTCGGCAATGGCTAAAACTTATGAACAAATCCTAAACTAATAAAAAAGAGGAAAATTTTAAATTTTTCAAATTTTTGGCAGGGTACGCAGGCAACCCGTTTACACAGGTGCATCTACGCTCTGTGCCCAAAGCAAAAGTGCGTACAAGTACGCACTGTGCTTAACTCAGAGGGTGCGTACCTCTCCCAAAACTATGAAAAATGAAGACTAACTCAAAATTAACTAAATACACCCAATCCCATAGTCATCAAGTCAAAAACAGAAACAGAAAATACAGTTTCTCAAGTCAAAGTATAGACAAAGAAAACAATCAAGTCCCCAGCGGAGTCGCCATTCTGTCGCGCGGAATGAGTCGATCTTGCGGACAAGATAGACCTTCCTAGAATCTAAAGAAGACCTAACAACAAGCAAACCAACTAGACACTATCTTTCTCTAAATATGCTTCAATAAACAATAGAAAACAAAGGTTTCTAGGGCCTACCTTTGGTCCAACGCAAGCTTGTGGATGCCCTCGCTCTTTCGATCCAAATGAGCTCCTCTTCGCGAATCTGCAAACACAAACAAGGCAAACAAATTAAATAGCACCTGAAAAACCAATTGAAAAACTAATTGCATGAAACATATTTAACATGAAAGTCAAGGAGTCCATGAAACAAATAACATAAGATACTTGTTGAGAAAAATGAGTTTGATTGTATTAATTCAAAAGAAGAAGAACCTTACAACCTTTGCCTTGACGCTGTACAAGCTCCTCCCAGGGTCCAACAAGATGTCTCCTCTACTTTGACAAGTTTCACTCACTCTCCAATAGAACCAAGAGGTATGTGATCTCTCCTCTCAAGCTCAACCAAAGAGTCTCAATTTCACCAGCATTTACCCTCAAAATGTTCAGCTTCTAACCTCTCTAGTCCTCACCCCAATGCTTGTATTTATAGTGCAATGGAGGGAAGTTACTAGGTCCTCCTTCAAAGGGATAAAGCCCTCCTTCAAAGGGATAGCTCCTTTAGTCAAGGGATTAGCTCCTTCTCTTTTGGGATGCATGAACCACCTCAGGGCGAACAATCCACGTCAAAATTCCTTCTAGAAAACTCTAGAATTAACCCAAAGTGAGTTTTTTAAGATAAAAATTGCGCCTTTTGACTTTCACAGGGGTCCGCACCTGCACCGTTAGGAACAGAGCGGATAGGTACGTAGCTTTTGTACACAGAAGGTGCGGGACCGCAGGTGACCATGGGAGAAAGTGCGGAACCAGAGTTACATTGATTTCTAATGTCTTTCTCCCACTTCCAAAGCTTGATTTGAAGAGCTGAGGTTCTAGACTTGCTTAGGAGGACAGTACAAGTGATGATAGACCCATACTGACTGCAAATAATCATCGTGACGATATTTTTGTGTAACAAGCTGCATCCTTGAATTTGTTTTCCCCTTGATGATTGACAATAATAATAACCCTGGCGGCCCAACAACCCGCAGGGGTGGCGGGGTGATTCTAGAAATCGCCCTGCCACCCCTGCGGGCCATTGGGTCGCCGAGGTGTGGCGGAGGGCGAGGTGATTCACAGAATCACCCCACCACCCTTATGGGTTGTTTGGCCACCAGGGTGGGGTGAAGGCTGTCCTCGGAATCACCCTGCCCACCCCACGGGCCGTCGGATATCCTATGCCCCACCCCGGTGGCCCGACGGCTTGCGGGGGTGGCGGGGTGATTCCCGGAATCACCCTACCACCCTTGTGGACCGTTGGGCTGCCGGGGTGGGGTGGAGGCTGTCCGCAGCCCTCCGCCCCACCTCGAAGGCCCAACGGAAATCACCTTGCCACCCCTACGGAGGTTGTCCGCAGCCCTCCACCCCACCCCCAGCGACCCAATGGCTCGCGGGGGTGGCGGGGTGATTCCTGAAATCACCCCACCACCTTTGCGGGCTATTGGGCCACCAAGATGGGGCGAAGGCTATGGGGCAATGGAAAAAATCTGCCCCACCTCGGTGGCTTAACGGCTCGCGGGGGTGGCGGGGTGATTCCAGGAATTAGCCCGCCACCCCCATGAGTCGTTGGGCCACTGGGGTAGGGCGAAGGCTGTCCATAGCCCTTCACCCCACCCCGGTGGCCCAACAGCTTGCGGGCCGTTGGGCCGCTGGGGTGGGGCGGAGACTGGGGGTGGCGGGGTGATTCCCAGAATCACCCTGCCACCCCCGTGGGCCGTTGGGCCGCCAGGGCAGGGCGGAGGGCTATGGACAACCTCCGCCCCACCCCGACAAACCAATGGCCCACGGGGGTGGTAAGGAAATTCTGAGAATCACCTCACCATCCCTGCAAGTCGTTGGGCCACTAGGGTGAGGCGGAGGGCTGCTGATAGCCTCCACCGCACCCCTGCGGCCCAACTACCCACGGGGGTGGTGGGGTGATTCTTGGAATCACTCAACCACTCATGCAAGCCGTTGGGCTGCCGGGGTGGGGCAGGCGGTTGTGGACAGCCTCCGCCCACCTCGGCGGCCCAACAGCCCGAGATGGTGGCGGGGTGACTCCAGGGTAATAGAATTTTAATGTATTTTAGATTCCATTATTTTATCTTTGTGGTCATTACTAAAACATATTGAATTTATACTTAGGAAAGAAAGATGTTATTCTACTAGAAACATTAGTGTGTTTTTTCCTCATAAACAACTCTTTTTTTGCACATAAAAATTTGGTTTTAGTAACATTTTCTAAAAATGTTGAAAATTGACCCTAAAAAGAAACCATCATTCTAGTATCAACACTTTTCATTTTCAAGGTGTTTTTTGCACGAAAATTTCATTTTCACTGCCATTTTTAAAACATGTTCAAAATTGACCCTAAAAAAAAGCCATCATTCCAGTATACACACTTTTCTTTTTTAGCACTGTTTGTTATGTTTTTTCGGGGTTTTTTGGCCAGAGTTCCCGTTTTGAGTTTATAGTTTCTGTTTCAAAGTTTACATTGTTGATTACTCCAACTAGGAGTGCCACATCAATGAAAATAAAGTCTTGAAGCAACCCTCATGACTTGGGAATTGATGCTTTGAGAGTTGTGTGTTAATTGAATGTAGTGTAATCCATCTGAATTCCCCTTTCTCTTTATTTGGAATTTTCACAATGAATTTCATCATTGATTATTTCAGAGATAATTTTTCATGTCTAATGTTGGCGAGTGTTCATTAGACTAGAGGTAATGCCTCTACCATTCTTTTTCACTCAATTTTGAAATTCTGAATATCCTCTAAACTAAATTCAAGCTACATTCTCTAACTATAATCTATTGGGTTCTCTGTCTACTCAAACCTAGCTCCTTGATTTTTTTCTACCATTCTATGCTGGTCAAGTATCTCTTTATGCATCTCATATCTAGGCCTCTTAGATCTCTACCTAGGAGTTACACTTACACTCTATGTCGTGGTTGAGGATATGATTTGAAGTGTTATGAATGTGGTGTGCCTATTCATTTTGCATGAGAATTCCATTTGCAAATAAGTCATGGATGGTTAAGAAGTGGTTGTCAACAGATTCCTAGTCCTTGATACAAGTGCAATCCAAGTTATGGGTGTAGTCCTTGGAGGGGTCTTTCTCCAAGATGTTGAAGCTACAAACCTAAATATGAACAAAGTATTAGGTATATTCCTCAATGATGAATGATTTCAATAAATCCGGTCCCATATGATCTATGATTATTTGGAGTTTTCTTAGTGCATTTTCAAGGTTTTTTCATCTATTGTTTTGCAAGCATCTTCAAACACCTATTCTGAAGAATAATTTATATTTAGTGATTTAAAAATTTTCAATCCATGTCTCGTCTGTATGTTGGCAATTTGGATCCTTAAACAATAGAGCATGAGCTAGAGGATGAATTTCATGTGTTTTGGGAACTCCACAGTCCAATTTACTATGAAAGGATAGCTCATTAATAAGTTGCATTGCAGTCTCATAGATTGGGCACCAAGGAAGAACATCATGTGAAAATTTCCATTCACATTTTTTTTTGTTTACAAAAGGATTGTGTAGTTTCTCATATTACGTACATTCTTTTGGTTGGGGCATACCGTATTTGTTGCGAATAATGGAATTTCTTGTTGAAGAATGACATTTTATGGTATGGAAACAATAGACACTTTCAACATATTTCTCTCTCACTAAAAATTATAAAATACATATGTTATACCTTGAAACCGTTTAAATATTTCAAGAAACTGACAAATTTGAAGGGTCTCATTTTTCCTCACTAAGTCTAATTAATCAAGGGTGGAGTTGTAAGAAATTTTTTGAGGTCTAAATGGATTGAATTAATAATGTATTATAGTTACTAAATACTCCAATACATTCTATTGTTGACGATACAATCAAAATAAGTAAGGTTTCTCTCATTGATATTCACACCTATTTACAAAATGTAGAAAATAACATTAGTTTTTGTAGCTTGAATCTTAGCTCTAGGGAGATGAACTACAACATAAGAGTTGTCATTCTGAATTGGTTCATGTTTAGAAAAAAATTCCTTTTGAGTTAGATACATTAGAAATTAAATAATAGAGCAATGGAGCACATAAAATATTGCAAAAACACAAACACAAAAAAGAATAAAACACGAGAGACACAGATATACGTGGTTCACCCAATTTTGGCTACATATATGGAGGAATAGTTGGTCCTTACTTTTATATTATCCAGCAAAATGAAGGGATACAACCTACAACAATTTTTTTGTAACTTCCTCTTCACTCTCAGATAGTCTCCTCTACTTTTCTCACATATCTTCCGCCTAATGAATGACCCATATTGACTATGAAATTACAATATTTTACAAGGATTTTTTTTCTCTAATTTTTTCTTTAGGGGCGCTTCCCCTAAACCCCCACTGGGGGGGGCTAAAAGCATGCTTCCACCCCCTTAGACCCCCCTAGCAACAATAGTGGGGGGGAATCTCCCCCTCGCCCCACCATCAGGGACTGGGATCCAAAGACAGCTAAAACAAGATATCTGAATCAAGAAGATAATTAGGCTCCACGCCCAACAAGAGAAGATATTTTAGTAGACATATCTTCTCACCTCATACTATTATAAACTATTTAAACCCTCATCAAAGCTCTTCTACGATCATCATTCAAGTTTGTCCTGATGATGGATCTCGGTTGGGATTTGAAACGTTGATAAAAGAAATGGTTAATACTATGGGTTCTCCAACTTCTAAATTAAAATAAATACTCCCATCAACAGCCAACATTTGATCAAATTAGTCAAGGCATTTTAGGGGTAGATTTACATGAAGATGTAAAGGTTCAACTTGCACTTCCCAAGCCCATCATAACAAATTGGGAAGAACTTATCAACAAAAAGAACAAAGTATGTCTCAAATATGAAAATGATGTGTCCTTTAGCATTTGATATTATTCCAAACCCATCCAGTTTTAGAGTGTTAAGTTGCTTCTGGATGGTTCATATTCATTTTCTCCTCTTCCACAACCATTTTAGATTGTGAAATACCAACATTGTTGTCTGGTTGACCACATGAAATATTAATGTTTTGATATTCACCCTTTTGAGCATTATGGAAAACATGGTCATCATTTAGACAAATGTTCCAAACACAAGACTCTTGCAAGAGAAAATATTCACCTTTATACCTCATAGTTCATTCTTGATTACTAACATGTCTTGCAGATATCTTTATCATTTCACCATGTATTTGATAAGGGAAGAATTGGTGGTTAGCTACTAGATTTTAAGATAAATCAACCGAGCCTGAGCCACCTCCTAGAGCCTAAAGACATATTAAACTCTAGTACTAGAGTCAGAGTTGTATCCATAGATGAATTCATGTTCCATTAGAGTGACTTGGTTGCTATCCAACCTAAAACCAACATCTTCAGAATAATTCAACTTCTTCTACATATTTCATTTGTTTTTGGTAATCTTTAGACCATCAATAGGGATCACTTTCACTTTGTAGAAGACTTCAACCTCTAGCTAGATTCATAATTATTCTAGCAACTACTTCGAGTTCCAAAGTTGGTTTTCATCCTTAAACCACCAACTATATAAAAAATTTCTTATGTTACACATCATCAAGGAGCACATCCACTTTAGAGAATATTTCAACTTCTAAACGTCAGATTCAAAATTTCTCTAAGAATTACTTCAAGCCTAGTTCTAGAGTTGGCAGTCAACCTTAAACCACCAGTAGGAAACTTTGGGGTTTTCTACCTTGTTTGATTTGTGTTATTCCTTAAACCACCATTTTAGAGAGCACAACCATTGGCTTCCATGAATTTTTGTATTTCAGCTCTCTTCTTGGACTCAGATACACCCCTTAAGATTAGAGGGGGAGGGAATGTTGGAAACATAATCCTTGGGGTTATGTTTATTTGGATCATTCACTTGAATGGTGGGAAAAAAACCTCAGGTGAAGGCAAACCATCGTAGAAGTCCAAGAGACCTATTGGAAGATGAAAACTAAGGGTCAATGACAAATGTATTTATATGTGCATCTCGCGAATAGTATGCAATCACAAGTGTTATCAAAATTTCCTATTACTTTTATGTGTGTTTAAAAACATATTCCCCTACATAATGTGTTCTATATGAAACAAATTAGTGGATTAAATCACAATTAAAATAAATAGATATTCAAATCCATGCACTCTTGAAGATGAACAAAGAAAAACCCCTTCCAAAATATATCTAGTTGTTGATAGGAATTATTTAACATGAGACTGGGATGCTTAATTGTGTGTGGTTCAAGTCACTCAAAGTTGAATTATATTAAATTAAATGTCCAAACAGAATATTTAAACTTCCACAAAAAATTACTTCACAATCGAGACTCTATGCCATCAAAATATTATATTGTCATTGTTGTTTCATTTATCTCACATGCTTTGTAATTTGAGATCTCATACATGGTCATTACAACATTGTATGAGACCATGAATATGTTGGGAAAAATACTTGAGGGGGTGGGTGGGGGGTGAATCAATATTTTAAATCTGACTTCAACTTTTCTTTTCTTATTTCAATTTCCATATGCGAATTTTATTCAGTGAACCCGTGTACAAGAATATGATGAATGCAAGATGTGTATATCCAATTAACTAAATTTTCATATAATTCATCATCTATTAATTTTTAATCAATGCATCATTACTTTATTAAACATGTATTAAGTAGAAACTATGAGAAGTAAAGAATAGATAGATCATCAACACACAAGAGACACATCAACACACACGAACACCAAGATTTTAGGTGGAAACCCAATGTGGAAGAAAACCATTGTTGTCATAGTCTTTGTCTTCATCTTTATTATAAGTAAAACATCTTACAATATTGTACTGATAGACTCATACCAGTAAACAAGCACACACCTTCAGAAGGCTACTCTCTCACTCTCCAGCACCCATGGAAGGGAGATCCAACCCCCTCATCTCATTTAATGGCACCCACCAAAAGGGAGATCCAACCCCCTCATCTCGTTTATCGGCACCCAGCGAAAGGGAGCTCCAATCCCATGCTTAGATTTACCAGCTACCATTGGAAGGAAGCTTTGAATCCCTCACTGACGGCTCTAACCCTTAGCACCTCCATGGACCACGTTTCATAATATTTCATACTAGATCTACCTAACTCAAAACATCAAACCTTGTAGGCCACTTTCATCATATTTTTAGATTGGACCCACTATCATCATTTAAGCTCAATACATAATACAATTTTGAAACCAATCACTGAATCAAATAACTTAATCACTGAACCGACTTAATCAACAAATCAATCGTTGAATCTCAATAAACCAATGCAACTAGATCAAACTAAACGAGGAAAAATCATATAAATGCACAGCCACTCATTAATATACCAAGTCAAACATTGTTACCCATCACAAAAACCAATTGTTGCTACTAAAAACCCTAATCGAGCATACATCAGATTGTATACCCTATTGTTATGAGTCATACCTGCGTATGTATGCACTTTCCTTGAAGAATACCTACATACAGGTCTCAACAAAATGATAATTGAATCTACATTACTTAACCACTGAATCATTCACTCAATCACACACTAAAACCATCACAGATGATTGATCCAAATAAAATTCACCATATAGCAGTACACATCAACATTTCATTCCACAATCAATTCAACCCAACTAGCACTGTCAACCATAGATTATCATAAGAGAGAATTCATTGACAAATAGCAGGAAAAACAACAAAACTAATCAGACATCATTAACAACTCATACTGCAAAACCCTAGCATATGTATGTGACTCTTATAAATCACTTCCGTGTATGTACGTGCTTTTCATACTTGACACCTACGTACAGATTATGAACTTTTCACAGAATGTATATGCGACTACCTAGAGGCAGATTTGCGTATGTACATGACTTCACAATGGAAAACCAATGTACATATCTATAATCACTGAATCATACCTTCGCTACACAACACAACATCTGCGAAACCCAAATCTCAGCATACACTGTTATAGACACACATCATAATATCCTCATAAAAAATCTATCAAATCCTAAACAAATTATCCAATATTTATTCACTTCAGATCTAACAGATCTGGTCCATCTCCATGCTCCCTCATGCACACCTATTTCAGATCAAGTCATTCATAAATAATCCATCACATGCACACTCTAACACTTGATCTCCATCTCCTTATATGTTTTAGGCCTTATCCAATATCTTAGGCCCATCCCTTACTAATGTTGATGGTATTCTTTGATGGGATTAAATATTCATTATCGCACTCATTATTATGGGCCAATACTATGGTAAAGACCCCTGGTATTGACAATACCATGGTGCAGAAATTGTATGCAACTTTTCTTCACCATACCCACGTATGTACGCGGCTTATATTCACGAGACTCATGTATACTTTCCAATACTTCACTTTATCATTCCTCTATCTTTGAAATGAGATTCCTTTGTCTATTTCACCTATAGCACCTGCATAACCATCATGTTTACATCTTTATCAAGTAGGTTTCCATCAAGGACAACACATTAGTCATAATTCCAACAATCGCCCCCTTTGGACTTGATTGAAACCACTTTGGTGTTTGGTTACAACCACTTGTAGATACCTGTAAACACATCTATAAACATACCAAGCTTCTCTCCCAAGTCACCAAGCATTCCCCAAACACCAAACTTCTCTCCCCCGTTGACATCAATGGGAAGGGACTGACCAATGTTGAATGAAGGCTTCTTTCTCCTTGTATAGAGAGGATCACTATAGAGCAGATTCTGTTGACTATGAGTATTGACCGTGCTCCCCGTGAGAATATTCTGAATCTTCTAGAAGATATACAAATAATTACATGACTCTGTTGGGTTGTGTTATATTCTTTCTACGACTATCCCATGTAGTTAACTGGGGGGTTATAGGGGGGCAGAGCCCCCCCTTCATTGTGTTGATTGCATAGCGGGGGGGTCACAGGGGATTTGAGGGGTGGAGGTAACCCCCCTCTATGGGGTCCAAGGTAGCGCTCCAAAAAATTTTGTTTTTTGGACCCTATGTTAGGTTGGGCGAACCTACCTATGGTTTTGTGCATGATTTTCGCACATGGTTTTGGACGCGATGGTTTTCGGTCCATGGTTTTGGATGCGATGATTTTTGGTCCATGGTATTGGATGCTTCAGCATGTATAAATATGTATTGTAACATTGAAAGGAACAATAATGAAAAATCAAGCTGGTAGTCTCGATTTTGGGGTCTAGGGGAAAATCCTTGTGTATATGTGTTTTATGTGTTATGCTCTCGCATTGTTTATTTTCGATGTTTTAGAATTCATATGTAGGTAATTTCTATATGGGGTTAAAACCTACAGACTCTATGATTCAACCAAATATGGCCTTTCCTATCACCAAGGACTCGTGCTTATATCAATCACCAAAAACAATGGGGTTACATATTTGACTCAACATTACATCAAGTGCCCAAAGTAATGGGATTACATACACAATTGACTTGACCCCAATAGTCCAAACATGACTAAATGTTACAATTTTACATCATGGGTCATTACATGATCTTTACATCAAGAGACAAATATGGCATTTATAACTAAAACCAAATACCTCAATAGTGAGGTAGCAAGACCATGATAGTCATCAACAACCATCATACACCATATAGGATCCTGCAACATGAAAATCATCATTATGAAGTAAGATGGGACAATGTAGCATCAATCTTTATCAACATCAACATGTGACCAAATATATAATTCTTTCAAGCATCACCAGGCAGTTGTAGCAGTAGTATATCAATACCTATCTTCTTGACTTTATGATGAGTTTTAGTTCGTAGGAAGCAATACCATTCTCTTGGACCATATGCAAGGAAAATTACCACACCCTAGAAAACTTCACCAATATGTAACTCAAGTAATCATCCATAATATCCCTATCTGCAATTTATTGATATCTCATGACATAGAGATAGCAAGATGTATGAACTCATCATCATCAACCAATTATAGCATGTGATTGTAAAATCAAGCTCTGTTAGTAACCCATCTCCTTGATCTCATATTATCAAGATCAACATGTTCTTTCCACAAATAGGAAGAGCCACAATCCTTAAACAACATAGCATATGTACCATTAACATACCAAGTGTGCAAACAAAGAGAATATTTTGTCATCACAAATATGATCAACAACATTATTGACCAATATTATATGCATATCTTCAAGAAACATATAAACATCATCCATAAATTCACCATATCAACCCATGCATTAGTGACAAAATAACATCATATAACTTAAGCGACATATAGTCATCATCCAAAACATTAGCAACATGTGTGTCTTCAACAACATCACCAATATACTTATCATGAACACCATTATGCAACAAGGAACACTCAAGAAATCATAGTGTCAACAATGCACTAATATAGAAAGTGCTCCCCCTGAACCTGTGCCAATTGTTCACTGTCAGGTCTAATCACATCCAACGCATCCATCAGTAAAGTCATCAAAGAAACTTTATCAATCAGTAAAGCCATCAAAGCAGCAATTTCATATTGTAGCAACACTTAAACCATCATAATCCAATACCACTTCTAAGTAGCATTTGATTATAATATAATGTAACTAATAAATACCAGAACAAGAAATCCAAATAATAATTGTCTAAAGCATATTAGAAACTCTCCCTGAGTCTATCCCACTGTTTCTTCATGTTAGAGAAACATGCACGACTGTTTAGCTCAAAACTCACATATATACACCACTGTCCTTTATAATATCCGCATATAGAAAGCAAACAGATGAAATTTCATAACCATAGCTCCCCTTGAGGTTGTATTGTATGTTTATGTTCACTTTTACTATATCAAATACATTGTCAGTAATATAAGCAACATGAATATAAAAAGACATGGGAATCATCATCAAGATATACATATGTATACCTGATAATCATCACTGATCTTGAGGACCTGATAATCATCAACTGTTATTTATGAGGTCATGTACCTCACATCATTTCTACAAGCACTATGTATGTAAGTAAGCTTTAAAAGCAATGGACTACAATGGGCACCATTTTACTATGAATTCGAATAAAAGGAACTATCCTCCTCATTTATGTGAGAATTCATTTCTTTAAACACATATAATCTCTTTAGATTTCTATATCCTCTTGCTATGACCTTTCCAATTTCTTCATATATGACCTTGCATTTGGTTGATGTAAACACAATTACATTTCCTTTATCCGCCATTTGACCTACACTTAGAATATTCTACTTTAGTCCTTGAACTAATAAAGTATCAACTGCTCTTTTATGTTTATTAATTTTTGCTCTACCTTTTCCTAGAACTTTTGTTGGAGCACTATTTCTAAGAATAACCTTACCATCTTGCTTTTCCCTAAGAGACTCCATCTTACACTTATCTCGCGTCATGTGATGAGAGCATCCATTGTCTATGTACCATTCATCTTCATCTTCAAACGAGCAGGGAGCAAGACCATGCCTTATATGTTCTTCTTCTTTCTGTTTATTATGAGGAATGTTGGTGGATCCATCTTCTATATACCTTTTGACATCAATATTTTTATCTAATTTCTTGCCATGTTGTCTACGGTGATCCATTCACTTGTTCCTGCATTCTTTTTCTACATGGCCAAACTTGTTACAAGCATAAAATCTTATATGACCATAAAATGGAGCAGAGGAATCATAATTTTTCATATTCCTTCTATAGAAATCAACATATTTGTGGCCAAATATGTTGCAAGCAAAGCAATATCCTTTAAATAAACCTAAGTACGTGGGATTTGATGATCTTCTTGTGAAATGACTACTTTCTTGAGATTGAAACAATTTGCTTTTTTCAGTTGGCTGCAACATGTCCATAATTATGACATATAAAGCATTCAACATTATTGATAAGAGGAAATAATCGATTAATGTTTCTATTATTTGGAGCATATGATTTCTTTTGCAAAATCATCTTTCCTAGATATAGCTCTGGTTGACTTCTTATCTCTTTAATAGGGATTTCAGATTTTGTATCCTTCAAGATCCTCACACAAGCTTGTGAACTATATTCTCCTTTTTTAGTTTTAGAAACCAAGACAAGATTTAATGGAAGGAGATCTATGACTACTAAAAATGTTATCCAAAATCTTAGTACTATCTTGAAATTTCAAGTGTTTATCCTTTTTTCTAATTTACCTTTTACAATGTTTACCTCAACCTCCATTCTTTGGTATTGCTTTTCCTTTTCAACATACTGCTTTCTCATTCCTTCTTCAACCTTTATTTCTTCTTCCAATTTCTCCTTTAATTTGATAATCTCTTCCTTCATCCCATTCTCTTGTTCTTCAAACACTTGAAGTAAATCTCCATTTTTCTTGTTTGAGTTTTCAAGATCTACTTTTAGAGAGACAATCTCCGCTTTAAGGCCTTCACAATATTGTTTAGATTCTACTGTAGAATTTACCGATTTATCATGATCCTTGTTATCATATTCCTACAGCTTATCCTTAAGATTGTTAATCCTTTTCCAAGAAAAATAAACTTTTCTTCTAAGGCTAAGAAATTCCTCTACCTTATCTTCTTTTGAATCAGTGATTCCATCTGTAATAACATACTCATTTTTTGATATATCATTGTTTTCTTTAGAAACATGATTACCTGTTAGTTTTGATAAACAATATTCCTTTGCTTTTCCTTCATGAACGACCTGCAAATCATCCCAAACTTCTTTTGCAGTTTCATAGTGAATAATCTTTCCTAAATTTGAATCAGGTATGTTACCAAATATTTCATTTAAAGCTGCATTGACCTTTTGTAATTCTTCACTTGATGCAACTGTCTTAGTGCAACCATTACATACTAAATTCTAAAAATCAAGACCCAAATTCATTAGCTTGGACTTCATATTTTCTTTCCATTCCTAATAGTTATCATCACTTAGCATAAACATACCTTTATCATCTATTTTTTCTGACTTTCCGTGATCTTTTGTAATAGATTGTTCCCGTCCTATAAATGCAGATATTGCCGCAACATTATATGCATCACTGTCACTACTCTCCTGAATGGATTTATTTATTTTTGTTTCTTTCTTCTTTTTCTTCTTTCCCATTTTCCTTGATCCACTTCAAGTGATCAAGTTGCAATAGAAGTGACCTTCTCTGATTCCAATTGTTGGGAAAAATACTAGGGTTGGGGGGGAGGGGGGTGAATCAGTATTTTAAAATTTAATTCAACTTTTCTTTTCTATCAGGCTAGGAGGTAACTCCTCAAATGAATTGTGATTTTCCATTAAGGTTGATCATAGATATATACATGGAGGGAGAGACTCTTGGGATTCATCTCCCAAGTCTCTTCATATTCCTATTCTCGTTATTTTCTATTTACACTATATTACATATATTCACCCAATCCCAATGATTAGGTGTCAAAATTCCCCCCCCCCGCCCCCTAATCTGAAGGGATGTTGGCGAGTCCAAGCATTGTTCTGAATCTTTCGAACTTTTCTATTCCAAGCACTTTAGTGAAGTTATCTGCAATCTTCTCATTTGTGGAACAATGGCATGGATGGATTTTCTTGGCCTCAACATGATGTTGAATCATATGGTATTTTGTATTGATATGCTTCATTTGATCATGGAACTTTGGGTTTTTGGCCAACTTTATTTCAGAAGTGTTGTCAATCATGAGTGGCGTTGAATGCACTTGTTTCACCTACAAATATTTCAGACTTTTCCTGAGCCACACAATTTCCTTTGTTGCTTCAGTTGCTGCCACATCTTATGCCTCAGTTGTGGAATCTATTGGAACTGATTGTTTTTGTGACCTCCAAGAGATAGCTCTTGATCCAAAACTCATAGAATAATATAAAGTAGATTCCCCAGTTTCTTTATCTCCATCAAAGTCTGAATCATAGTATCTAATCAAGCTGAAGTTGCCCACTTGTTTATACTTAAGTCCAAAGTCTTGATTTCTCTTGAAGTACTTTAGAACTCTTTTGGCAATAGACCAATGTCCCTCACAAGGATTTTGCATAAACCTTGAGAGGATTCCAACAACAAATGAAATGTTTGGTCTGGTAGTAGTGATGTAGGAGCATCTAGACCTAGTCAGCAATGTGATGGTATGATCACATGTGGTGATTAACAAAGGGTTGGAAGACAAGCGATTAGTTAATTTTATTAATTTAAATGTATGAGAGTGTTTTAATTATTGTCAAAATATGAGGAGAAAGGGTATAGTGGCTGATTGATCCTCCCTGCGTGGAGATCAGGCCAAGCAATTATATTATTTGGTTTGAATAGGATGTGAGGGATTTGAAAGCTTAAATTAGCATTTGGTTGAGAAAAGAGTGGAGTAAAGAGATTATTTAGGAAATAGTGAGAGATTTCTGGATCTGAGCTAAGTTTGGTTCATGAATCCATTCTTGTATAAATTATGATCTTTTTTCATAATTAGAGAGGTTACTTAGAAGTTAGTCAATGAGCGAGAGGAGGAATAAAATAGTCGAGTGTGACTATTTCCTTGTAAATATTATAATACTAAATAGTGTGGATTATGTATATTATGGGTGAGAATTTGTATCTGTATGGGTTTTAATAACCTTATGGTGCATTAACTGTGAAAACGAGAAATAGTGTGGAATCCTGTGTTGAAAGAAGCATGAATGTCTGATGGGGTTTCCTTTATGGAATCCGTATTTAAATTGTTTAATAAACCCTATGTAAAGGCATGTAGAGATCGGGAATTCATGTTGAATTGACAGAAGGACTAGTGGAAGCAAACATAGTTGAGTTTGGCTTAAAACTCAGAGTTCTATTGTTCTGTGTGATTGCATTTAATCTTTCTTTGCATGTATTAACAACTGCAGGGTTTGAAAGTGTATGGATTCCTTAATCAAGTTGAAGTGTTGCACTTGTTGTTAACCATTGATTTCATAATCAACGCATTGTGCCCAGTCAAAAAGCAAGGGTTGGCCTGTTATTAACCCTTGTTTTAATCAAAGTCCCGCAAGCCATAGACTCTGAAAACCTCTATCATCGGGTGTTAATCTCAAGTCCAGACCTAAACTATTATAAATTGAGGTTTATAATCCAATCTAATCCGTGAAGCGATAACGTCGCGTAGGTCTTGGTGTGATACCATAATGATCGTCGGATCATGGATGAATGCTAACCGTTGGATGGATCTCACATCACATCGGTCATAAATGAAGGGACCCTGACCTGGTGGAGCTACGAAATGCAACTTGCGATAAAAAGCGCACTGATAGATATCGTATCGCAACATTAAGAAGTAAAGAAACCCTGCCCAATGAGTTTGTGATATGCGATGAGCCGAGAATGTGGTGAAGTGTCAACTGTCAGATTGATAGTGGCATCCAACGGTGGAGATTGAAGTCCATTGCAATATCGGTGATCGCGCAAACAGGGATTTGTCATCGTATTTCTTTCGCATGCGATATGCGATAAAGCTTGGGATTGAAGCGGACCTAAGAAGTTTATAGACACGAGTTGGATTTCCCTTGAAATTAGGTCTTCACATCCATTGATGGGTTGTGGTGTATTTCTTTTGTTTGCCTATTTTCAGGGGTATAAAGGTGAAGACTGCCTATAGAGAGCACTTCTGATGTAAGTGTGGGCCTAATTCACTGGCCACATGCAAAGATTAGTAAAATTGCAGTTTCACTGTGTCATTTTTGGTATCAGAGCTAGATTAACGCTCTGTGGAAATTGGTTGAGAAATTGAATTTTAATCTCAGCATATGTATAATTTGCACTGAAGTGAATTTGATACAGATGGAGATCAGAGCACAAAGGATACTGAGATCAGAATGGGGAAATAGTGAATCTTCTGATGAAGGTCTGGTAAGAATATTTATTTTGATGATTTTGCAGAGATTTGTTTTGAATGTCTGAAGAACAACAAGGGATTGAAATTTCAAAGGAGAAGATGTTTTCCTTTCAGGAAAATGAAATTTCCGTGTAAGTTTATTGAATGATTAAAAGGAACATTGAAGTAGAAGGTTTTGAATTTAAAGTTAAATAGAAAAGTGGTTTGCTATGGCATTGAAGACATTTAAATGATTTGAAGAATTTTGTGAAAACTAAGAATGATTAAAGATTGCTTAAAGTATTGTTGAAGACAATGATATTGATGGTTGAAAGAACAGAGATTGGGTTTAATAGGACTGAAAGAAGAACCACTACAAGGAATGAATTTTGGAATTTGTAGAAGCAAGATAGGATTTGCTTACAAACAAGTTATCAAAACGAATTTGTAGTGTTTGTCATGAATTGGTAAATATAATTGAAATTCAGATCTAATCTTAATTGATCTTGAAAGCTGAAGATTCCATTATGAAAAGTAAGATGAAAAATAGTTGCTGACTATATGAAGGCTTTTGAATGGAAAAGTTTAAATGAAATAGTGAAAAGATGAATCATTTGGCAAATATTTAACTGATGGAATGGGAATTAGTTTTAAGACATCTTTGAAGGAAAAATTGCAGGTTTAAAAAGGTACTTTGATGTATCTTGAGATAAGATTATGCAGGTCAATGGAAGCAGTGGAGTTGTTGAAAGGTAGAATGAGTTGTATCAGCATCATATCATATGAGCTATGTTAAAGAACACAGAGTAGGAAGCACTCACAGATGAATGAAAGGTGACAATACCCAACAGTAAATGAAATTATTGAATGAAAGAAAGAAGTGAGCAATTGAAGATGCAGATCCTAGAGAAAGGAGTGTTCAAGAGAAGTTAAGAACAACTTCCAACTGTGGTTGGGTAGAAGTTATTGAGACATCTCCACAATTGTGATTGTGGGTAGAGTTGTCTTAAAGATAACAATTCCAGCAAGAGGATTGTTGGGTAAAATTGTTAGTCAGTGAAAGGTTCGAGGAAAGAACCAATAGATGCCAAAAGGATGAATTCAGAAACATTTGGTGAGGCATGAAGGGGACTTGTTATAGATGAAAGATAGGGCTAGTTGCAGCTCACCAGTGAACAAGGAAAGTTCACCAGATGAAGAAATGGAATTAACTATTGATAGTCATAACAGGGGTACTGAAGAAAGTCACGGACAAAGAGAAAAGAGTGGTAAATCAGTTGGACTCAAAAGTATGAGTAAGGAATAAATTGACATAGAGGTAGCTAAGATAGAGACAAAACTCAGTCATTTCAAGAAGCTGGTACTGAAAAGAATCAAAGAAGAATGGAAACAAGGATTTTATGTGGGAAAGAGAGTTAAGTGGCTTGTCAGAGAATTGTTTACTGAGAAATTAATACTCCAAATAGTTGAGGATGAAGGAGTAGAATACATCTATGAATCGGAGAAAGGATCTCTCCTTGGGGAAGGAGACAGTGATGAAAGTGATGAAAATGATGAAGAATTGATCTATGCAGATCAGAATGTGAGGAAGGTGTTGATAGCATCTTCACAAAAAAAAGAGTCTCATATTTTTGGGATTAATTATTTACATGAATGTAAAATTATAGGTATGCAGCCTAACAATTGTGAACCTATACATGAAAAGGTGAAAGAGGCAGAGGCAAGAAAACCACAAAAGGAGATGCATAAAGACTTTCAAGACTTCAATTGGTGGAGAAAATTAAAAGGTATGAGTAAATGGTTGTGTCTTCTCTTAGTGAAAAATTATTGGATCATGTTAGAAGGACTTTTAGCATGGATAGAAGACCAATGGGAAATGGGAAAAGGAAAGGAAATAAATGCATTGCAAATTTGTGAAGTGAAGAGAAGAAAAGCTAACACAAAGAACTTAGCTGAAGAAGTTAAGTCAAGGAAAACCTCGAAGGATCAAAGTCTTATCATAGAAGAGGAGGAGACATTGTTGTCTTATTTGGAGAAAATGAGTGCTGGAGAAAATTGTGTAAGGCAAAAAGGAAATGTACAAACCTATGATGAAGTTGCCAAGCATAGCCAAGCTACAGTCCAAGAAGTATTCTTTAATGAGAAAGAAATCAGATATGTTGAGGAAGAATTTCTTAATAACGTAGTGAACTATCAAAATAGTTTAGAGAAGCATGAAGATCTGATCATTGAGGTTTCAAATGAAGAGCCTTGTATTTTTGAAACTAACATGTTGTGCATGTTTTCAGGTTTGACAGGTGATGAACAACAATTGGAAAATGTGCTTATGCATGTTGATGAAGCAGTGAGATTACTGGAAGAGATGGCTGAAGCAGAAAGATATTTTGAGCATGTATTTAATAATTTTGAGAATGATGGTATTGACAGGGAAATTGTCATGATTAAGGAAGCTGAAGATAAGCAAATGAAAGTTTGTGATGATAACCAGAATGAAGTATCTTCAGTAGAGAATCAAAATGAAAGCATTATGGAAATTGTGAAGGAATATATGATGATGTTGACAGATACAGAAGTTCAAGAATTCTGTGATTTTAAAGTGGATTATTTTTATGAATCTGTAAACCATGAAGAAGCTTTAGAAAACTAGAATTTTGTTTCTGTTGTAGGTAAAGATGAAACAACATCATTTTGTTGCAATGGTATAAGTATAGAAGATGAAAGGATACTTCATAATGATATGCTCTAAGAAATTCTAGCTAATGAATTGTTGAATGATAGTCTTGTGTCAGAGCAAGGAACACTGTGTAATGCAGAGGAAAGTATTGAAATGAAAATTGATGACAGTTTTATAGCTTTTGTAGAAGGACAATATAAAGATTTTATGGTAGAATTACCTATGAAGATTGAAAACCATAGCTATTTTGAATCTGACAATTGTGATGGACATTCTGTTTTATACAAGAAGGAGGAGTCATATGCAAATGACATGCTTATTGAATATGAAGGAAATTGTATTTTTCTGGAAAAGTTATTAAGTGAACCTAATAAGATAAAGAGAAATATTATCTTTAACTATAATGAAAGGGAAGTTGTAGAGTACAAACCACAGTGTGTAAATGATAGAGGGGAAGGAGAATTGAATAGAAATTTCATAATTTCTATGGTAAGGGAGAATGTGCAACATGCACATGTCAGTGGAATTCAACTGAAGAACAAATTGTAAAGAGGAAGTTGAGAAAGTGTGGAAAATGAAGTCAGTTAAGAAGAGGGATAGCAAGAAAATAAATTAACAAAAGAAATTTGTATTAGCAAGGGAAGAGGACAACAACAACATAAGGTTTGGAATCTTGAAAGAACAGAAGTGATAGTGGCCGAAGAATTGAATCAACAGCATGATGAAAGTGATGACCAGTTACAAAGTAAAGTTTGGGATACTGGATGATCAGCAGAAGAAACACATGACCAGGAGGTCATGGAAACTTTCAACTTTGGGAGTCTAATGCAAGAGCATTTAGAACTAGTTATCAATGTGATGGTATGATCACATGTTGTGACTAAGAAAGGGTTGGAAGACAAGAGATTAGTTAATTTTATTAATTTAAATGTATGAGAGTGTTTTAATTATTGTAAAATATGAGGAAAAAGGGTATAGTGGTTGATCGATCCTACCTGCATGGAGATCAGGCCAAGCAGTTAGATTATTTGGTTTGAATAGGATGTGAGGGATTTGAAAACTTAAATTAGCATTTGGTTAAGAAAAGAGTGGATTAAAGAGATTATTTAGGAAATTTCTGGATATGAAATAAGTTTGGTTCATGAATCCATTCTTGTATAAATTATGATCTTTTTACATAATTAGAGAGGTTAGTTAGAATTTAGTCGTGAGTTAGATTCAGATGGAAAGATAGGATGAATGAGTGAGAGGAGGATTGGAACAGTCGAGTGTGACTGTTTCCTTGTAAATATTATAATACTAAATAGTGTGGATTGTGTATATTATGGGTGAGAATTTGTATATGTATGGATTTTAATAACCTTATGGTGCATTAACTGTGAAAACGAGAAATAGTGTGGAATCTTGTGTTGAAAGAAGCATGAATGTCTGATGGGATTTCCTTTATGGAATTTGTATTTAGATTGTTTAATAAACCCTGTGTAAAGGCATGTAGAGATCAAGAATTCATGTTGAATTGATGAAAGGACCAAAGGAAGCAAACATAATTGAGTTTGGCTTAAAAATCAGAGTTCTATTGTTCTGTGTGATTCTGTTTAATCTTTATTTGCGTGTATTAACAATTGTGGGGTTTGAAAGTGTATGGATTCCTTAATCAGGTTGAAGTGTTGCACTCGTTGTTAACCATTGATTTCATAATCAACACATTATGCCCAGTCAAACGGCAGGGCTTGGCATGTTATTAACCCTTGTGTTAATTGAAGTCCCGTGAGCCGTAGACTCTAAAAACCTCTGTCATCAGGTGTTGATCTCATGTTTGGACCTGAACCATTATAAATTGAGGTTTATAATCCTATCGGCTTCGCGAAGCAATAACATCGCGTAGGTCTTTGTGCGATACCATAATGACCATCGGATCATGGATGAATTCTGACCGTTAGATGGATCTCGCATCGCATCGGTCGTAAGTGAAGGGACCCTGACCTGGTAGAGCTGTGAAATGTGATTTGCGATATGAAGTGCACTGTTAGATATCGCATCGCAATGTTAACAAGTAATAAACCCTGCTCAATGAGTTTGCGATATGCGATGAGCCGAGAATGCAGTGAAGTGTCAACTGTCGGATTGACAGTGACGTCCAACGGTGGAGATTGAAGTCCATTGCAATATCAACTATCGCACAAATAGGGATTTGTCATTGTATTTCTTTTGCATGTGATATGTGATAAAGCTTGGGAATAAAGTGGACCCGAGAAGTTTATAGACGCGAGTTGGATTTCCCTTGAAATCAGGTCTTCACGCCATTGGCGGGTTGTGGTGTATTTCTTTTGTTTTCCTGTTTGTGGGGGTATAAAGGTGAAGACCACCTATAGAGAGTGCTTTCGATGTAAGTGTGGGCCTAATTCATTGGCCACATGTAGATATTAGTAAAATCGCAGTTTTGTTGTGTCAAGTAGTCAGGTAGTTGAGACTTCCTACAAGTTGTTTATACTTTGTTGCATCCTCAAATTATTTTCCTTCAGTGGATGCGAGCTTTAAGTTGTGTTCCTTTGGAGTAGTCAAAGGATTTCACTCATCCATGCCAAAAAATTTCAACAGATCTCCAATGTACTCTTCTGAGAGAGGAATATAAACTTCGGATGTTGAGTTACTTCAATACCAAAATAGCAGTGAACATACCCCAAGTCTGTCATTTCAAAAGCTTTCCTCAATTACTTATTTATGGATGAAATATAGCTCTCATTATTCCCTGTCATAAAAAGATCATATACATACACCCCAAGATATACAACTATTTTTCCAACTTTCTTGAAAAATAAAGTTGCATCATCAAGATCATAATGTTTGAATTTGAGTTTTAGAAGATACTAAATTAATTTATTGTACCAGGCTTGCGGTGCTTTCTTGAGGCCATACAAGGATTTTAAAAGATTGCATACTTTATGTTCTTGACCCTTCACAACAAATCCTTCTAGCTGGGACATAAAAACATTCTCTTTCAGATCTCCATTCAAGAAAGAAGTTTTTTACATCCATTTGATGGACCTTCCAACCGTTCTAAATTGCCAAGGCAAAGATTGTCTGGATGGTAGCCCATTTTGTTGTGGGGGAAAAGGTCTCCCCATAATTGACCCCCTCCTTCTATGAAAAACATTTTTCCACAAGCCTAGATTTTTGCTTTTCAAGTGAGCCATCAACTTTATACTTGTTCTTGTAGACCCACTTGCATCCTATTGTTTTGGTTCCCAATGGAGGATCAACTAGCTTCCAAGTTCCATTATTTATCAAGGCCTCATACTCTTTTTGCATCGCTTCTTTCAATTCATAATGAGAAGAGATTTATTTAAAGAAAGTTGGTTCAAAAACTAAAGACAAATTCATTTCACAATCATAAGATACATCCATGTCAAGAGGTGAATCAGAATTTCTTGTTCCTGTCTTTCCAACCTCATTAGGATGAACACTTTCAAGTGTCTTTGTCAACCATTTTGGAGGACCTTTTTATGATGGCCCAAGCTTCTCAATTGACTGAGTTGGGGCTGAATCAAGATTGAGTCTCCCAATTATGGCAATCACATCACTGAAAGTGTCATCAATGGTTGGAGCTTCATATAGGGGATAGAGTGCTTCAAAAGAAGATTCCACAGATTGATCTAGTATAGGAATCCCCCCTTCAAAATGTGGAATATCATTATCAAATTCTTGAAAAGACTTGACATGTATGAATCTATCCAAGTGAACAAGCCACCACTCGAAAACATTTTCAGCCTTAGAAGATTCAAGAAATATCACATCTCTAGTCACTACAAACTTCTTATTAACTTCATCATAGAGACAGTATGCTTTGGAGGTAATTGAATACCCTAAGAAGATACACTTACGACTCCTTGCATCAAGTTTGTTTCTTTTTTCCTTAGGTATCAAGGCATAACAGGTGGAACCAAAGACGATGATATGCTTTACCGAAGGAATGTGGCCATACCACATTTCATAAGGAGTCTTGTTTCTAATAGCATTAAATAGACACCTAATATTTACATACACAACACATGTAACTGCATCATCCCAAAACATCAGTTTAACATTCTTGAAAATCATCATGGAACATAACATATTTAAGATTGTCATGAGCATTCTTTCATCTACTCTGTTCTGTTGGGGATTATAAGGCACAATTGTTTGATGTTTGATCACATGATGACGAAGATAGTTTTCAAATTCATTTGAAGTGTATTATTTTCCATTGTCCATGCGAATAGAGCCAATATGAGATTGTGCATCATTTTCAATCCATGCATGAAAGTTATTGAATGTTTGAAAAGCATCAGATTTATTCTTCAATAAATAAACCCAACACATTCTAGTGTAGTCATCAATAAATGTCATCATATATTTATTTCCATTTGCAGAAGGAAAAGGCATTGGGCCACATAAGTCTGAATGAATGAGTTCAAGTTTTCTATGTGCTCTGGAATGAGAATCATGAAAAGACTGTTTTCTATGGTTTACTAGAATACAAGCATCACATTTCTTAAGTTTTCTAGGAATTTTAGGCAAACTAATAACACTACTTGTCTTCAACATATGAAGGTTGTCATAATTCAAGTGTCCAAATCTAGCATGCCATAAAAGACTTGATGGAAATGTACCTTCATCATAATGAGAGTTGTATGACAAGTTGTGTACATGAGAAGATGTACCTTATAAAGTATTTATTCTTCTATCCCCGTCATGACAAGTGAGTGATCTGATGCTTTTCTGACCTCAATCTTACCATAAAACATACGAATGGAGTGTCCTTGCTGGCGGACGTGGACCAAATACAACAAGTTTCTCCTCAGATCAGGGAGATATAAAACATCATGTAAAAGAAACTCTGGAAGACCAGGGAGCTTGATCCTGATGGTGCCAAGCCCTAATGGCTTGAGTTTTGACTTATATGCAAATTATATTGCTCCATCAACATTGTCAGTAAATTCTACAAAATAATCTCTTCTAAAATTCATGCGGCAAGTTTCCCTTGAATCAAGCAACCAATCATTTTTCCAAGTAGCAAGTGAAGCATTAAAAAAATCTTCAATTACTCCAATATTACAATGTGCCACAACATAGTGAGAAGATTCGAGTTCTTTACCTTTCCCTTTGTCATTGGTTTTACCTTTGGCTTCATTTCTTTCCTGCTCAATTCTATGCCAAGGAAACTTACATATGGATTCATAATGTCCATCTCTATTGTAATGTATGCAATGAAGATCAAAATTTTCTCCTTGGAACTATTTGCCCCCCCTGCCTCTAAAATTCCTTCTTCCTCTTCCTCTTCGATCACATCTTCCTCTAGAAGAATCTTGTGCAATATTATTCTCTCTATGTGCAAGACACATAACTTCTTCAGAAGACCGAGGAGTTGTCTTCTTCCCAAAATCCTTCTCTCTCTCAGCAAACTTCTTCTCAAGGGAGTCAAAGGTAATCTGCTTGAGGTTTTCACTTTCTTTCAATGACTCAAGATAATTTGAATAAGTGAGATATAGTGCCTTGACATAAGCTATGAGAGGAATCTCTATTTGAACACCATTTGTTTTATATCATGCATAATTGATCTAACTTATGATGCTAAAGAAAGAGTGTCATCATTTTTCAATTCAAGACTCGACAATTTAATCATCAATTGGACAACTTCAAGTTCAAAGTGTGAGTCATACAGTTCCTTCAACTTCTGTAAGGATTCAAAATAATTTGAAAATGGTCAAATATGGTGACTCACCTCTTCATTTATAGATGTTGCAATCAAGGCATAGGCCTTGTTGTTCTTATTTTCCCAAATGGAAATCTCCTTATCTGAGGTGGGTTGTGTAGGTTCATTATCTCCTTCTCCTACACAAACTCCTTTCCACAACTCATTGAAAATGAGAGTGTGTTTTATATTCCTTGACCATTCAAGATAATTATATTTTCCCAAGAGAACTACTCCAATAATAGATATCAATAAATACATTTTAATATTTATGTACTGTAAACGAAATGTACTTATGCTAGCAAAAAATGAACTTCTAGTGGTAATTTTGTAAAAATAAATACAATTTTGATATATATATATACAACATAGGTATTATTTGGGGGAGGGAGTATATGAGGGAGGGTTATATGGAGGGGGTAATGTATGAGGGGAGGATTTCATTTTAAATCGCAATCGAAGCTTTGGAAAACGAAATCGTTGTTTGGGAGGCGGGTTCAGGCCTAGAAACAAAGTATTATATTAAAACGCAGTGGATTCAGGTATGGTATGGTGGATTCGGGTATGGTGGAGGCTTTGACCAATGTATGGTGGTAGGTTAGCATTATATGAATGGTAGGCATTATATGAACGTTATATTATGCAACAGACATGCCATCGTTATATATATGATAGAAGGCATTATGGTATAGCGGTATGTAGGGTGATAGTGGTATGGTATAGTGGTTTAGGGAGGAGGTTGTATGGAGAGCAGGGTTATATGGGAGCATTAAACAATCATTCAATGATGTTCAACAAAGAGTATATGCATCCAATTCACATGGTCGATGGTATTATACTGTGATATAAAAACTGTGATATATATAGGCCAAAGACAACGTAACATTCTAAGGACAACATAACCAGTAAGGCGGTAACTCAAAATATATATATATATATATGCAGTGGTATTCATGGTAATACCATCACTTCAACACGGGGTTTGTATGACTCAGACATGGGATTTCCCAAAACACAATCACTCCACCAATGTGTAATCAGTGCTCGTAGGAGGAACAATATTACAATATTTTGAGTCTTTGGTAGTCAATCCTCAATGCACCAAAATTCACAAATTTCAAACTATTCCACATTCACCACTCAGTCTCCATGCTCATACCGCTCTAGCTTCAATGCTTCTTTTCACAAAAAAAATTGAAACACCCCTCAAGCTTACATACTATTCAAAACCGAGGAGAGTGCTTGGGCACACAGAGAAAAATATACAAATGGGCATGAGGAAATTCAGGGAATATTTTCTATTAAAGGAGAGGGGAAGAGGCCTAAGAATAATGGAAACCAATGATAGGAGTTACAACACAAAAAATTATTTTAGGAGCTAGCTCTGATACCATGTCAAGCCATGAGGTAAAACCTCAAATGAATTGTGATTTTCCATTAAGATTGATGATAGATATATACATGGAGGGAGAGACTCTTGGGCTTCATCTCCTAGTGTCTCTTCATATTCCTATTCTCCTTGTTTTATATTTACACTATTTTACATATATTCACCCAATCCCAAGGATTAGGTGTCAACATTTTCTTATTCCAATTTCCATACGTGACTGTTATTTAGTGAACCTACGTATGTATGTGACTATGATGAATGCAAGATGTGTCTATCTAGTTAAATAACTTTTCATATAATTCATAATATGTTAATATTTAACCAGTGCATCATTACTTTATTAAACATGTATTAAGAAGAAATTATGAGCAGTAAAGAACATATAGATCATCAAAACACAAGAGACACATCAGCACACATGAACATTAGGATTTTAGGTGGAAACCTAATGTGTGAAAAAACCACAACTAACATCATCTTTGTCTTCATATTTATTTTAAGAAAAACATCTTACAATCTTGTACTTGTGCAGGCTCATACCAGTACGCAAACACCCACTTGAAGAAGGCTACAACCTTCTCTCATTCTCCATCACCCACTGGAAGAGAGCTCCAACACCTTGATATCATTTACTGACACCCACTAGAAGGGAGATCCAACCCCCTGATTAGATTTACCAGCTATCACTGGAAGGATTCTTTGGCTCCCTCACTGAAGGCTCCAACCCTGAGAACCTCCGTGGACCACATTTCATAATATTTCATACTGGATCCACCTGACTCAAAACATCAAACCTTGTAGGCTACTTTTCATCATATTTTCAGACTGAACCCACTACCATCACTTAAGATCAATACCAAATACAATTCTGAAACCAATCACTGAATCAAATCACTTAATCATTGAACCAATTGAATCAACAAATCAATCGCTGAATCTCAATCAACCAATGCAACTAGATCAAACTAAACCAGGATAGATCATATATATGTACAACCACTCGGTAATATACCAAGCTAAACACTATTACCCATCACAGAAACTAATTGTTGTTACTGCAAATCCTAAACAAGCATACATCAGATTGTATATTCTACTATTATGAGTCATACCCTCATATGTACATGCTTTCTCTGAAGAATACCTATGTACAGATATCAACACACTGATAACTAAATTTTCATAAATGTACTACTAAATCAATCACTCAATCACACACTAAAACCATCATATATCACTTATCCAAATACATATCACCATACAACAATACATGTAAACATTTCATTACACAATTAGTTCAACCCAACCAGTACTATCAAACACAGATTATTATAAGAGAGACTGCATCGAAAAACAACAAAAAACATAATATAACTGATCAGACATCATTAACAAATTATACTACAAAACCCTAGCATATGTACATCACTCTTATAAAGAACTTCCATGTATGTACGTGCTTTTCATACTTGACACCTATGTATAGATTCTGAACTTTTCAAAAAATGTATACGTGACTACCCAGAGGCAGATCTGCACATGTATGTGACTTCTCAATGGAAAACTAGTGTATAGATCTGTAATCACTAAATCATACATTCGCTGCACAACGCAAAATCTCAGAATACATTGTTACATACACACATCATAGTATCATCATCACAAATCTATCAAACCTTAAACAAATTATCCAATATGTTTTCATTTCAGATCTAATAGATCTGATCCATCTCCATGCTCCCTGGTGCACACCTATTTCAGATCAAGTCATTCATAAATAATCCATCACATGCACACTCTAACACTTGATCTCCATATCCTTATATATCTTAGGCCTTAGCTAATACCTCATACCAATCCCTTAGTAATGTTGATGGTAGTCTTTGATGGGATCAAATATACATTTTCATGCTCATTATTATGGGCCAATACCATGGTAAAGACCACTGGTGTTGACAATACCATGGTGTGGAAACTATACGTGACTTTTCTTCACCATTCTCGTGTATGTATATGGATTTTATTCACAAGACCCACGTATACTTTCCAATAATTCACCTTTATCATTCCATTGTCTCTAAACTGATATTCCTTTCTCTATTTCACATGTAGCATCATCATAACCATCATGTTGACATCTTTATCAAGTGGGTTGCCATAAAGGACGACACACTAGTAGTAATGCCAATATAATATTCACATTGTTTTGTGTACAACTTACAATTTGTGGAAATGAAGAAATATGTTTGGCATTATGTTTAAAATTTCAAATTTAGCTTAGTTGTCAAGTGAAAATTTTATGACTATCATCTATTTTACATACTTGTCATTTTATTTTTTGTGGAAATTAAATGTAAGTTCCTAATTATTCTCATACCTGTCATTTTAATTTTTGTAGAGAAACATATTCTTAATAGTGAATAGTATGGTAAAAAACTCTTATATCTCATACTATGAAAGAGGTATAATGATTAGAATATAAAAGCATGTTGAGTCATGAAAATGACCATCTTTTAATATCATTTTCATAAGCTTTCCTTTGACTTTATCCTTTTCTACTCTTCCATAACCATGTTTTACTTCATTTTTATGTTTATATGTGGGATTAGGCTCCATATTTTGCAATGCACTTATTTTAGTATTTTGAGTGATTTTATGATTAATTAATAGAAAAATAACCAGTTTTCACTTATATTTTAAATTAGGTGATTTTGGTGATGGTTGTAGGAATATTTGAAGATTTCAGCAATGCAAACTTTTACTATTAAGGTCCAAATTTGAATTTTATCTTCAACCTTCAAGATCTTATGACGATTTGGAAGGATCACTCAAGTACCTTGGATGGATAAATATCATAAAATATTTATTATCAAATATTTTGGAGATATTCATGAGAAGACATTTAAAAATATTTATAGACATTTACTTGTTAATTATTAGAAAATGGTTGTAACGATGTGATACATATGTGAATATGAATTTATTATTAATGATCTTAGTTTTAAAGAAAGTTTTTGTATAAATAAGAGTGTCTTCTCCATTCCAAAGGGAGGACACTTGGAGAATATGTCCAATTTATGATACTTTTTAATATTTCCTTTCGCATGTATTGTCATTCTCTAGTTTTAGATGTAGAATGTTTTGATTTAATTTATGATGTTGTAGAATAATTTGCTACTTTGTTATTGGGAGAATTGAGATCACTCCAAAGAGATCATGGTGGAACTTTATTTCATTTTATATTCTCTTATTTATTTCATGAAATCTCATTTCTTGTACATTATTTCTTTGTAAATATTTTTCTTTACTTTCTCTAACCTATGTTCCTAATTGTTATAAATCACTTTGTCTATTCACTAATTGTTATGTTTTCCTTTGTTAATAAACTTTCTATTTAAGTTATATATTTTCTACTTCTTTATCACAGTCAAAATGTTGTAGTGTTCAAGAACAAATTAAGTTTTCCTTCCACAGTTTAGTAAATGTTTTGAGAGAAACTTCTTGATGGGTTGGGTAAAATATTATGAGTGTCAATTTATTTGAAAAAGGCCCTAATGCATGCAAAATATACAAAAATAGACTTACTCAAGCATTGTTTCCATTTCTAAATATGTATTTTTATTTTAATACCTGAAATCAGCTGTGACATATACGTATAAGACCAATGAGCCAAATATTTTAGGTCCTTGAATCCAAAGGAACTACAACTTTTGGGACGTTGGTGTGCACTTGATCTTCCAAAGGATTTTAAGTAAGTTGTGTGTCTTGTTTTTACTCCCAAAAAGTGTGCTAGAATTTCTTATCTAACCAATAACCTACATCATTGAACAAAACACCATTGTATGGGCCTTCCACTTTCACCATTGAAAGGAATACTCTTGTTGGAAATGTGTTCACTACTGAGAGGAGAGGTGAATCAGTAGTGACAGAGTTTATTAACTTTTAAATCTTTCTCCAATTACTAAATCACAACATACATTAACACATTAGTATATTAGATCATATAACAAAAACACATGAGATTCATACAAACAACAAAGTAAACATGCACAAGAGGACACAAGATATTTCTCGTGGAAAACCCCCTTCAGGTCAAAAAAACCCTTGTTTCTATTGTGTTGCTCAAATAATTTTATTATTTGTCAAGAAATTTAATTACATAGAATATAAAAATGGCTACTATCAGTTTGGAACACTGATATTTATCTCACGACTCTACAAACACTCATTTGATTTGCTGGAAGCCACCACGATCAATGAGCCTCGCCTGACCCCCCTTAGATTCATGAAGAAATTTATGCTATGTACTAAATATTCCAGAGCCCCTGCTCCACTTTTCTATGTGACCCTCATTTCACTAATTTTTAGACTAGAGTCAATTTGTAGGATTGTAGGATCAAAATCAAAATAAAAATCACACTGATACAATTCTCCAAAACTCACTTAATCAGTGAAAAACCCTATCAATAACAAATGTTGCATGCATAGTTGATAATATGATGAAAATAAAATGAAAAATCATACAAGAAACTATCTACAATCATTCCTTACTCCATCTCCTCACTACTGCATAAAATTATGGTTGAATCACGCTTATGCTACCATTTACTACTGTTGTGAATTGTTGTAGTTTTTCTGCAAAATTCCCTACATAACCTACACACAATATTCTTCTCTCACACACACTCTTCCTCAACGATCACATTTCCTCATCAAGGGAACCAACCAATAACCTCATGATCTCCTCCTATTTGTAAGCTTTTGTAATGGTTAAAACAATAATTACAATTATGTAGTGGAGCTTTGTTCATATGATGGAAGTGGTTTGGTTCAATGCTCCTTGACTTAATATACCCACTAACTTCACTTAACAATGAATACGCTTCTTTTTAACCATCTTATAAAAGATATCTTACACCTACAACAATTAGAAGACAAATTAACACTTCCATATGCGCGAGGAAATCAGAGAAATTCACAAAGTACGTGAGGAATCCGAAACCATTTCTATTTCAAGTAATATATTATCAAATTCCACTAAGTATCCATAATAACAGGTTAAAAAATAAAAATAAAAATAAAAAAATCCATCATAATCCCAAAAAAAACACTACTATTAAGCCATCAAAACAAACTATGAACCATTATTTGCAAATTTAAAACCGACGTGGGACTTCCTATGATAAAGGTCTTAATGAAGAGCCATATTAACACATACCACATCACCATGATCAGTTTGGATATTGGTTCACTATTGGATATCATCTAAAATGTTGATGGTAGGATTTCCATCAATTGTTGTTAATGTTAAAGTTGTCTACTTTGTTCCTACTAGTCTATTAATCTAGCATTAGTGTTATACTTTTCACGCTCACATTCACTCGAGATCATGCACCTACCCAACATTATGCAAGCAAACATATAGTGGTATGTTGCAATTATACAAGATAGGAAAGAATAACAAATCAATATGAGTGAAGAGGAAATATTGAAAGTGAATAAGGTAAGTAGGGCAATCTATTGACATTTTATGTTAGAACTTAAATAGCATGAGTCCCAAACCCATATATTACTAGCAACGTCCAAGAAACATTTGAATTATTAAATTAAAGAGTGGACTACCTTTTTTTTCTAACATCAAACGTCTTTATCTTGCACCCATATTTTGTATATGATTTTGAAACTAATCATAATTCAATCATTCCTATCAAATATTAGATCATAAGAAAAAATTGAAACCATCAACATAGTATCACTTTGGTGTAAGAACTATATTTTTGGGAAATCAAGAATTATATGATTTTATAACACTAATTCAAAACATCCATCCAATTTAAACATAAATCCCTTTCCAACTCATATATTATGTCATTACGTACATACATGCATGTATTTTGTTTTCAAACAAATTATGTGCATTGTAAGCAACCCAAATTTGTATTCAACCACCTAAAACAAGCAAATAAAATTAACAAGTCCATTCCTAAATTTTCCTAATGCGAATATGCATGGGTACCATAATAAATTCTAAATTTTTATTCATCTAAACCCTTCAATACAAGATGGTTGTAACAAGTTGGGATAATATATATCCATGTAATACAATTGAAAAATTTAGATCAATAATGATTACTTATCAATTATTTAACAATCAATGGTTTGAATATCTAAACTCATGTCTTAGATAAGACAACCATTCAACCGTCAAACAAGTGTACCCAAATTTGAAACCTACTACTAATTAATTCAAATAATATTCAAACGTGTTATTGTGTACATGTAAATGATGAGAAATTAAAAACTATCAACCACACAACCACCTCATATCCCATTATGGTCTCCAATAATGCTTTCAAGAGCATGTTTTTGCCATGATATCACAAACTAATGTCCATAAAATAATTCTAATAAACCTTCCATCTCAACAAAGATTTGTTCCACACAATCTCATATCCAAGACATAAATTGAAATTGTCAAATGCACTAACAACATATATCAAAGGTTTATTTCAAAATTTTTTCCAAGGTTAGCAGCTATAGGAAGAGAAGGATGCTTGTCATTTTCATTTCCATAGCTAGAAAAATACTTAAAAAAGTAGATATTTGACCCAAAAATTATTAGGTAGATTAAAAAAAATAGGTACTATGAGTTTAAACCTAAACAAGTTGTTGGCTCGGGAGTGACCAAAAAAGTGAAAAAATCATATATTATACATGGATCCATTGTTAGGTGTGATGAAATATTAGAAGATGACATCAAGCAATTCCAATATTGGTGGGACAAATGAAGCCTTATTTATAGAAGCTCATGATATACATTGAGTAAGCAAGGTAAAAAATGGATTGGGCCATTACTTAAGAGGTGAGAGATAGATAGCTTTGAGACAAGCTAAGGGAAAAGTTCAAAGGAGATTGTGTAATTGGTGATATTGTATTGTGGCGGGGGGGGGGGGGGGTGTGTTGTTGGATGATAGCCTCATAGTGAAAAATCATTGGGAGATTTATATAGTCATATATATAACGATCAAATACCCCAAAATTATTGCAAGAGTAATTAGGAAGAAAGGTAGTGTACAAGTCTTGGGAGGGGGTCTTTATCCCCAACATGTGTGGAAGATGTCATAGATGGGGGTAGTAATAGAGTGGGAGATAGAACATAAACCAACTAGAACATGAGATAATGGTAGTGGACTAAAGTAATATGTCATATAGTACATAAGGATATGGAATGAAAGTGCAAGTATCAAATGGTTGTAATGATAATACTAGGCTAGGGTCAAGTATAGAGGTGTTCCCAACATTCCTATCATCTCCCATTTGTCCACAATGCTTCTATGCATGAGTCATAGTATTACGTATTGGTGTCTTATGCAGGTCTTGGGTAGACATTCACTAGGGGGATAGATGAGGGCGAATACCAAGCTAATAGGTGGTGTAGTGGAAGGATTGAGAGGTGGGGATGGGGGGTTGGGGAGGGGAGGGGAGGAAGTGTTTCAGGCTAAAAAAATAGGTATTGCAATAATTAACTTAGGAAAGCCAAGGGTGGATATGATGGAGGTCCCAATTAATTCAAGTCGTGGAAATAAAAATAAAAAATGTTTTATAGGATTCTATAAGAGAGGGGGCCTACTATGAGGTGATTATTTTGTCACTTGTTAATGATGGAAATGATGAAGAAAGAACAGGGGGTTCCTTAGGAGGACTAAGAGTGGATTCTGAATTAGGGGAAGGAAATTCATTCATAAAATAGGATATGATGCAAATGGAAGATGATACGAAATAGTTAACTTAGGGAGAATCTTCATAATAAGATCCATGTAACAAAAAATCCTTGAATATTTTAGGGCCTGTCTCCACAAAATATGGGAGCGGATGAGTGCCCTGTATGTTGAATCCATCATGGTCAAGATTGGAAGGGAGAGCAGGTTCATGATATGTAAGAAACTTATGGTGTTTAATTTTTAATTATGAAGGAGTTACATGGCACAAAGCAATAATGAGGCAACCACCTTCGTGACATACATAACTGCACTCAAGTAAGTTGTTGTAATTGAGTGAGGCATCCATGAGTTAAATGTTAATAAAGATAGTTTTACCTCTGAGTTGAACGGTAACATTGTAACAAGACCTCTATAATTGGGAAGGTTGTATATCATATGTGTGAAGGGTGATCGTGGAAGAGATCAATTCTTTGGTTAGGGATGGGGGGTAAATTATTTCAAGAAAAGGAAGACATGACATAGGTGGAATCACAACTTTCTACTATAAAACAATAAACAATGATGTTCTTAAATATAAATAGGATATAGAATGTGATGGAAGTGGGGATCCTATGATCTACTTTGTCCAAATTAAATGTCATTAACTGAGAATCTAGTAGATTGAGGGCTCCAAGGATGGAGACAAAAATCCTTTCTTTGCAAAGGGGAAGTTTAGAGTATTCCTAATGCTAACATGCTAGAAAAAAACTAGGGTAAATCATTAAAATGACTATTATTATAGGAAACCATTGCCTCTAGCTTGCATGTGGTCCTGTGTAAGGAAAAATTGAGCATAAATAATGGAATTCAATAAAGGATTGAGGGATTTGTAGAGGTCTTGTAGAAGAAGATTGGTATCATCCTTATTGGTAGGTTCAATATTAGGCATTCCATGTGCTTAAGTGTGCATAATCTGAAATTATACGTCAATGGAGTTCATATGTGTGTGTGTGTGTATGTGTGGGAAAAAGGATCTTCAACTTGCAAGGAACTAGAATAAGAAGGAGATGTAGAGGCATCTTGATCATGGATGACTAAAATTTGTTGGGGGGGGAGGTATTTAGAAATACCCTAAATAGTTTAGTGTTTTCATTCCCATGTGGGCATTGAACATTCTTAGGTGTGTGATTCTTATTATGGGTACCTTGTACGTCCCACATACATTGAACCTTGACCATTTGAAAACAAAGTTAAGTGTTGTAGGGTAAAATAATAAGTATTGTGATAATTAACCTAGGAATATTAGGGGTGTACATGATGGAGGTCCCAACTACTTCAAGTGGTGGAAATAAAAAATAAAAAGATTTTATAGGATTCTATAAAAGAGCAGGCCTACTAGCAGGTGGTTCTTTTGTCACTTGTTGATGATGGAGATATTGCAGAGAGAATGGGGGGGTTCCTATGGGGGGCCAAGGTTGGATTCTGAGTTAGGGGAAGACATCTTTGATGAGAGGGCAAATGTTTGGATAAAAGAGGAGATGGTGCAAATGAAAGATGTTCCCACATAGTTAAATTAAGGAGGAGCATCATAATAATATCCAATTAGCAAAAACTCGTTGAATATTTTAGAGCCTATCTCCAAAAAATATGGGAGTGGATGAGTTCCCTCTATTGTGTGTCAAATATGGTCAAGATTGGAAGGCATGGTGGTTTCATGATATGTAAGCTACTTATGGGTGATTAATTTTCATTTTGGAGTTGCATGGTGTAGAACATTAATGAGGTAACTGTTAAGACCTATATAAGCCCCATGTTAACCCTTAAAACCTTTATTAGTTTGTAGGTATTGAGTGATTACAGTTATATTTTTATATTGTTATGTAGGATATAACCTTTCATGGTCCCATTTTATTATAATTGTACACTTTGTCTCCAATACACACACACACATATGACCTATTCTTATGATCATCAAATTTTGTCTTGTACATGGTATTCATTGTAAAAGGAGGTTTTCCCATCGAACATGACTATAATTATTGGTATTTTATCATTTTTAAGGTGCAAGGTTCATAACAATAACCACCTTCATTACATACATAATTGTACTCAAGTAAGATGTTGTAATTGAGTGGGGCATGCATGAGTTCAATCTTAATTAAGATTTTTTTACTTATGAGTTCAAATATAACATTATAAAAAGGCCTCTAGAGTTAGGAAGGTTGTATATCATAGGTGTGAAGAGTTATGGTGGAAAGGATTAATTCCTTGGTGTGGCAAGGGAGAGGGGTGGGGTGTTGCAAATTCTTCAAGCCTAGGAAGACATGACATAGGTGGAAGCACATTTGTTGACTATATAATAATGAATACTAAGTTTTTAAATATGAATAGAATCTAGAATGTGATGAAAGTGAGAATCTTAGGCTATACTTTGTCCAAATTAAATGTCATTAACTAAGAATCCAAAGGACCGAGGGCTCCAAGGGTGGAGAACAAAGCTTTCTTTGTAAAGGGAAAGTTTGGAGTGCCTCTAGTGCTAACATGTTAGAAAAGCACTAGGCCAAATCATTAAAAAAACTATTATTGTGGGAAACCCTTGTTTGTGGGTTGCATGTGGTCCTATGTAAGGAAAAATTGGTCATAGAAGGATAGAATTTAATAATTGATTGAGGGATTTGTAGCTCAGGTCTTCTAGAGGAATATTCAATATCTTTCTAATTTGTAGGTTCAAGGTTAGGCATTCCATGTTCTTAAGTGTGGCATAATTTGAAATTATATGTCAATGGAGTTCATGTATATGTGTTTGAACAAGGATCTCCAGCTTGTAAGAAACTAGAATAAGAAGAGGGCATAGAAACATCTTGATCATGGGTGACAAAAGATTGTTGAAGGAAGGTATTTGAAAACATCCTAAAAAGTTGAAGGTTAAGGTTCCCATATGGCTATTGAACATTCTTAAATGTATAATTCTTATTAGGGGTACCTTGTAGGTATCACATACATTGAATCGAAAGAATTTAAAAATAATGTTAGGTGTAATGGCCATATATATGAAAAATAACATAATGAAGACCAATCTATAAGGGTACCTTGTAGGTCTCACATACATTGTATCTCAAGAATTTAAAAATTATGTTAGGTGTAATGGCCATATATATTAAAATTAACATAATGATGACCAATCTATAACTTGTTGGTACAATTGTGACATTGTTAATCCCAAGGGGTTTGGTTTGGTTATGGATAAATGATAAAAGACAAAATGAAGCTTTTGATAGAAGCTACTCATGAGAAATAAAAAGCTTAAATTGTTGACTGGAATATGAAAACTAGACTCCAATGCAAATATTCTAACCAAGTCAATATTCAAATTTTCCACTAGTCAAAGTCAAAAGTTTAAAATGCTGACTGGAATATGCAAACTAGATTCCATTAAAATATTGCCTGGAATATGAAAGCTAGACTTGGAAGCAAATATTCTAACCAAGTCAATGTTCAAATTTTCCACTATTCAAATAAATATGACTAATACATATACATGTTTTTCGAATCTTCATTTTTCCATTTAAATACAATGACTTCGCCTTTAATGTGCATATTTATGCATGTTCAGAAAATGTCCAGTTTATAAAATACCAATCTTATTTTGATTTAAAAATGGTGTTCAAATAAAATATTTCGAAACTTGTTTGTACGTGTAAATATTTTAATGGATTAAAACTTAAAACTCAAAATTTTTCATCATTATAGAATAAATTATGTATAATGATCGCTGGATGAAGTGCGTGATGATGCTCAAAATATTTAAGATAGTTGGTGAGAGATGTTAACGGAAATATTTAATTAATATTATTCAAAGTTTTCAATAATTCAAAGTTACTATTTTTTACGAAACAATTAATGATTTAGTCAAGATTCTAACACATAAATATTTAATGAGATTATTCAGATCATGTCATGCTTGCGTGAAGTAATATCTAAATGAGTCGGTGAAAATGAAGTGTGTTAAATATATAATAACGCAATAATGCTATTCAAAATTTTCAATAATTCATCGTTACTATTTTTTTACGAAATAGTTGATGACTTTTAATTTAAATCGTGGCTCGTTGGACAATTCATGAATATAAATGCAGTTCCGACATGGGCTTTGCTCAGTATGAAGGGGCCGCATTACCGAATGACCAGCTCCTAGCTCTGCAAGCAGCTCGATTCTCACAGTTCCAATTTCAGTGGATTAATTCCTCACAACGTCTGGCATGAACAATGACTGATCAAATTCATAGTAGTTGTTTCTTATACAGCAGTAAATCTTTACTTTAATTTTTCTTTGTGGCCACTCCAAACGCATGCAACGTTAATCCCTTCACTATTAACGACCAAAAAACGTACAACACGCCATACCTATCTACATATTTACAAAAAATTATCTTTACAGTGTCTCACATGGTTTTCACAGATACATGGGCCCTCTCTTAAGTAGTGAACCCAGAGCCACTGGCTTTTGCCTATCTACATATTTACAAAAAAATTATCTTTATAGTCTCTCACATGGTTTTCACAAATACATAGGGCGCTCACTTAAGTAGTAAACCCAGAGCTGGCTTTGATGCCAAGTAAAGAAACTAGTTTGCACACCAAAATTTACTTTATATTATATTAATCATACACATAATAAATTAATCATTTGAAAATATAAATTTTATCTTAACAAATATTAAAGTAGGAACTATATTAGTTGCACGAGATATCTCAAATCCAACTAATTAACACTTATACAATTCACACAACAATAAAATTTAACGATGAGGAATATCACTCAAGATCCATTTTACAGGTAGGAGTTGAATTCCAAATATTTTAGTGCCACACCAAATTTGTGTATGAGACAACCTCGTTTGGTGTATGAGAACCCCTTATTTGTGCATACATACTCTAACCCCGTTTGGTTTTGAACCAGTGACCTCTTAGGAAGAAACACATGCTCTTAACCATTAGGAGAGACCCCCTTATTTGTGCATACATACTCTAACCCCCTTTGGTTTTGAACCGGTGACCTCTTAGGAAGAAACACATGCTCTTAACTATTAGACCCACTCAAACTACAATATGTAGACATATAATATTTGTTAATCACATTGATTCATATTTGGATACATGTGGAAAATTTTAGAAGAAAATAAAACGACCACTTTAACTAGATAATTTGAAAGAAAGTAATAAATGTAATAAACGAAAAAAAGAGAGTTTAGTTTCAAGAATCTTTAATGGGAAAAACGAACTTTCATCTCCAAATCTAAAACATAGAAGGTTTAATCTAGGTTTAAAACAAAAACGAGTTTCGACACTAATGAGCTAAGAAGAAGAGAGCAAATACCAACTCATACTCAGAAAATGTGAGAATGTTTTGTTGTCTAATCATGCTTAATCTGAATAATATCATTCATGGAGAGATTAAGACATCCAAATCATAATCCACAAATTAAAAAATTAACATATTATTTAATAAAAGAATTATATTTTATCCATTTTATTTAGTGATTAACTAAGAAATATTTTTCTCATAGTTATATATCTGTGAATTAAAACAATGTTTTTAAGTAATTAAGAAATTATCTAGTTTTTACTCTTTGTTCGAGAGAATAGGTTTTGTATAAGATTTTTTTTTGTGATACAGCTTGAGTGGGCCTAATGGTTAAGAGCATGTGTTTCCTCCTAAGAGGTCACAGGTTCAAAACCAGAGGGGGGTAGAGTATGTATGCCTTCGTAGACTTAGCAGTCAAATCGCTGCTCGGAGGTGGGTCCCTTGTCCCACAAACAAGGGGGTCTCATACACCAATTTGGTGTCTGGCTTGGCTGTGACCTTAAAAATAGATATTATTATTATTATTATTATAAAGAAACACAATACTTTAATCATTAAGCCCACTCAAACTACACTTATCCACCAAGGTACAAAATATTTTTCCATCTTCAAAAAAATATAATATTTAAAAAGTTAAAGTTTCCCCTTTTAAATTAGAATGAGAGGGATATTGGAAACATAGTAACTATGTGAAACTTTGGAAGGAAAAATATATGAAAGCATCTTCCAAACTTTTTCTTTGTTCATATCTATGTGAAACAATATATTTATATAAGAAATATATGTCATGTCTCTTATTTGATCGTGGGAGTGAATCTTCTTGTTACATGTTTGTTCGTTTGTTTGTTTTGTTTTTTGTTCTTTATATATATATATATATATGTTTAACTTATATATTAATTTCTTTTTAATTATGATTTTATTTTAATAAGTTTATTTTGGAATAAGATTTTTAAAATTTTAATTAAATTATTAATCAATATTAAGTGGATAATATGGATTTAATTTTTATGTGATATTTTAGAATATTATTAGTAATATACATAAATCAAAAATTAATATTTATTTACAAAATAGTTATGTTATTTTTTAATTAAATTGATTAATTAAAAAATATTATATGAATAAGTGTTCTATAAAGTGGTTTTTTAGCTATATGGTATTGATAAACTATGGTATTGTAACAAAACCTATTTACATACTAAAAATCTCCATGATAAAATGAAAATATATCTCCATATATAAATCTTTACATACTAATAATCTTTACGATAAAATAGTTCTTCTTTTGTTAATAATAAAAATCTCTATACTTTTCCTTTACGATAAAATAGTTCTTCTTTTGTTAATAATAAAAATCTCTATACTTTTCCTTGCAAATCATTATAAATAAAGTTATGATAAAAACAACATAGAGATAGATATAACATAGTGTTAATAAACAAATTTAAATAATTGTGATAAAATGAATATTTATTATTTCTGAAGTGATTTTCCTCTTCTTTTATATTTTACCAAAAAACATTAATAAATAGTTACATTAATAAATAGTTATAACTCCTTAATCCTTGTACCGAGAAAAAAGAAAAAAGTGTTTCAATCACTGTAAATGATTTACTACTTACTACGAAAGATGGAATTGATTAAAGCGAACAAAAAATGGTAAAGAATATCCTGATTAAAGCGAACAAAAATGGTAAAGAATATCCTAAAGGAGATCAAATCATATAAAGCTTAATGGTGTGAGATCTAAAAATGTTAAAAGATGAAAATAGTAAGGTGGTAATTAAATCAGAAGGACAAGTTTGTTAAATTTTCATACCAATTGAATTATGTATAATATCAATAATAGAAAAATGATACACACAAGAAATAACAATATAACAACCCTTTGAAATATTAATCTTAATTTTTTATGGTTTAAAACATTATGAATTAAAAAAAAAATTAATTTCAGGGAACAAATTAAATTAACAACCCCTTTGAAATATTAATTTTAAGTTTTTATTGTTTAAAATATTATGAATTAAAAAAAATTAATTTCAGGGAATAAATTAAATTAAATGTATAAATGGATTCATTTATTTAGGAATGAGTGATTTATTAATAAAATGTATTAATGGAAATTACGACGTGAAACTGTGTTTAATTCTTATATATATTTATGAAATTTCTTTTCCAAATTCATAACACAATGCATATATCATTATAGTAATTTCTACAAATAAAATTATTTATAAAATATTTTAATTTCTTTCCAGCACTAAATTTCAAATTAATGTATTCAAAGCCAATGAAATGTTAAGTGCATTCATGTGCAACGTCCAGTGATTTGATCACATGATTATGGCAGAAATATTAAAAATAAAAATAAAATAATGAAATATTAATTAAGGGAATATGAGCATTGAGGTGAATGATTGATTTTCAATTTGATATTCGATATTTAAATAGGTTTTACGAAAAATAGTGAAAACATATATTTATGTAATATTTTTGAGAAATGGTATTAAATATTTATATAAGGTCGTGTAACATTTTTAATAATAATAATATTTCTAAAAAACTTTTAGTCTTTTATACCATTTAAGTATATTATTATGAATTTTGTTTCTTAAAAATGATAAGAAACTAATAATTATAGGTTCTTTTAAGGAGAAATATTTGTTTACAATGAATACAATGTAAAATATGATTCTAATATTGGATCTACTTAGTGTGCGTGTGTGGGGATAGAGAAAGACGGGTACAGTTATAATTAAAAAATGGGACTATGAAATGTTCTATCCTACATAACAATAAACAATAGAAATGTATTCACTCAATATATAGGGCTTAATAAGGGGTTTTAGGGTTAACATGTGACTTATATAGGGCTTAACATGTTCCTCCCCTTTAAACAAGTGTTGAGGATTCAAACAAGTATTGTCCTCAACACTTGAACTATCTGTGAGTCTTTCTACATGAACAATGCATATGTCCCTATCATGGAACTTCCATTAGTAGTTCTTCCATCTAAATAGGTACTTAGTAATTACTCAACTTATAAGCTACTTAATCCTTGTTTATAGGATTATTTTTTTATTCTAGTATGATTTTCCCTTCTTCATTAATCTCTAAAAATATAGATTGGACTAGGATATCATCAATGATTACCTTATTTAAGCAAGAATTATCGTAGACTGGATGTACGTGTGAATATGGAGGCAACTCCAACTTGTGAGTCATACTTCCTATACTTTTCAACACCTTATAGGGCCATAATACATTGGTGTTAATTTATTTTCCTTCTTTTGTTGCTTAAGTGATATCTACATATATGGTTATAGTCTCAAAAATACCCAGTCCCGCACTTCAAATTCCATTTCATTCTGATGTTGTTCTTCTTATTGTTTCATCATATTTTGTGTTATAACCAAGTTTACCTTCAATAATTTGAGAACCTCTTATTGGCGTCATATGTGTTCCTCGACTACTTGAGCTTTTATAATCCCTTTTAATAATGATATGATGGACGGGGAATGATATCCATAAAGTTTCCATAAATGGTGACTTTTTTTATGAAGTATGGAAGGATGTGTTGTACCATTCTACCAAGGAAAACCATTTGAACCATTGTGTCTATTTATCAGATGTAAACCAATATAGATATCATTATAAACATTTATTCACAATATTCGTTTTCACATCAAATTGAGAATGATAAGATAAGATATGAGCCAATTGTGTACCCAAACAAGAAAATATTTCAATTCAAAAATTTCAAATGAGAATTGGATCTATGTCGTTTACAATCATATTTAGTATTCCATGTAGATTTTAGATTATTTTCATGAATTCTTCTACCACTATACTTGTTTTAAAAGGATGAGAAAGAGAGGGAAAATGGGATTACTTTGTCATTTGTTCTACCACTACCATAATGACACACTTTCCTTCAAATTTAGGTAAATTTGTAATACAACATGTTGAACCTTCTTCCCAATGTTGGTTTGGTATGGCTAATTCTTGAAGGAGACCTGGGGTCTTGGTTGTCTCTCCCTTATTTTTTTGGCATACCACACATTCCACTAAAAACTTTTGGACATCTACTTTAATAAATTCCCAAAAAAGTATTTCTTGATCCTATCGTATGCCTTTAAGAACCTTAAATGTCCTCCTACCAAATAATGTGTAATTCCAATAGGACCCTCCATTTGAGTTGTAATTCCAATCTCACCTTGTTTCCATTCTATCCTTACTTATTCTACCTAATAAAATTGTGGAATTCAAATAGCGCACAATAAACTCTTTATGTATTTCTCTTTCCTTGAGAATGCATATTCCACAATATTTTCTTTTTTTCTTTTTGTAGATAATTTTAAACTCATAAACCAACATCTTTACAACCCATTTTTTTCTCTTCTAAAGATAGTGTTTGTTCCAAGAAGTACTTCAAACTATCATGATCCACTTTTACTTTGAAGTGTATTTGTATTAGTTATAGTGTTTGTTCCAAGAAGTACTTCAAACTATCATGATCCACTTTAACTTTGAAGTGTATTCATATTTGTTATAGATGACATTTCTTAATTACATGTATTATGGCCAACGTTTTATTTTTCATAGATGCATCTAACTAATTTCTTTCATTTAAGTTCATTGCTTTCAATGGTAGGGGGCTTCCCTTGTTATGTAAAAAAAAAAAAAAAGATAGATCAATGACTTGAAGATAAGCCTATTCAAGGGGGAAACCTCCTTTTACATCAGATAAATGACTAATTCTTGGATGATTCAAATGACAAGACCTCCTAGGTATATATAGGAGTCTAAGGGGTCATAATATAACTAGGACCTACATAACAATAATAATGTAAGGGCACAACAATAATAATAACATGCTTCTATGAGGTAGAACAATAACAATATGAGGGCTACACTAATATTATAGGGACCTAACATGCGCCTCTCCTTCACAAAAGTGTTATCCTCAACACTTGAATAGTTCTAGATGCTTCTAAATACATATTCCTCCCATGTGGAGTCTTGAGCAGGTAAGTTCTTCCACTTAATGAGATACTCTAAAATTGATCTGTTTTGTATTTGTCATAATCTTGTTTTTGTGATTGCTTTAGGCTCCAATATGGTTTTTTCTTCCTCGTCAAATTTTGGCAATATAGTTTGAATTGAGAGCTTGTCACCTATAACCTTATTTAAGCATGACACATGGAAAACTAGGTGTACTTGAAAAGATGCGGGAAACTCCAATTTATATTTCATAGTACCGATATTTTGCAACACCTTGTAAGGGCCATAGTACTTGGGTGATAATTTACTATCCTTCTATTGTAGCAGCTACAACCACCCTCCAAAATCTTTTCTTTGTTTCATTTTGGAGCCTCCCTACTAAATTCCTAGTAGCTTGTCTTACACTGCCCAGGTACTTGTGCTTTCATTGAGTTTATCTTTTGTATTATAGCTTGTGTTTGCTTACTTTTTTTGTTGTCTAACCAAAAGTTGACCTCCTTTGACTTTGTTACATCTAGTTCTAGCACCGCCTTGATGCACTGCGCAATCCTAGAGGGCAACCAACCTTGCTCTCAAGAAATTCACAGTTTAACCCAGCAATGAGCTTCCACTCCATAATTGCGTAGACCCAGCTAGCAGCTTGTCTTCAATTGGGAAATTGCATAGAGCATGAGAGGCATCCAGATCCACTCAGCACAGGAAATTGTAGAAGCATTCCCTCAGCCATTGTCCAATGCATGTGCTGGTGAGCTACCTAGTTCTCCCTAGAACTACGCACATTCTCCATGAATGCATGTCATCCTTTCCCAGAAAAGAAAAAAAAAAAGTGAAAAAACATCCCTAACAATAGGGATCCTTTTTCAGCAGCTATAGTTACACTTAAGTTAATTTTAGAAACTTCCGCCACTTGTCACATTTTCCTAGATTTTTGGCCTTTGCGTCATAAGCCCTAAATCGATCAAATCTATTTAATGGACGTTGCCAGAGCTCATTTACACATTCAATCTTGGATCTCTGGCATTCCCAAGGGATCTAGGAACCTTCAACACAGTCGAAAAAACTTTTCCGGGTAAGTCTTTCTTTTCTTGTCTTTTGCTACTTTTTCTGTCGCTTTTGTTTCCTTGGCTTGTGAGACTGTTGTTTTACCCATTCTATTGAATGACCACTAGCATTTTGATTTTTTTTATCTTGTAGAATTTTTGTTTTAAGTCTTTCATTGCCTTTCCTAAGCATCACATGGATAACCCAGTTTTTGCGCTAACATTCGTCGTTGCGTCGACTCTCCCCATAAGCTTCATTGTTCTTCTGTTTGACTAATTCATGCACTTGTTCTGATTGCATGCATCACCATTCACTCAAATCTGCACCAACCTTCATTCACACATTCAGATCTCGTTTTCAAATTTCCCTTGGGCATATTTGGGTTGCCTTGGCCCGGATCTATCTCTTCCCTACGTGCACTATGCATTTCTGGATCTCAAGGCTCTGACTTGGCTCTAGGAATTACACAAAGGCTACCAGTGACTGGCTCTAGCTGCATACTGTGTAGTTTCAGGAGGGAGTCCCAAACTCTTGCCCATTGGGATTTTGTAATGCACAGTCCTAGCCAACATCAAAGTCAGACTGAACTGCGCATTACGCAGTTCCAGTCATCAGCAAGCCACATTGGACCGCGCATTCTGCAGTTCCAATCATCAGCAAGTGATCCGGATCTTAGGGGGAGGCCCCCAAGATCTAAAAGATTGAAATGGATCTTGGGGGGAATGCCCCCAAGATCTAAAAAATTGAATTGCCAGAAGAAAAAGTCGAGAATGACCAAAAAAAAGCCACAAAGAAATTTTTTATTAAAACAGAGAATAACTATAAAAGCTACATTGTGGCGGACAAACTGTCCTTTTACAAAATGTGACTTGTTACTTATAGTATTTTTCAGTTACAATACCATGGGTCAATTCCATGGGTGAATGAATACCATGGGTGGATGTCACAATACCACGGGTCAATTACATGGGTGAATGAATACCATGGGTGGATGTCACAATACCATGGGTGGATGTCACTTACAATACCATGGGTGGATGCCACTTACAATACCATGGGTAAATTCCATGGGTGGATGAATACCATGGGTTGATACACTTTTCTATTCAGATCATTCCTCCCTCCTTAAGAAGCAATGGTCTCCATTGTGTGAAGTTCCCTTCTGTAAAGCCTTTGTTGAATATGAAGAGCCACTGAAGAGAACGGTTTTATGTGGTTAACCCATAGCCATGATGAACAAAGATCAGAGGATAGAGATACCCTGTAATGCTTGTGATTAACTATGATACTGATAGTGTGCAGCCTAGCAAATAGACTTCGATGAAGTGTGGGTTTGTGGATGTCCCATAACCATGATGAACGACGATCTAAGGATAGAGATACCCTGTAATGCTTGTGACCAACTGTGATACTGACAGTGTGCGGCCAGTGTGAGTTTGTGGATGACCCATAACCATAACAAGCGAAGATCCGAGGATAGAGATACCTTGTAATTCTTGTGAGCAGTTGTGATGTTAACAGTGTGTGACCTAGCAAATGGATTTCGATGACAAGGATTTTGTATGGTTGACCCATAACCGTGATGTTGGTTGTTGATGAAGTAGCAGGTGCCTACATAGCCTATGGTGGGAGGGCACGTTTCCAAAGAACCCAAGTCAAATGCTGCTATGCTGAAACTAATGAATGTGAAGCAGATGTCTACTAAAGCAGGGTGGGAAGGCATGTCTCCAAAGGGAACCTGCTCCAAATGCTGCTCCATAATTAAAATGGGCATAACTCAGTCAATATAACTCAGAATCTTTATTATACCTTGTTTTTGGAAACAGAATGACCATTCTACATCTTCCCATATGTTGGAAATCCTTATCTGGACACTTTTGAATATGAGATTTACATTGCAACTGTTCTATCGTCACAAAACGTTCTGAAAAAATAGCTGATTTTAAATCAACGATATCTCCCACATCCGAACTCTGATTTGACCCATTTGTTTTTGAAATTGGGTGATTTTTTGAGAGGAGCTCATATCTATAATCAATTTTCTTAAATTCTGCACAAAAATTGCAAAAAGAGGATAGGAGAGCCGTCGTCCACACATTGTTGTTAGAAACATTTATGCAACATAGCTTATTTTAAATCAGTGATATCTCCCTCATCCGGACTCCGATTCAGCCAATTTTTTTTGAATTTGAGTATTTTTTCACAAGGAATCTAGATATGTTATCTAATTTGGTAAATTTTGCACCAAAAATTTCAGATCTGATCTGCAAACTTGCTGCCCAAAAACATTCCTGAAAAAAATGAAAAAAGAAGAACAAAAGTTCTTCCTGCTTGGCCCAAGAAAATGCTCTGTGGAGGACATAGGACATGCTTGAAGTTTGTTGAATATTGCTGAAAATTTTGAAACTGAAATATGCATCAAACACTCATTCTCATGGAATCATAACCTGCTCTAATACCACTGATCCAGATCTTGGGGGGAGGACCCCAAGATCTAAAAGATTGAAATGGATCTTGGGGGGAATGCCCCCAAGATCTAAAAAAATTGAATTGCTAGAAGAAAAAGAGGAGAATGTGCAGAAAACAAAACCACAAAGAAATTTTTTATTGAAACGGAGAATAACTGTAAAAGCTACATTGTGGAGGACAAATTGTCCTTTTACAAAATGTGACTTGTTACTTATAGTATTTTTCAGTTACAATACCATGGGTCAATTCCATGGGTGGATGTCACAATACCACGAGTTAATTACATGGGTGAATGAATACCATGGGTGGATGTCACAGTACCATATGGGTGAATGAATACCATGTGTGGATGCCACTTACAATACCATGGGTGGATGCCACTTACAATACCACGGGTAAATTCCATGGGTGGATGAATACCATGGATTGATGTCATTTTCTATTCAGATCAGAAAGCCACATTGGACTGCACATTGCACAGTTCCAGTCTTCATCACCTCTCACTAGAAACTAGGAATGAGAACTGTGCAGATCTAGCTGACAGTCCCTCACCTCTGAAACACAAAATTGCAAAGTTGCCCAGTTTGTTGCATGATCATCCCTTGAAGTGCTTTTTGATTTCAGGTTAACATTTGCATGCCATGAGTGTTCACTTTGTCTCCAAGTATAATAGTTGTTGATCATCTCCTCAGCACTATACGTAGCATGGCTTCGAAGAGAGCTGGATCAAAGGATATTGTCAAGAGAAGTACTAGAGATGTAGTTGAATAGGTGTCAAATAACTTGCCAGTTTATGCAGACACACAATTGTTCATAGAGAAGGACAAGAATATTACATGGAAGGAAATTAAGTACATATTTGTAGGCATCTTCAAGGAAGATCTGGAAGATCGATAGGTCTATGTCAACATCCATAAGTTAGGCTTGTATAAGGTTGCATGCAGGTGCCCCACCTTCCCATGTGTGAACATCATTCACTGGATTGTATCACATACCGATCCCGAGATGACATTGAGCGATGTGAGTGGAACAAAATTTGCTACCTTCATGATGGAAAACTATCATCAGATGTATCACTTACCATAGCCAATGAACTGCATGGATGCACTCTTCTATACTCCCAACACCAATGTGAACACTAGAGACATCATGAAGCATTGGGTAAAAGAGCCATCGAAGTTTAGGTTGACACCTAATCAAGTCTACAAGAATAAGTCACTTAGGAAAGCCTATCAAATCTTGGTCATCTTTTCATTTCGTTTGTATGGTCAAGAGAGCACAAACACCTTTCCACAGAATTGGGTAGTTGTGTTGGATCAGTTGGCAAATGAAGGAAGGCCATTCAACTGGTCGAATATGTTAGCTCTTTAGCTGAAAGTGCATGTGACTAATGTTTAGAATCCTCATAAGGACAAGAAAGAGAGATTCTATATGTCCATGTACTTGCTTGATGCAATTTGTTCCCAACATGAGTTTCCTAGCATGGGCTGGACATGGATCTCATCAGAGCATGTTGTGAACATTTATTGTAGGTTGCTTTCTAGATGCAACTACCAAGGACTCATGGCGAGGTTGTCTAAAAATTTCATCACCCCAGTTTACAAGATGATCCTTGAGTAGGATCCATCTTGCATGCCCCAAGAATTAATGCATGCATTTCTTAACATTGAAGATTGGTATGCCTCACCCGATGGAACATTCATTAGGATGTTTGATGGAGAGAGGCCTTTGCATGTGCTACCAAGGTTTGCCATGGATAATTTGGTCATGCAAGAGGTTTCATATCACATCTCCACAGGGTTATCGACAAGACTATACAGGAGGAAGAAGGCACCATGGCTTGATCTTCCTTTATGGATTGGATTGCACGAGATCTAGAGCTTAAAGGATGTGTATGCCGAGGTCAAGAACTTAGAAAAGTTTGAGTTTGACACCAATGATGTCAATCTGTATGATCCCCACTACATATTCAAGAACCACTATACAAAGGTGTATTATCCATGGATCCACTGGGCATGTCATTGGCTAGAGGAGCACCCTTGGAGGTATTGTTACAACTCTTATAAGCTCAATGAACCAGTTATCATGGCTATAGAATGGAAAGCATCTATATAGAAAACAGTAGTGAGCATCAAACCAGTGCAGGACAAAGGCAAGAGGAAGATTGTTGAGAACCCAAAGGCTAAGCAAAGTGACAAGTTCAGAGGCAAAGAGGCATCAATGCAAAAGGAGAGTATAATGGAGGAAGAGAGAGAAGCAAAGGTTGGAGGATGCAGAGAGGAAGTTGCAGGAAATAAAGAAGAATCTAAAAGAATAGCAGGAGCTAAGAAGGAGAGAGAGGGAAGAGAAGAAGAAACAAGAACAAGAATAAAGACAAGGTGCAATGACAAAGGAAACTGCACCCATATAGGTTGAGGATACAGAGAAGCTAGCATATGAACAAGAGGGTGAGCAGGTGTAGGTTTAGGAACTTGCTCAGAAGATTGAGAAAATAGTTGAAGCAACAAACATGGAGTTGGAACAGGAGCCACAGGACCAAGATACTGACCTCATGCCAAGAACATCTGAGGTCACACCTCAGTCTCCGCCACCTCCATAATCATAACCAGTCCTGCGCGAACAAGGAGAGAGTTTCCTCCTTGATGATGATCCCGTGATGGATGTGTACAATATATCATTTGATGAGTCCCAATAAAGGATTGTACATGCACAAAGAAGCAGCTCCTAGATGATCACGTGTCACTTGCACACATAGAGGAAAGGGTGATTGTGTCAAATGTTAGAAAATATCGAGCTGCCTTGGCCGATGCCTCTAAGGCTTATGCAGAAGCCGCAAGTTCAATTGTCAAGTTCTTGGTAGCGGAGAATGATCAGAGGGTAAAGGACTTGCAAGAGGCCAGGTAGAGAAAAAAACAGTCTGCAAGATCTGCTATGGAAGAGATGAGAAAATCAATGCTTGCAGAAGTATCGACTCTTGAGACCACCATGCGGAAAATGTCTGACATATTTGTCACTGTGCACAAGGTTGTTGTGCATCTATATGGTTTTTAGCAACAGTGCATGAAGGTTGTCAAAACTCTAAAAATCATACACGTTGCTATTACACATGCACAGGAATAGAAAATGAGGTACAATGGAGCCCCAATTTACTTGCATAAGATAATGAAGTTGTAGGAAGAGTTAGAAAAAGTGCAGATTTGGATATTGATCTAAAACTATGAGCAGCTCCCTCCACTCATCACCAGCATTGAGGCTTCCTATGCACAATTGTTCAAGAGTCTAGATGTCATAGTGAGGACACACAGGATCCCTTCAATCAAATCCCTCACTCAATCCATGAAGAAGAACCAAGTCCTATTGGAGGTCGACAGGTACATGGAGCAGTTGATGTGAGAGGCCACCAGTGATGACTTGTAGCTGAGTGCAAAAAAAATGCAGAAGTACATTGGTGGGCCAGCCACACTTAAGACAATGTTTCGTATGCTCTAAAATGAGTCGGACAAAGGTTCCAAGAGAATATACCTAGAAGCCATGGAGGCAAGAGTTGTTTTTCTAGAAAGACATCACCAAATAGTACGGGGACACAATAGCGCAGTACCAAGCTTGGTATCAGTTCATCACCGAAGACCATCAAGAGGATGTTGTCGAGTTGGTCTTTCCCCAAGCTTCCGAGTGATGGTGTTTGTCTTGTTAGGCTGACTCAAGCCTATTTTGTCCCACATGGGTATATGTGGAAATTGTATTATTATTTGTAAATATATTGTAAGTGAAATTCCAAGTGTCATTAGTGGAATGTGAACAATCACTATGTAATGTAAAGAATTATATTTAAGGGAGTTGAAGAGTCATGAGGGTAGTCAAAGAGTCAAAGGGGAATTTCAAGAGTCACCCCACCCTTTGTTATATATAGAACCTCATAACTCATAGTAGAGCCTTTTGAGAGCCAAGCTTTTGGCTAGGAATTTCTTAGAGAAGGCTTGGAGTGTATTGTGATGAGCGTTGGCTTCTCCATAGTGTAGAGCGAGTACATATTTGGAGGAGCAGGTGGTGTTGACTGTAATGTTCCACTATTGGACCTAGTGGTTGTCAATGGTGTATGTATGGATGGAACTTTCACTTAATAATATAACTAAGCTAGCAAATTTTCATGCATATGTTGTTATTGTAGTAAGATACTTATGGGTGTTTAATTTTTCATTATGGATGAGTTACATGGCACAAAACAATAATTAAGCAAAAACCTTCGTGACATACATAACTACACTTAAGTAAGTTGTTCTAATTGAGTGGGGCATCCATGAGTTCAATGTTAATAAAGATGGTTTGACCTCTGAGTTCAATGGTAGCATTGTAACAAGACCTCTATAATTGGAAAGGTTGTATATCATATGTGTGAAGGGTGATTGTGGAAGAGATCAATTCTTTGGTTGGGGATGGGGGGTAAATTATTTCAAGCAAAGGAAGAAATGACATAGGTGGAAGCACAATTGTCTACTATAAAACAATAAACAATGATGTTCTTAAATATAAATAGGATATAAAATGTGACAGAAGTGGGGATCCTATGATTTACTTTGTCCAAATTAAATTTCATTAACTAAGAATCTAGTGGATTGAATGTTAGGGTCCCACCCTAACCCCCTTATTTATGTCATGGGATCACGTCATAGTCAAGAGTCAATAAAGCCCATATTAATATTTGTAAGTGGTTAACCCGCAATTAATGACGGGACCACAGTTAGTTGCAAATGGGCGGTAGTATTAGATAGATGGTATTAATAAAACCCAAGATATTGGCCTGTGGTATTGCATGTATGAGTCATATATAAAGGATAGAGACTCCCTGCGAGGAGTATCGTGTCTTGTTTTGTAATCGAGCTCTGCTCTATTGGAGGTTGCCCCCTCGAAGAGGCTTGTGAACATTTCTCTCTGAATAATAAAATCATTGCTATTCTGTGCTCTAGGTATATTTCTTCGCATATTCTGTGTTCTCGGTATCTTTTCTTCGCAAATTCTATGTTTGGGTATTACTTTGCAGGTTAAGAGCATAACAAGTGGTATCAGAGCACTTTCCAGGGCTCGGTGGGATCTCCAAATTTTAGCAAAAAAAAAATTTGGCTAGAGACGTGTTCCGGCGTCTTTAAACCACGAGATCTGTCGTTAAGCGCATAAACCTGCGGATTTGGGGAGGCATGCATGCAGGAAATACAAGAGGTGGTCACGTCTGTTGGACTCCCTTGTAACCCCTGTGGGTACCCCTTCGAGTAGTAGCGCATTAGACAGAACCGCGCACTGACTGTCTTCCACGTACCCTCTGGGTATATAGGAAGCCCCCTAGCTCCCTTGAAACCTCGCCATAGATAAACCTTCGGTCGTCTTGTGGCTACAGTACACCGAGAACAGCACTCGAAGAGATTACTCGCCCGTACGATAGGGTAGTCGGGTTGTACGGCTAAGGGTACGGTCGATCCTCCTTAGTTAGAGCCCTGAAACATTGGGCCGAGTACTAATGTCAGACCCTTATGTATATTGCGATCTGTAGCACCTGACACTCCTCAAGGCCATAGTTCCCTTTCTATCGGGGGATCACACATCACCTATTCCAGATCAGCAAGTGCAGCAGCAGCCGACATCAGTCCCGCAGCTCCATCAGATCAGCAGCAACAGTTGTTCCACCATTCAGATCTCTCAGATCCACCAGATCAGAGTAGTTGTGAAGGGTTCCTGTCCCTGGATATAATTTTCGCAGGACTTTTGGCGGCATTGACATTCTGAGGATTTGGCGACTGCAGTATTGATCAGGAAGGAGTAAAACTCCGTTAGGAGTTCTCAAAAAAAAAAAGAGTCTGAGATCTTCCGGGGCGCTTATTGGTGACCTAGCCCATCAGAATCAGGACGACGAGCTGAGCAAGGTGGTACCATTCCATTTCTTAGTAAAATTTTTTTAGGCGGTCCCAATTTTTTCCTCAGGTTGGTGTATGGTAGAAACTCGCACTCAAGCGTTGGCCAATGAAAGGATCGACAAAATTGAAGACCATGTGCACTCCCTCCAAACTGCGGTGAAGAATATCGAACTTGAGCTTAAAGGAATAAGTAACCAGATACATGATGCACTCCCAAAGGGCAAGGAGCCAGCCCACGAGGAGGCGTATAATGGCCATGAATACCATGAGGGTGAGTCTAGCCACTCTCAGCACGTCTGGCACACCCATCCACCACCTAGTCAGCGACCTCCCAAGTTGGATATGCATAAATTTGACGGTTCTCACACGTCCGCATGGCTAGCACAAATGGAGCAGTATTTCCAATTGAATCATATCATAGATGAGGGGACTAAGCTTATGGTGGGCACCATGTACTTGGACAATGAACGATGGCAATGGAAGGAATGGCATCAGCGTTGCAATGGACATTTTTAGAATTGGGCCCAATTTGCCAAAACTCTTCGTAGTCGCTTTGAACAGGAAGACTCTTTTTTGGGGCGTCTCACTAAGCTCCGACAGACGGGTACAGTGGAGGAATATATTACTGCTTTTGAAGCCTTAGCCTTCCGCACTAGGGGTCTCACAGATGAGTTCTACATGGAATGCTTTATCAGCGGTCTTAAAGAAGCCATCAAAGCTCAGGTTCTACTCCACCACCCTCCCACATGGACAGAGGCTTGCCAGGTAGCCCGTAAGGTGGAACATGCATTAACAGCCCAATCCAGCCGCCCCAACTTCCCCGCTAAAGGTCGTCCCTCACATGCTCCCAATACGACTCAGACACTTAAGATTCAAAAGGTGTCACCTGCGGAAATGGCCGAAAGAAGGAAGCAAGGACTATGTTACTACTGTGATGAAAAATATTCCCCGGGTCATAAATGCAAAGAGCACAAGTTTTTTCAAATAGATGCCACTGACTACAGCTCCACCGAGGAAGATCCACCACTTGAGGAACCGGAGGAGATCGAAGAAGATAACCAAAAGGAAATTGTATATGATGAACCAATTATTTCGCTAAATGCATTGGCAGGAATTTCTTCCCCTCAAACTCTCAAAATCAGGGGTTTTCTTAAACATCACCCAGTAGTAGTCTTGATTGATAGTGGAAGTACCCATAATTTCATCCATCAAAAGATCACTGAAGCAGCACATTGTTTCGTCCGGGCAGTTTCTAACTTCCAAGTCCAGATTGCAGATGGGGGCACAATGAAATGTGAAGGTCGCTGTGAAAATGTCAAAATTCAAATGGGGGATTATCAATTGAAAACCCACATGTTTGCAATACACATGGGGGGTTGTGACATTGTCCTAGGCGTGGAATGGCTCCGCACTCTTGGGCCAATCACAATGGATTTCCAGGAGTTATATATGAGTTTTAAGCAGAACAACTCCACACATACCCTCCGTCGACTACAGGCGGGAGCCCCCTCTATCATCAGCTCGCATAGGATGGAAAAATTGTTAAAAAAGGGCCATCATGGAGTGGTAGCTCAATTCAATGCCATCCAGGTAGTAGACACCATGTCTCCGCCAATTCATCCTGAGATGCAAAAGATTTTAAATAAACATCGGACGATCTTTGACAAGCCTCATGAGCTTCCACCCTCGCGAGGGGAACATGATCATAGCATCACATTGGTTCCAGGGGCCCAACCCCCAAATGTGCGGCCATACAGATATCTGTTCACCCAAAAGAATGAAATAGAAAAAATCATCAAGGAATTGTTGGAAGCAGGTGTCATTCGTCCCAGCATTAGTCATTATTCATCCCCAGTGGTCATGGTCCTCAAGAAAGATGGGGAGTGGCAGATGTGTCCCGACTTCAGGGCCCTCAATAAGTTAACAATCAAAGATAAATTTCCCATCCCAGTGGTTGACAATTTGCGGGACGAACTCAATGGGGCTCAATTCTTCACTAAGTTGGATCTTCACTCAGGCTACCACCAAAATCGCATGAAGGAAGTCGACATTCCCAAGACAGCTTTCAGAACTCATGAAGGCCATTATGAGTTCCTGGTCATGCCATTTGGTCTCTGTAATGCCCCCTCTACTTTTCAGAGCCTTATGAATCACTTCCTCAAACCATACCTCAGAAAATTTGTCCTTGTCTTCTTCGATGACATCCTCATCTATAGTGGCACTTGGGCGGCACATCTTCAACATGTAGATCTACTCTTGCAACTGCTCCGCACGCATAAATTATTTGACAAGATGTCTAAGTGTTCGTTTGGCATGGAAGAAGTTGAGTATTTGGGCCACATTGTGGGGCGTGAAGGTGTCAAGGTGGACCCCAAAAAGATCCAGGCAATGCAAGAATGGCCTCAACCTAAGACCTTGAAAAGCTTGAGAGGATTTTTGGGTCTCACAGGCTATTATCGTAAATTTGTCCGCAACTATGGCCGCATAGCGAAGCCCCTAATGCAACTCCTAAAGAAAAATTCCTTCTTCTGGAATGAGGAAGCACAACAGGCATTTACCGCTCTCAAAACCGCCATGTGTTCCACTCCTATCTTAGCACTACCGGACTTCACCAAATCATTTGTCATTGAATGTGATGCTTTGGGAACAGGTATTGGAGCGGTCTTAATGTAGGAAGGGCGACCATTGGCCTTCACCAGCCAACAACTAAGTGGGAGGAATCTGGGCCAATCTACCTACGAGAAGGAAATGATGGCCATCTTACATGCAGTCGAGACCTGGCGACCTTACTTGTTGGGGCGACGTTTCCAAATCCGCACAGATCATCACAGTCTTAAATATTTTTTGGAGCAACGCCTATCTTCCCCACAACAAAATAAATGGTTAGCCAAAATGCTGGGATATGATTATGAGATCATTTACAAGAAAGGGAAAGACAACAGGGTAGCAGATGCATTGTCGCGCCAATTTGAGGAGGAAAGTACTCTGCTTGCAATTTCCCTCCCCATTCCCGACTGGATTGAAGAGGCTCGCAGGGAATGGTTTTCACATCCCGGGCTCTCCCAACTCATTTCTCAATTGCAGGTAGATCCTAATTCCAGCAAGGGCTACTCGTGGAAGAATGATAGTCTTCGCTACAAGGACAGAGTCGTAATATCGCCAACATCCACCCTCAAAAGTCGCATTTTGGCAGAATTGCACTCATCTCCCATTGCAGGACATTCGGGCTTTCAGAAGACGTACGCTCGCACCAGAAGATCATTTTTTGGGCCAGCATGAAACAGGACATCCTTACTTTCGTAGCAGAATGTGACGTCTGTCAACGCCACAAAGGGGAAACCGTCAACACACCAGGCACATTACAACCATTGCCCATTCCGGCGTCAATTTGGACGGAGGTCTCCATGGATTTCATTACAGGTCTTCCAAAGTCTGGGAACAAGTCAATCATCATGGTGGTTGTGGACCGACTGTCGAAGTATGCTCATTTCTGCACCCTACCCCAACCATTTACACCAACTTTGGTTGCTCAAACTTTCATGGATCAGATCTTCAAATTGCATGGCATGCCCACTTCTATTGTGTCCGACCGCGACCCAATCTTCACCAGTAATTTTTGGCAGGAGCTCTTCAGAATACAAGGCACTCAACTCAAACTCAGTACTTCATATCATCCGCAAACAGATGGTCAAACAGAAGCCGTCAACAAATGTCTAGAAACCTACCTTAGGTGTTTCACTTCAGAAAAGCAACACCTTTGGGTACAGTGGTTACCTCTGGCGGAGTGGTGGTATAACACCAACTATCATGCCACCACCAAAATGACTCCTTATGAAGCAGTCTATGGACAACTTCTACCTTCCCCTACTTCTTATCTCACGGGGTGCTCCAAAGTACAAGCCGTGGATCAACTCCTACAACACTGTGCAACCATGCTTGCCCATCTGCGCGAGAATCTTCATCAAGCTTAGAACCGTATGAAGCAACAGGCTGACCAACATCGCTCAGAGCGCCAATTTCAAGAAGGGGATCAGGTCTTTTTGAGGCTGCAACCATATAAGCAAACATCACTCAAAGAAAAGGGTTGTCAAAATCTCTCTCCAAAATTCTACGGACCATACCAAGTACTTCAGCGCATTGGAGAAGTGGCTTACAAGTTGGCTTTGCCACCTACAGCAAAAATCCACCCAGTTTTCCATGTATCGTGCCTCAAGAAAGTGATTGGGAACAATTGCCGAGTTCAAACCAGTCTACCTGAATTGGACGAAGAAGGGTCAATCTGGCTTCAACCTGAACAGGTTCTAGACACACGAGACAAGCACCTGCGCGGCCGCATGATTAAGGAGGTCCTCGTCAAATGGAAAGACACCTCTTCGGAAGATGCAACTTGGGAACCAGCCACTATTCTTCAGCAGTTTCCGCAGCTTCAGCCTTGAGGACAAGGCTAGTCTTAAGGGGGAGGGCATGTTAGGGTCCCACCCTAACCCCCTTATTTATGTCATGGGATCACGTCATAGTCAAGAGTCAATAAAGCCCATATTAATATTTGTAAGTGGTTAACCCGCAATTAATGACGGGACCACAGTTAGTTGCAAATGGGCGGTAGTATTAGATAGATGGTAAATGGGCGGTAGTATTAGATAGATGGTATTAATAAAACCCAAGATATTGGCCCGTGGTATTTCATGTATGAGTCATATATAAAGGATAGAGACTCCCTGCGAGGAGTATCGTGTCTTGTTTTGTAATCGAGCTCTGCTCTATTGGAGGTTGCCCCCTCGAAGAGGCCTGTGAACATTTCTCTCTGAATAATAAAATCATTGCTATTCTGTGCTCTAGGTATATTTCTTCGCATATTCTGTGTTCTCGGTATCTTTTCTTCGCAAATTCTATGTTTGGGTATTACTTTGCAGGTTAAGAGCATAACATTGAAGGCTCCAATGATGGAGAAAAAACCCTTTCTTTGCAAAGGGCAAGTTTAGAGTATTCCTAATGCTAACATGCTAGGAAAAAACTAGGCTAAATCGTTAAAATGACTATTATCATAAGAAACCATTGCCTCTAGGTTGCATGTGGTTCTATGTAAGGAAAAATTGGGCATAAATAATGGAATTCAATAATGGATTGAGGGATTTATAGAGGTCTTGTAGAAGATGATTGGGTATCATCCTTATTGGTAGTTTCAATATTAGGCATTCCATGTGATTAAGTGTGCATAATTTGGAATTATACATCAATGGAGTTCATATATGTGTGTGTGTGTGTGTATGTATGGGAAAAAGGATCTTCAACTTGCAAGGAACTAGAATAAGAATGAGATGTAGAGGCATCTTGATCATGGGTGACTAAATTTTTTTGGGGGGAGGCATTTAGAAATACCCTAAATAGTTTAGTTTTTTCATTGCCATGTGGGTGTTGAACATTCTTAGGTGTGTGATTTTTCTTATGGGTACCTTGTAAGTCCTGCATACATTGAACCTTGACAATTTGAAAACAAAGTTAAGTGTTGTAGGGTAAAAGAATAGGTATTGTGATAATTAACCTAGGAATATTAGGGGTGTACATGATGGAGGTCCCAACTACTTCAAGTGGTGGAAATAAAAAGGAAAAATATTTTATAGGATTCTATAAAAGAGCAGGCCTACTAGCAGGTGGTTCTTTTGTCACTTGTTGATGATGGAGATAATGCAGAGAGAATGGGGGGGTTCCTAAGGGGGGCCAAGGTTGGATTCTGAGTTAGGGGAAGACATCTTTGATGAGAGGGAAAATTTTTGGATAAAAGAGGAGATGGTGCAAATGAAAGATGATCCCACATAGTTAAATTAAGGAGGAGCGTCATAATAATATCCAATTAACAAAAAAACTTTGAATACTTTAGAGCCCATCTCCACAAAATATGGGAGTGGATGAGTTCCGTCAATTTTGTGTCAAATATGGTCAAGATTAGAAGGCATGGTGGTTTCATGATATGTAAGCTACTTATGGGTGATTAATTTTCATTTTGGAGTTGCATGGTGTAGAACACTAATGAGGTAACTGTTAATACCTTTATAAGCCCCTTGTTAACCCTTAAACCCTTTATTAGTTTGTAGGTATTGAGTGATTACAATTATATTTTTATATTGTTATGTAGGATAGAACCTTTCAAGGTCCCATTTTATTATAATTATACAATTTGTCTCCAATACACACACAAACACACATAAGACCTAGTCTTATGATCATCAAATTTTGTCTTCTACATGGTATTCATTGTAAAATGAGGTTTTCCCATCGAACATGACTATAATTATTGGTAATTTATCATTTTTAAGGTGCAAGGTTCATAACAATAACCATCTTCATTACATACATAATTGTACTCAAGTAAGATGTTGTAATTGAGTGGGGCATGCATGAGTTCAATGTTAATCAAGATGTTTTTATTTATGAGTTCAAAGATAACATTATAAAAAGGCCTCTATAATTAGGAAGGTTGTATATCATAGGTGTGAAGAGTTATGGTGGAAAGGATTAATTCCTTGGTGTGGCAAGGGAGGAGGGTGGGGTGTTGCGAATTCTTGAAGCCAAGGAAGACATGACATAGGTGGAAGCACATTTGTCCACTATACAACAATGAATAATGAGTTTTTTCAAATATGAATAGAATCTAGAATGTGATGAAAGTGAGAATCTTAGGCTATACTTTGTCCAAATTAAATGTCATTAACTAAGAATCCAAAGGATCGAGGGCTCCAAGGGTGGAGAAAAAATATTTCTTTGCAAAGGGAAAGATTGCAGTGCCTCTAGTGCTAATATGTTAGAAAAGCACTAGGCCAAATCATTAAAAAAACTATTATTATGGGAAACCCTTGTTTGTGGGTTGCATGTGGTCCTATGTAAGGAAAAATTGGGCATAGAAGGATAGAATTTAATAATTGATTGAGGGATTTGTAGCTCAGGTCTTCTAGAGGAAGATTCAATTTCTTTCTAATGTGTAGGTTCAAGGTTAGGCATTCCATGTGCTTAAGTGTGCATGATTTGGAATTATATGTCAATGGAGTTCATGTATATGTGTTCGAACAAGGATCTCCAACTTGTAAGGAACTAGAATAAGAAGAGGGCATAGAGACATCTTGATCATGGGTGACAAAAGACTGTTGAGGGAAGGTCTTTGAAAACATCCTAAAAAGTTGAGGGTTAGAGTTTCCATATGGCTATTGAGCATTCTTAAATGTATAATTCTTATTTGGGGTACCTTGTAGGTATCACATACATTGAATCTCAATAATTTAAGAATAATGTTAGGTCTAATAGCCATATATATGAAAAATAACATAATGATGACCAATCTATAAGGGTACCTTGTATGTGTCTCACATACATTGAATCTCAAGAATTTAAAAATTATGTTAGGTGTAATGGCCATATATATTAAAATTAACATAATGATGACCAATCTATAACTAGTTGGTACAATTGTGACATTGTTAATCTCAAGGGGTTTGGTTTGGTTATGGATAAATGATAAAGGACAAAATGAAACTTTTGATACAAGATACTCATGAGAAATAATAAGTTTAAAATATTAACTGGAATATGAAAACTAAACTCCAATGCAACTATTTTAACCAAGTCAATATTCAAATTTTCCATTATTCAAATAAATTTGACTAAGGTTTAAAATGTTGACTGGAATATGAAAACTAGATTCCATTAAAATGTTACCTGAAATATGAAAACTAGACTCCAAATCAAATATTCTAACCAAGTCAATGTTCAAATTTTCCAAATTTTCCAGTATTCAAATAAATATGACTAATACATATACATGTAATGGCTTTTCGAATCTTCATTTTTCCATTTAAATACAATGACTTCGCCTTTAATGTGCATATTTATGCATGTTCAAAAAATGTCCAGTTTATAAAATACCAACCTTATTTTGATTTTAAAATGGTGTTCAAATAAAATATTTCGAAACTCGTTTGTACTTGTAAATATTTTAACGGATTACAACTTAAAACTCAACATTTTTCATCATTATAGAATAAATTATGTATAATGATCGCTCGATGAAGTGCGTGATGATGCTGAAAATTTTTAAGATAGTTGGTGAGAGACGTTAACGGAAATATTTAATTAATATTATTCAAAGTTTTCAATAATTCAAAGTTACTATTTAGTCAAGATTCTAACACATAAATATTTAAATCAGATCATGTCGTGCTTGAGTCGGTGAAAATGAAGTGTGGAAGTGTGTTAAATATATAATAACGCAATTATACTATTCAAAATTTTCAATAATTCATCGTTACTATTTTTTACGAAATGGTTGATGACTTTCGGAAATATTTAAATGATTTAGTCACGATTCTAACGCACATAAATATTTAAACAAATTAATTAAGGGGATTGTTAAGGTCATGTCAGGCTTGCCTAAAGTAGTATCTAAATGACTTAGTTAAAAAGAAGTGTGTTAAATATATAATATGTTGATTTTTTTTTGGGTTGAAAGGGGTTTTATAGCTGTATAGCTGTATAACTTAGTATGAAAGATGATGTAACTTAATGTTATATTGTGTCTACTAACTCTAACTAGCTGTCTGTTAACCTTCTTAAGGTTGTACTTGGCAAGTTGGATTCTTGAGTTTCACTCTCGAACTCCCTAATCATGGATCTCCCGAATTCAATTACTGAACCTCACGAGAAGATCACTCCCACGAAAAAAACACTCTCACATCTTCAACAAATAAGAAATTTTTCCTTAAATCCACAAGTGCCAAATTATCTCGACAACCATCTATATTAAGCTTTTACCTACACTGTTTTTCTTCTATAAATGTTTTCAAACCATTAAACCAATTTGTTGACTTCTTTCTCTAATTCTGAACATTCCTCATCATTTATCTCCCTAATATATTATACACGTTCTAAAAAAAAGCACCTCTTTGGGCATCCATACTTGTTATTGGGTTGTCGAGAGGCTGGAACATGTATGTCACCGCAGATTTCATTTTATTTTATTGCAAATACTTTCCCATGGCGATATAAATTTTGAAATCTTCAAGGCTACAACATAATTTAAATCATGGCTCGTTGGATCAAAAATTGCACGCAGGTTCTGGACAATTCATGAACATAAATGCAGTTCCGACATGGGCTTTGCTCAGTATGAAGGGGTCGCATTACTGGATGACCAGATCCTAGCTCTGCAAGTAGCTCAATTCTTCACAGTTGCAATTTGAGTGGATTAATTCCTCACAACTTCTGACGATGACTGAACAATTCACACAACAAACATTCAACTATGAGGAATATCAATCAATTTCCAAATCCTCTTAAAGTTCATGAACCTTTGTGCTTTGACATGGAATGTTGGGTTGTTTCAGAAGGCTCTAGGTACATTGAGAACATGGGTGACTACAAAATTTGAGGAAAGTTTGAGCCTTCATCAGTGCAATATTAAAAATATGGGTGCCTCATGAGCACCGAGGAATGTTCGAGTCCTCATCAATGCAAAAGTAAAAGATCAATTATATGTCACTACACTCCTGAAGTTTCATGAAATTTTGAACTTTGACATGGAATGTCGAGTTAATTCACATGGCTCTGTAATTGTTCAACAAATTGAATTGTTGGTTCTTTTTACTGCAATGTTTCTGTATTTTCTCACGTAATTGGTCGTCTAATACTGCAGACTAAGCTGTAACAATGCTGTATACACACCACAATTTGGGAATGAATTAGTGTTTTGGACATCAATCTAAATTGTTCTTCAAATATATTCTCAAATGTTAGATCTGTTATATGATCAAAACAAATCTAATTTTATTTACGATGTTCATATTTAAGAAACCTTTCATCACTGATCAAGTTATGCTTCTCCAAGCCAAGCTCTGCTATATGTCCTGCAATTTGACAAAACCTGCAAACTGTGTGACATTTTCTCCCTTTTCTCATTTCGCCAGAGTGACAAAGCCCTTTAATACAATAATATTAATTATAATTTACTAAACAATACTCTTAAATAAACCAATTTTACTTTTTTTTAATATTAATGTATCATTTTTATAAACACTTTCAATGTACTTTTTAAGGATAGTTACTATCATATGAGAAATCTTCTCTTAAATAAACAAATTTTGCCTTTTTTAATATTAATTTATCATTTTTATAAACACTTTCACTTTACTTTTGAAAGATAGTTACAATCGTATGAGAAATCTTCACTGTTAACAGATCCCCTTTTAGCATCAACATTCATCATCATTCAAGTTTTGGCAACCTTGAATTTAGCCTTCCCACTATGGCCCATTGTGATTTGTTGGGCTGCAATATTAGCAACCTTTCACTGTTCACAAGTCATTTTTTTCCCATTTTATAAATGTTTGAGATTCAAATGCTTCTCTCTGTAAATACTTTGAATTTAGCCTTGCCTTTTTATGCCTCACTGTCACTTTTTTCCCATTTTATAAATGTTTGAGACTCAAATGCTTCTCTCTGTAAATACTTTGAATTTAGCCTTGCCTTTTTATGCCTCACTGTGGTTTATTGGGCTACTGCAATATTTACTATCACATGGAAAGCCTTTCACCGTTCACAAATCGATAAAGTGGAAACGAAGTCGATATGACTTTTTTTTTAAATGTGGTACATCATGTGTAAACAAAGTCAATAGAAGAAAAAAGGGATCGGATTTGTAATATAGAGTTACCATTACATTGAATATTATTAAAAGAAGAAAAGATAATTCAGCACACTAGCTGAGATATCTCTCCCTTCAAAATGGGGTCACATTTCATCATTTCTAGTTTATGGTGAAAAAAAGCAGGTCCTCAGACGCTATTTTGAAGCCATTTTACAAATTATTAGAATCATATGATTGTTTAGACCATCTTTTACAAGCATGTTTACTCAGCTTTCATGTGTAAATCTCATCAAGGTCTCTGGTGCTCGGAAGAGTATGTCTCAAGCTTTTTAGTAAATTTCTCAAATTCAAAATTATCTTTATCAATCACAGCAGCTTAGGTTTTTGTATACCTTAATCTTTGATAACTCAACTGTGTCATTTGACTGTAGCCCTTGCTCTGTATAACCATTCACAGCTGAGCATCCATTTACTAAACACCATGACAGATGACTGTTTAGTTAAAATTCTCAAATAGTTGGATTCATTGTGCAAAATTAGGGTAGAGAACCATACTGTTCTTTCATATATCGTACACTGAGAAAAGACTTGAAACCATACTATAAATCACCATGGTCAATTTATCATTTTTCTAAAAATAAAGATCAGAATCTTGATTTTACATGCTTCATATGTATAAGTTATCTTATTAGAAGAAAAGGAAATAAATTTGAAAAAAGAAAGTGAAAACGGAAGTACTCGTTCATCCACTCCCAACTGCAAGAAGATCCAAAAACATATTTTGAATAAACAGGATGAATTTGCAGGTTGCCTGAATGAAAAAATCGGTAACATATGATCTATTGAGCTTCAATTTTTGTCATACTGGGATGCAAATTGTGCATGCCACCTATGTCGGAGTTTGCAGGAACTTTGCATGAGCATTCCGGAGAAAATTCAGGGGCTCTTTTTCCCAAAAAAATATTTTACCACAGACCATTATCAAGCACTGTCTACAAAACTGTAAGTAAATATAATTACATTATCTGGACTCTGCCCAATCCTATACACTGCAAAAAGGTTCCAGAAATTGGAAACACTTTCAGCAAAATGGAGAAATGGCTCCACTAAAAAGTTGAAAACTCATTGTCCTGCTGTTATTTGGCTTACTATGCCTTTTTCCGCAAGGACACGAGTATAATACAATGAAATTGCATGGCCTTTTCAACCCCTTCTGTTGCCAGCACAGCTCTCAACGCCATAACGAGCTAGTAATTGAACAAGTTTGTCTCTAGATAGAGGCTGCAAAGGGGAAAGAAAATTTAGGAACAAAAATAACTCAGAAATAATGCACAGCATCGGAAGGAAAAATCAGGCCTGAAGAATATGTTGGACAGGTAATACATACCTTTGTCTGAAAATCATCCACACCAGCCTCAAAGAAGAGGTCTTTATCAGATTGCAAAGCATTTCCAGTGAGTGCAATAATTGGTGTCTTAACTCCCATGGATCTTAATTGTCTTGTAGCCTGACATAAAAGCCAGTCTTTTCCAGGGTAAGAATGAATCGAAATGTGAACCCACAATAAAAAGTATTGTGCTATATGAGAACAGAGATGATTAAATTAAAAAATCACAACCAGCCAAAATGAAAAAAACCTACAGACACTCGGCGAATTTGTCTCAAGGGTTTTACAATGAAAATAACAGCAACAAAATGCGGGCTCTTCAAAACAGGGGGTTTATTGTCATGTAAACCATGGCGATTGTTCCAGTGTCAAGTCCACTTGTCTGCACGCCCAAAATCTATCTGTCAATTTAATTGTTGAGGATACTCGGTGTCCTCAAGGGTTTTACAATGAAAATAACAGCAACCAGAACCTGATGATTTTACATATCAGGGAATTTCGATTTCGCATTGAAGGGAATTTCAATTAACAGAGTCGGAGGTTCGTCCGAATTGTACCTGGGTGGCGAGCTGCAGAGTTTAGGAATTGCAGAGCGGGAGGCGCCGAGTCGAGGAGGAAGCGCAATTCCTCATTTCGAATTTCCAATGGCAATAACTCTCTAGCTCGGACCCGATCTGTCAGGGGATGTCCGATCTGTCAGGGGATGTCAGGATTGCCAGCCCCGATCGGATCTTTTGTCAGGGAATGTCAGGATTGCCAGGGGAGGGTGGCGGAGAAGGAGGGTGGCAGAGCTAAGGGAGGGTGGCGGAGGGCGGAGGGATTGCCGGTGGTCGGAGCCGGACGATTTTCGGTGGCCATTCTACCGCCTAAATAGACTACTCCTTTTAGTGCAAGTCATAATAAATTATTTCAATGTCAATATTAAATAGCATAATTTTTTATCAATTTTATATAGAGAAAAATAAAATAATTTAAAGTAATAAATTTTTTATATTTTTATTTTTTATTGTTAAGGAAACATTTAATTTATTTTATTTTTAATATGGAAATGATCTGTAACATTTAAAAAATATTAATAATAAAAAAAAGTTTAATATGGATTCTAAATCAAATATTTTAATATGTATGTTGAGTAAAAGATTTTAAAGTCAAAAGAGAGAGAATGAGCCAAAAAAATCTTATTCCATCAATAAATGTTTTCTAAATCAAAATATAAGCGAGATTTGTAATTACTTTAATATTTAACACATGCAACATTATATATATATATATATATATATATATATATATATATATATATATATTAAGGTCACGGCCAAGCCAGACACCAAATTTGTGTATGAGACCCCCTTGTTTGTGGGATAAGGGATGGCCAAGCCAGACACCAAATTTGTGTATGGGACCCCCTTGTTTGTGGGACAAGGAACAACCCAGCCAGATACCAAATTTGTGTATGAGACCCCCTTTTGTATTAGACCCCTTGTTTGTGGAACAAGGGACGACCAAGCTAGACACCAAATTTGTGTATGAGACCCCTTTGTTTGTGGACCTTAGGGAAGGGCGAAGCCAAACACTAAATTTGTGTATGAGACCCCTTGTTTGTGGAACAAGGGACGGCCAAGCGAGACACAAAATTTGTGTTTGAGACCCCCTTGTTTGTGGACCTTAGGGCAGCGATTTAACTATTAAATCTACGAAGGAATACATACTCTACCCCCTCTGGTTTTGAACATGTAACCTCTTAGGAGGAAACACGTGCTTTAAGCCCACTCAAGCTGTAATATGTAGACATATAATATTTGTTAGTCACAATGATTCATATTCATATTCCGATACACGTGGAAAAATTCCACTCTTCAAGTTGATGAAGTTGTTTCTTCTACAGCAATAAATCACCTGTAAATCTTTACTTCAATTTTTCTTTCCGGCCACTCCAAACGCATGCAACGTTAATCCCTCCACTATTAACAACCAAAAAAAGTACAACACACCATAACTATCTACATATTTACAAAAAATTATCTTTACAGTCTCTCACATGGTTTTCACAGATACATGGGCCTCCCTTAAGTAGTGAACCCAGAGCTATTGGTTTTGATACCAAGTAGAGAAACTAGTTTGCACACCAAAATTTACTTTATATTATATTAATCATACACATAAATATATTAATCATTGGTTGAAAAGAAAATTCTGTCTTAATTATACAATCAATAAGTTGAAAAAATATCTCAACCAAATACTAAAGTAGGAATTATATTAGTTGGACCAGATCTCTCAAATCCAACTAATTAACACTTATACAACTCACACAACAATAACATTTAACGATGAGGAATATCACTCAAGATCCACTTTACAAGTAGGGGTTGAATTCCAAATATTTTAGTGCAAGCCATACATAAATTATTTCAATGTCCATATTAAATAGCATAATTTTTTTTATCAATTTTATATATAGAAAACTAAAATAATTTAAATTAATAAATTTTTTATATTTTTGCTTTTTATTGTCAAGGAAACATGTAATTTATTTTATTTTTAATATGGAAATGATATGTAACATTTAAAAAATATTAATAACAAAAAAAGTTTAATATGGATTATAAATCAAATATTTTAATATGCATGTTCAGTAAAAGATTTTAACGTCAAAATAGAGAGAAAGAGTTATTATTCCATCAATAAGTGTTTTCTAAATCAAAATATAAGGGAGATTTGTAATTACTTTAAAATTTAACACATGTAACATCTAATATATATATATATATATATGGTCACGACCAAGCCAGACAGCAAATTTGTGTATGAGACAACCTCGTTTGATGTATGAAACCCCCTGATTTGTGTATGAGACCCCCTTGTTAGTGGGACAAGGGACGACCAAGCCAGACACCAGTATGAGACCCCCTTGTTTGTGGGACAAGAGATGGCCAAGCCAAACACCAAATTTGTGTATGAGACCCCCTTGTTTGTGAGACAAGGGATAGCCAAGCCAGAAACCAAATTTGTGTATGAGACCCCCTTGTTCGTGGGACAAGGGATAGCCAAGCCAGACACCAAATTTGTGTATGAGACCCCCTTGTTAGTGGGACAAGGGACGGCCAAGCCAGACACCAAATTTGTGTATGAAATCTCCTTGTTTGTGGGACAAGAGATGGCCAAGCCAGACACCAAATTTGTGTATGAGACCCCCTTGTTTGTGAGACAAGAGACAGCCAACCCAGACACCAAATTTGTGTATGAGACCCCCTTGTTCATGGGACAAGGGACGGCCAAGCCAGACACCAAATTTGTGTATGAGACCCCCTTGTTTGTGGGACAAGGGGCCGACCTTCGCGCAACGATTTGACTGTTAAGTCCACAAAGGCATACATACTCCACCTCCCTCTAGTTTTGAACCTATGACCTCTTAGGAAGAAACACATGCTCTTAACCATTAGGCCCACTCAAACTGTAATATGTGGACATATAATATTTGTTAGTCACAGTGATTCATATTCGGATACATGTGGAAAAATTTGAAAGAAAATAAAATGACCACTTAAACTGGACAATTTGAAAGAAAGCTATAAATGTAGTAAATGAATAGAAGAGAGTTTAGTTTCAAGAATCTTTAATGGGAGAAACGAAGTTTCATCTCCAAATCTAAAACATAGAAGGTTTAATCTAGGTTTAAAACAAAAACGAGTTTTGACACTAATGAGCTAAGAAGAAGAGAGCAAATACCAACTCATACTCCATAAAATGTGAGAATGTTTTGTAGTCTAATCATGCTTAATCTGAATAATATCATTCGTGGAGAGACTAAGACATCCAAATCATAATTCACAAATTAAAAAATTAACATATTGTTCAATAAAAGAATTAGATTTCATCCATTTTATTTAGTGATTAACTAAGAACTATTTTTCTCATAGTTATATATTAAGAAATTATCTAGTTTTTACTCTTTGTTTGAGAGAACAGGTTTTGTATAAGATTTTTTTTTTTTTTTGAGATAAGAGGGTGCTAAATTCTATGATGATGTAAAAATTCTATTCTTTTTGGATTTTAACTTATGATCATTTACAAGGAAACACAATATCTTAATTATTATGCTTACTCAAACTATATTTATCCACCAAGGTACAAAATATTTTTCCATCTTCAAAAAAATATAATATTTAAAAGTTAAAGTTTCCCCTTTTAAATTAGAATGAGAGGGATATTGGAAACATAGTAACTATGTGAAGCATTGGAAGGAAAAATATATGAAAGCACCTTCCAAACCTTTTTTGTTGATATCTATGTGAAACAATATATTTATATAAGAAATATATGTCACGTCACTCATTTGATCGTGTGAACTATATATTCATCTTTAGTTATTATATTAATAGGTATGTCTATTTTAGAATATGACTCCTAGATATTTAATTTAACTATCAATAATTGTTGGGTGGATTGTAGGGATTTAACCTCCATACAATATTCTAGAATATTCTTATAGTATTTAGGGATCAAAGGTTGAAATTTATCTCCCTTTCTACTCTTTTAATTAAATTGAATAACTAAAAAAATGTCATATAAAATGAATCATGGTTTTTTTTTACATGTCCTATTGATAAGCCATGGTATTGGTCCATTATATTCCAACAAAGCCTATTTATAGGCTAAGCATATTGTGGGAGTGAATCTTTTTGTTACATGTTTGTTCGTTTGTTTGTTTTTGTTTATTTGTTTGTTTGTTTTTTGTTTGTTTTTTTTTTTTTTTCAATTTATATATGTTTAACTTATATATTAATTTCTTTTTAATTATTAATATAATAGCTTAAAATAAAGTTATAATTTAGTTAATTTTTATAATTTTTAAAAATTTTGGCAATGTGAGATGTATCATGAAGTAAGTGTTTTGATGTTTATTATGGATTGATGTCTTTGGACACTTACCATCCATTTAATTTGTATATTTGCACTAATTTATGTATGTTCATTCCTATAGTACATATAAAACTTACATTCACAATTATTTCTCTTATAATCTTTTAGTTAAATTATTAGTTAAAAAATGTTTAAAGAAAAAGATTAAGATTTTGAATATAAATATTAAAATAGTTTTATTTATAATTAATATAATTTTTTTTTTTTTTAAATAATATATATGTGTATGTGTGGATGGAAAATTTATCTTAACTATTTCAAACCAATAGTGAAGACAATTATTTCGGGTTTGCTATTCTTAAATGTAAATTGACTTGTCACTATTATTCAAGGATTACCAATTAATAATCTATATGAAGACAAAGTCTCTCTCTTACTATATAATTTTGAGTCTTAGTTCATTACCCTTTTTTCTTACATCCAAAAAAATATAAATTTTTTAAATACCCTATCTATAAAATATAAATTAAAAAAATTATTCAACTCAATTAATAATCTAAATAGTCACCCGGATGCGGGTGGAACCCAAGATCATTAATGGCCACCATTCGGATTGTCGGCGCTAGGACCTGCCAGGCGGTGGGTTGCGCTCTGCTCCAAGCTCATCTTAGATGAAACCTGGAAAACGAGCATGCTGCAATAAATGGCCCTTCAGGCCGAGATTTGGAAGCAGATGATATTCATATGGCGCCTCTCGAACCCTCTGTTCATCCCTCGTTCCTTAGCTTCTGTCCACCTGAGGCTGGAATTTCTTGCAGTAGAATAGCCACAGGGAGAAGATGTTGGCTCCTCTACTGTATTGATCTCAGAAATGGGCACCATTACTCCCACTCCAGGGACTGCCCTTTAAATCCTGCTCAGGAACCCTGTATTCACATCCCGTTCTCCCTCTCGTCCACTTGTCCAGCTAATTTGCACTCCAACCTCACTAGTATAGTATGTCACCGCATGAGGAGTCGCAGAGGAGGAACCTGAGGAGGTAGCGCTCGCCCTCAGGCAGCGCAGAGCTCGGCTCCTGCCTCTCCCCCTCAACACCATGAAAACTCGCCTCCCCCCAGGTCGTCGCATAGCCACTATCCCCATATGCACAGTGGGCGGGGGCAAGGGTTGGCCTCAATGGCTTCGCACAACGATATTAGGCTCCATATTGCAATTTCTCCTCTACGTCCAGGCTCTGTTCCTCACTCGACCCAATTCAGGTTCCAGAGTAGTCTGAATAGACCCATTATAACTGCCAATGTGACTATCGTTTTCTCTAAAGAAGATGAGCAGAACAATGATCAAGCGAGGAATTCTGAAGAGCACTCTCAGGAGGTGAGAAATCCGGAAATGGGTATGGGTTCTAAGAAAAAGTCGAAGGATGATTGCAGGGGTGCAAGCCATAGCAGACTGCATGTTGGAGAAGTTCACGCAGGTGACATTCAACGAGCTGGTGGCAGCTCTGCAGGAGCTGCAATAACGATAAGGTTCGCTGGCAGTTTGAGCAGCACCCAGCATGCAAGGGGACCTCCAGGTGGTGCAGCGAAAGGCGACGTGGCAGAGAAGGATGAAGATTGAGACCAATATACCTACCTCATTGTCGAGGAGACACCTGACGAGGATGACAACAAATGATGCCACGTGGCATCCATTGCCACCCACTAGCCAACTCAGCCTTCTGCTGCTGACGGGTTGGTCTAGTCATTTGATGTTTTTGCTGTTTGATTGTCTGATTAGAGGGTTTGTTGTTCTGTTGTCGAGTTCGGTGGTGCTGAGTTGTATCTTTTTCTGGGTTTTGCCTCAAAACATTGATCCAAGACCTATGTATGGGTTTCCTTTGGTGACAGTCCCGAGATATACGTTTGATCTTTTTGCGATGTCAAACTGGTTTCCCCAATCTGGGACAGTTTCGCCTTTCTTGATGAACTCTAGCAACAATGGTTGAGGTGGGGCCTCGGTGTAATTTTATTTTTTATTTTTATTAATAAAATTAGCCCGAGGAAAAAAAAAATTCTAAATAGTGAACTCAATCTCTATCCCACCCGGCTCTTTCACACGTAAGTATATACTGATAGAAACAGCTAAAATCACACAATCACAGAAACTCAATCATATATTATGCACAAATGGTGTATGTGCAAACACACTCACACACACGATTACATTCAGATTACTCTATTAAATAGAGTTTTGAAGATCTAACTTATTCCTAAATTAGATAGAGAGGTTGAGAGAATTTCTCAACCATCACAAACCAACTTCTTAAATATGGAATGTAAGCATTAATTCCAACATCCCCCCTTAATGATTACATTACATGAAAATAACAAAATAATCAAGCTTATCAGTAGATGCTCCATCAAGTTGCCTCATAACCCTCGGAAAGGTGTAGTTGGCAAGTTGGATTCCCGAGTTCCCTTCCTCAACTCCCGAATCAAGGACCTCCCGAAGTCAATTACTGGACAGCATCCCAATCTGTCGCATAACCTCATTAGGAAACCACCACGTCTACCACTAATGAGGGATCCTTCCCTAGATCCGCAACTGCCATACTATCTGGACAACCATCCATATTGAGCCTTACTACTACTTCTTGATTTCTTCAAAACATTTTATAATAATGGAAATTAAACTAATATAATCACAAATGTATTTTCCATCTGTTCTCTGTCCGGCGTTGTAATTGAAAAAGTAACTGGCATTGTCCACCCAAACTGACGTTCTCTGAATTTAAGGACAAACACCACTCTGTAGTTGGTATCCGGAGACAAAAGCCTGCAGTCGATTTGACCACGGACCTTCAACCACGAAACCACTGTTAATTCCGCAAGCACCTCGAATCTGGAGTCGTGTCCGTCTCCACGAGCAAAACGCCAATATCGTTCGTCGTCGCCCCAAATGATAGTTAAGGCTCTTGCAGATAACATGTAACCCAATTTCTCCTTCTATTTTCTCCCCTGCATCGAGTGCACAAGAACACTTCGATCAAGAACAATTCGCTGCCCAATGTCGAATTCAGTGGCTGCAACACCTACAGGAAGCGCAACCCACTCACCTCGAGACCCAAATCGACTTCGGTCACAACCAAGTTCCAAATTAAAAAAACGGTCCACAGTGCCAAAAATTCATTCTCTTCCGCTGCAACTTGGCACAAACTTCACAAGCCGCTCTGTTTTTTTTTTAATAGGCCATGGGCAAAACTAACATGCACTTTCCAGTCTTGAAGTTTGTATAGAGTGAGCTTGGTCTCCTTTTAACACCAGACAAAGGATCAGGCTGTGATCACAAACAAACAGACATGCGGGCAGAACATGCATGCCTCTCTCTCCCCACTAGTAGGCGGCTCATATCCCAGAAATGCGCAGAGAGAGCGACTGTTCAAGTTGAGTAATGGGCTTCAGAATCGGTTCTCTTCACCACACCAGTCTTCAGCACTGGCAAAAAACTATTGCCACTGAGCCTCACTAACCACTGTGCACATCCACCAAATGACTAAAAAAACACATAGGATGATACCTTGACTCCCGCTAGCTCCTTTCTCATACAAAATCTCTACATATATTTAGCGCAGAACCTAGGCTACCAAACACGGAGGGGTGTCAGATCAGATGCTCACTCTAGGGAAGGAATTTGTTCCAGAGATCGTCCGAATAGGACACAGATTTGAAGAGCTTGGAGACAACTGACAGTCTGCTAATGTCGCGCGGCATAGTAAAGGAGAAAAATGGCAGATATACAGCTCTCTGGCAGGTCCAGCATACCTGTCTCGCGTTTGCGTTCAGCACCGGGCATTAAAAGACAGAAATAAAAACAACGTCGATTATGATGGACAAACACAAAAAAAATGGATTTGGACTCACAATACACAGGCCTCTGATCCTGTGCTCTGATACCATGATAGAAACAGCTAAAATCACACAATCACAGAAACTCAATCATATATTATGCACAAATGGTGTATGTGCAAACACACTCACACACACGATTACATTCAGATTACTCTATTAAATAGAGTTTTTGAGATCTAACTTATTCCTAAATTAGATAGAGAGGTTGAGAGAATTTCTCAACCATCACAAACCAACTTCTTAAATATGGAATGTAAGCATTAATTCCAACATATACCACCTTTAAAACTTTACCCATAACTTATGTATAACCTTAAGGTATTATACGTATCCATTCATCCAATTAATACAAATTCCATTTGTATTAAAATGAAATAGGGAAGTGGTGGCATCCATATTAAATGAAATGGGCAACTCGTTGCATACATGGAGTAAACATGTGTTCTTTTTTCCATCACATTATACATGTATTGAAAATGGTTGTAAGTTCAATTTTTCTTTTTCTTTTTTAATTTATATAAGTTGGGTTGAAGTTATTATTAATGTTGATTTAATTTAATTTTGGATGAGAGGTCAAATATTTTTATAAGCAATTTTTTTCAATTTTTTTATTAAAAGAAATATTTTTAAAGATTTAATTTCTCTAGAATAAAGTTATAATTAATATGGATTTAAGCTTTTTCATATGTCAGATATCAATTTAAAGTACAAAGGGTAGTAACTCACCCTTTAGAGTACATGCCAGTAAGCAACCAACAAGGAATTCAGACACCAACAGAGAGCTAGACAAAGACACCAACAAGGTATGGTGTTCCCCAATAAATTACATCTCTCTCATATTAAAAAGATATTATTAATTAAAAAAATCAATTGTTTTTATTTTAAATAGATAGATAGAAAGAAATTTGATATCAAAATATTTTATTAAAGCTAGAATCAACAATGGACATTGAAATTTATGGTTCATATGGATTTTTTTACTAACTATATATATACCCACACCATTTGTCAACTTTATGTTAAATATTTGTTCGATAAAATTGACTCAATGAAAGAATCAAAGATGTTAGGTGGACAATGGTCGTTTTTGAGCCCATGGTATTACATGTAGTTAAAAATTTTAAAAGATTTGGGGATTTTCCATTATAATGAATCAAATTTGAGCAAGCAGAATGCTCACTTGACTAAGGTCATAGTGTTGGTTGGGTTGGCTACTTTTAAGCCAAAAAAAATTGATCTATTATTAAGTTGGATTTTCCATGGTAAATCATGTGTACATGGTTTACGTGTGTGTATCACATCTAATTGAAGGGTTATAAAGGAGAAATTTCTACTTGGTGAAGAGAGAACTATAGCATTTGGTCAAGCCACAAAGGGGCAAGGTGTAGTGTATAAACCCAGAGATGACATGACATTGTTAGTTTAATATGTAAATGCAAAGGGAATGACCAAAGTCAACCTAAACCAAAACTAAAACTAGATTAGAATGTTAGTTGTGATGAAGTAGCATGAGGAGATTTCCTAGTGTGAGAAGGTGCACTAAAGTCATAGAATGGAAGCATAAGTGTTGGGATAGAAATAACATAAAGAAATTGCTTTTGAGATGAAAATTTTCTAAACTACATGTAAATGGGCATATGATTGTAAGATATGGTAAGACACATGTAGCCTAGTACCTAGAATGATAGGGGGCATGTAGGTTTTCTGGATTGGACCTAAAGAATTCCCCCATTGAAGTTTGAAGAGGGGATTGTTAGATAAACTTGACTGAGTGAAAAGTCAAGGTTGTTAGATGAACAATGTGGTTTTGGGAACCTAGTATTGGTAGCCCATGATATTGAGCCGATGGTATTACATGTAGTTAAAGTCTGTAAAAGACTTGAAGATTTTCCAGTTAAGCAAGTGGAAGTGATGCAAACGATATTTGGGGTCTGTCATATTCAATACTTTTACTAGTTCAATCTTGGGACTTGTGGGTTATGATTCCACAAACTCAACTCATTTTCGCTTCCACTACAAAAACTGAACAACCCTGTGGTCTACATGTAACGTTAATTCATCAGATGAATTCAACGAATCTATGCATCAAGCCATCAATGCATTAAATCACCATGCACAAAAGAAAAATACATAAACTAGGCCTTAAAATTAATTTAATTTCTATTCTATTACATGGCACCTAGGGGGATCTAATATTCATCCAATTATCCGCCTCTTTTCAATGCCTAAAGGATGCAATTTATAGAGGAAATTAAAATATTTTGGATCATTTCAAGATCCATGATCTTCTCCATAAATCTCTCAACATGATTCTCTCCACAAAGCTCTCAACATGGATTTTTTCACAAAACTCTTAACAAATTTCAAAGATCCCTCATGGATCTGACTTTTCAACAAATCCCTTGCCTTTTGATGCACTTCTGCTCATTTTTCCCTTCTAGAAGTGGTTCTTGCTGATTTTTCAGAGGATAGGTCGATGCTCTTGCATCAAACTCCCAAGGTACAAAAATTTATGACCTCCTGGTCATATGCTTTCTGGTCTTCTCGTAGCAACTTCAACTCATGAGCTGCAACACGCCTTTGCAATAACAAGTCTCCAACTTGTTACACAATGTCTCACCAAACTTTCTCTTGAGTTTGGTCTTTTGGCATATTTTCGGTTCTCTTCTCTGGAACCCTACAAGCACTCTTTGCTCTAGGTTATTGCATATCTTTTCACCTTCCTCTTTTATCACCTACACAAAGAAAAAAAATCTCTTATCAGATATTTAATCAAATTGTACCTTCTTTCATTGCTTCTCATCTAATTACATGCAAGAATATTTTGTGCTCTAATACCAGTTTGATGCAAGCGATTTTTGGGGTCTGTAATTTTCAATCCTTATACTAGTTCGATCTTGGGACTTGTGGGTTATGATTCCACAAGATCAGCTCATCCTCGCTTCGACTGCAAAAACTAAATAACCCTATGGCCTACATGTAATGTTAATTCATCAAAGTTAAGGGATCTATGCATCAATCCATCAATGAATTAAATCACCTTGCATACAAACAAAATTACAAAAGCTAGGCCTTAAAATTAATTTAATTTATTTGCTATTACATGGCACCTCAGGGGTTCTAATATTCATCCAATTGACCACCTCTTTTCAATTCCCAAAGGCTACAATTTATAGAGGAAATTACAATATTGTGGGTCATTTCAAGATCCATGATCTTCTCCATAAAGCTCTAAACATGATCCTCTCCACAAAGCTCTCAACATTGATTTTTTTTTCACAAAGTTCTTAACATGGATTTTTTCACAAAGCTCTTAAAAAAATTCTAAGATCCCTCATGGATCTGATTTTTCAATCTTTTTAAGAAATCCCTTGACTTTTGATGCACCTTTTTCTCATTTTTTCGTTCTAGGAGTGGTTCTTTCTAATTTTTTAGAGGATGCGTCAATGCTCTTGCATCAGGAAGGCTTGCTTGATCAAGGCTATGGTGTTGGGAAAGTTTGTTGCTTTTAAGAAAAAAAAAATAGATCTATGATTAAGCTGGTATAGCTGGATAAATCATGTGATGGTTTATGTGTGTGTTTCTTTATGATTATTTTTTCCTTGCATTAATTTTTTTTATGAATAGTATTAAAAAAATTATACATCTCTCTCATATTGAATAGAATGTCAAAACTATGTCACCCTCTATATCATAACAAAGGGTACAGTATTCTTTATGGCTCAAGGGAATTCAACAAAATGACTCAAAGCCATTATAACAATATGCTCAATATGAGCTCATCGTGTCATTGTTCGAATTGAATCCAAGTGGCGAAGATAACAATTATTCCCCCCAACCACCAAACGTAAAGAGAATTGATATTTATAGATATATAAAGCCCTGAGGGTTAGCTCAATTGGTTATGTTCTCATACATAAGCACATTTTCTATTGAGAGGTCATAAGTTCATTTCTCATGGCACTCGCAAGGTCAGGTCGCCCCATTTTTGATGTTTGAGTTGGCGGCGGGAAGTGATCCCTTCGGGTGGATCTTCTTGGACTAATATGACCCTAAACCACACACACAAAGATGTGTGTGTAGATAAAAAATGTAAATTGAAATATTTTCTTTTAAATAATATTAATTTATTATTATTATTATTAATATTAATATTTTTAAATGTAATATTTTTATTTCATGTTGATCATTTAATAAATTACAAGTCTCTTTGGTTTGAGGTTGTAAAAATCACTTTTCAATATAGTCAGTTTTCCCTTTCCATGATCTCTTCAATCACAAAATTATAAATATGAGGGGAGAGTAGTGACATAAAGAAGATTGTGGGCATATATGGAATTCTCCTAATGACTTGCATCATTTGTCATTAAATTACCCAAGAAAGGCCAAAGGAACTACTAGATAGGTTTGAATCCAAGATCTTTATCCCCTAGTTTATTGTATTTTTGTCTCATAAAAGTTACAGAGTTACATAGTATCATATGCTCTAGGAAAATAGGTATTGGTATCAACTCACAAAAGCTAAAGACTACCATATGCTCTAAGCAAATAACTACTCAAATAAACTTGTTTGTAGAATTGTTCTATAATATAGTATATGGTTACTTACAAAAAAAATGTGGCTAAATTACTAAATCAATGAGCCATTATTACAAAAAAATAAAAAATATTACTATCAACTCAAGCATATTCAAAAACTATAAAGTTTTTCAAGCATTACATATCCATAATTTTTGATTTACAAAATGATGTATCTGGTGGCTACCTAAACATAATGCACCATAGCAATGATGCAACACTCTAACAACTATATTATGGTCTTGGTCTTAATAATACATGCAAAAATCATAGTTTACAATACTATTAGAGAAATAATCACAATATTCACTCCAATATTCACAATAGCATTAAACTCAAAGATTCTACATTCAAAAAATGGATGGTTAAACTAACCATACACAAAGATTCTACATTCAAAAACATGACCCAATGGTTAAACTAACCATACAATTAACAAGAAGCCAAATTTAATTGAAGCAATAGTTTTTCACATCACTATTTATAATTTATAAAACTGCATCAAATGAAAATAAACATATCAAGGAATATATACCTCACAACAATAACTTGTGCATGTTATACATTAAGTGTATATGTTTGTGTATATATATTACCCAATAGCTATATAAAACTATGTTAAATGAATAATAATGGACCACAAGTGTCACTAAATTCTCAACCTATCCCAATAAAATCATCTGCCTGACTTAATACACTCGACCAAATTGATAATTACATCGAAAGTGTTTTATAAGGGAGAGTAACTTGTGAACCCTTCATCGCTTGTCCATATCATAGGGAGAGAGGCCACGTGTCCACTATGTCATCGATGTGTTAGCAACGATCCATTAGTCACTTTGTCTCTAAAATTTCGTTGCAGGCATTGGAGGATTAAGGCAATGGCCATGCCAACTTTGTGAAGTTTCATGCTCCAATTTTTTTTTGATGTTAAACATTCATTATTTCCATGATTATCTATAGAATTTTCGTCAACCTATCATATTACCGAATATTGTCCATCGTGCTACTCCAACGCTGAGCCTGTGAGAAGAGTTGTTTTGTTTTCTAATCATACTTGTTAATTGTTTTCTAATCATACTGGTTAATTATGCAGCAGATCAAAGGTTAATTATTTTGGGGAGAAACAAAATTTTAATGTTTTATAGATTTATTTAAGTATAGATTTAATATGAATTTAAAGGGATTAAATTTTTTCAAGTGCAAAATACAATGTGTTATTTTTCATTGTTTAAATTATATTTTTGAATGTTAAATAGAGTATATATGACCAAATAATAAATTTAACCATAAAAATTATTTTTGTCATGATATATGCATAATTTTTTTAAATGATATATAATATATACATAATTTACATTAAAATATTTTACATCACATGTACATCGAGACATTTTATTGTGTAAATTAGAACTGTTTAATATTTTTATTATTATATTTTTAAGTATATTTCAATATTAATTCCTATTAAAATATTTTATTGACAACCCACATTGAATATTTTTATATACAATATTAAAATGTTTTATTTTAACAATTTTTTTATATATATAGATATATATGAAGTTGGTATCAACATAAATTAGTTAACATGGATCTTCAAGTAGTTTACATAAATTTTTTGTTGAAATATTTTTGAAAAGTATAAGATTTGAACATCTTACTCATACATGTCTTTTACTTCTATTCATTTTTTTATTATAGGTGACAATATTTTTCTATATAGAAAATATTTTTTATTTTTTATTTTTATTTTAAAGGGAGAGAAAACAACCAACAAACTTACACATCCCATTTGATGCAAACCTTCTCTGACCATTTATGTAAATCTTCCATGGTACACATGTTACTCAAATTTTAGCACTATCCATGTATATTATTTTTTTCATTTTGATGGAATATCCTCCAAATTGTGCAAGTTTTACCCTAATAAATAAGATCAGGAGATGTTGAAATTTTAGTTAAAGGTGCTTTCTGCAAACTAGCTATGTTTGAAATTATTTAGTAAGTAGGGAGCCAAAATAAATGACTCTCTTCAAATATTTTGAGACTTAATACAAGTATCTTGAAGGAAAAGAGTCTTTCCTCCAGGTATTTACAAATATGTTGAGACTTAATGCATGTAGTTTTCGGCATAGAGCTTTTCCTTTAGGAATTTACAAACATTTTGAGACTTAATACATGTATATTTAAGGCAGAGAGCCTCTCCTTTAGGTATGTACAATCTAACATTAAATATATAACTAATATAACTAGCATAAACCTATTTAAACATCTACCAATAGCAAGGGTTTATATTTTCCAAAATTCGCTCTAATTGATAGGGAAAGAAATGTTAGACCCTAATTCTATATTTATTTCACACTTAAGCTCATGCTACTGTGAAAAGAATGGCATCCAACTTTGAAACCAGATGCTACCATGTGCTCAAAGTGTAAACAGTGAGAAGTCAGAAGAGCATAGGGTAAACTATTGATTCTCACTAACTAAAGGTGAGTTAATCACATCAAAGATATCATTCTTGTCTCAATTATTAGAATGTGTAAGAGATGCTTTTTAGGCAAATAATAGGATCTCATCCAAACGATGAAAGAAACAACCAAGGATCATAGCCCGGGGCCTGATGGTTGGCCTGTTGAATTATATATCTCTTTTTTTTATATCATGGGGCTTGAGCTACTGAAAGTGGTAGAAGAATCTCGTACTTTTGGATGTATATCAAGTGCTATAAATGCTACCTTCCTTGCTTTAATTCCAAACAAATCAAACTCTTGTTGCTTTTCACACTTGAGACATATTTCTCTATGCAACTCTGTATACAAATTGATTTCTAAAATTATAGCTAACTGAGTTAAAAAAATCCTTTCTCCATATATATGTCTGGAGCAATTTCGTTTTATTCCTAACAAAAAAATTCAAGATGTTGTTGCAATTGCCCAAGAGTGCACACACTTGATCAAATCAAACAAGTAAAAAACATGCCTAATGAAAATCGATTTTCCGTGAACATATGATTGAGTAAATTGGGAATTCCTGCGACTGATTCATCATAAAATCGATTTTCCCTTTTGGCATGTGAGATAGATAATGGCTTGTGTGATGTCAGCATCAATGACAGTTTTATCACCACCATCATATTTCTCATACTCACAGAACCACTCTCTATGGGGAGTGAAGTGAAAGGATGCACCTGAGTCATTCAACCATGCCTCGGGATCTACATGTATACTTGAAGAAGCCATGTACACATCCCCACCTTCATCTGAGGTGGTTTTCGCCTCTATAGAAGGAGCCTCATCAGATCCCTTTCCTTTGTCAAGAGCTTTATATTAAAGTCCCTTTTGAAGTGGCCTTCCTTTTCGCATTTCTAGCACACCACCTTTATAGGTTTTCGTGGATATTTAGATCTCCCACTCGATGACTTATTTTTATTTCTGTTCTAGAACCATCCTCATACAGACAAGGCATCACCATTTTGGCTCTCCATATTTTTCCGTCTCATCTCCTCCGTCAGCAAGGCTGAGACTATTTCATCAAATTGCAAGGTAGTTGCATTACTACCTATTGTAATAACCAGACTATCCCATGAATCTGGTAGAGAACACAACAAACTGATGTACTTATCTTCATCTAAAATTTTAATATCAACAGATGCTAACTGACTTACCACAGTATTAAATGCGTTTAGATGCTTTGTCACTGAGTCTCCATCTTTCATCCTCAGGTTATACAGCTTTTTCTGCAGGAACAGTTTATTCACCAGAGACTTAGATTGGTACAAAGTCCCTAACTTGTCCCACAAAGCATTTGTTGTAGCTTCCCCTGATACATTCAGCAATACTGAATCTGAGACACACAATCGTATTGTGCTCTTTTCCTTTCGATCCAACTTCTTCCATTCTTCATCGGACACTCCCATTGGTTTAGTACCCGGATCTACCGCAATCCACTGATCTTTATCCACCAACAAATCCTCCATCTTGAGTTTCTACAACTCAAAACTCTGACCATTAAATTTATCGATCTCTATCTTTCCACTGCTCGCCATCTTCTTTCACCACCAGAATCTATCTCGCAGATCTCCCACTGAACAGGGTCTACCATAGGCCCGAGCGAAACCCCTCAGCAACAAAGGTGTCCCCTTGAAGCCAAATATGATCTGATACCAAATGTAGGTTTTAACCCCATACAAAAATTACCTGCATACCAATTCTAAAACACATAAAATAAACAATGCGAGAGTATAACACTTAAAACACATATACACAGAGATTTCCCCTGGATCCCAAAACCAGGACTACCAGCTTGATTTTTTCATTATGTTCCTTTCATTGTTACAATACATATTTATACATGCTGAAGCATCCAATACCATGGACCGAAAAACCATCGCATCCAATACCATGGACCGAAAACCATCACGTCCAAAAACATGTGTGAAAATCATGCACAAAACCATAGGTGGGTCCACCCATCCTAACATAGGGTCCAAAACCAAAATTTTCCGAGGCGCTGCCCCAGACCCCATAAAGTGGGGTTACCAGTACCCCTCAAACCCCCTTGTTAACTACGTGGAAAGAATATAACACAACCCAACATTCTCCCACTTGTTGTTTTCTTTCCATAGGGGCCACAAGAGAGCTTAGTCATTTTTCCAGCCCTAAAATGCCCATTGTCTCTCTACACCAAGAAAACTTCTCAGAGCTCACAGATTTTGTCAATGCATTTGCAGTATTCTTCAAAGTGTCCACCTTTACCAAAAACACCTTTTTGTCTTCTATCATATCCCTCACAAAGTGATACTAAACATCAATGTGCTTTGTCTTTGAATGATATGCGGGGTTCTTTGCCAAGAAAATTGCACTTTGGCTATCACAGTCTATCCTTATAGCTTCATGTACTAACCCCATACTTGAACACAATCTCTACAACCAAATTGCTTCCTTGCTTGCATGAGTGGCTACCATGTATTCTACCTCTGTAGTTGATACTGCCACTACAAATTGTTTCTTACTCATCCAACTGACTGCACCTCCAAATAGGTTAAACACATACCCACTTGTATATCTTCTCTAATCCAGATCTCTAGCCCAGTTTGCATCAACAAAGACACGAATATCCAACACTCTGTCCAATCTTAGTCTTCCTTGGTAGCACAAACCATAATCACTAGTGCCACACAAATACCTAAAAACCTGCTTCACTTCTGTCCAATGCTCCCTTCCTAGTTTTGACATAAACCTGCTCAATACTCCCACTACATGTGCAATGTCTGGTCTGGTACAGACCATTGCATACATCAAGCTACCGACTGCACTTGCATATGGAAAAAGGGACATGTCCTCTTCCTCTTCTTGTGTCTTGGGACACTGTTCAGCAGATAACCTCACACCTACAGGAATAGGAACCTTCACCGGTTTATTATCCTACATATTAAACCTCTGCAATATTATCTCCACATACTTCCTCTTTTTTAACCAGAGCTTCCTCTTTGCCCGATATCTTTTAATTTCCATGCCCAAAATATAGTTTGCAGCACCAAGATCTTTCATGTCGAATTTGGAGGACAATTGGGTCTTCAAATCCTGGATAATTTCTTTGTCATTTCCAACCAGCAACATATCATCCACATACAAGACCAGATAAATAACACGGTCAACAATTAATTTAAAATACACAGTGATTTTCTTTGCTTCTAGTGAAGCCAAGTCCCCATATAAATGTATCAAATTTCTGATACCACATACTTGGTGACTGTTTTAACCCATACAGAGACTTCTTTAACTTACATACCAGTTCTTTCTCACCCTTCACCGCAAAGCCTTCAGGTTGCTTCATGTAGATCTCCTCTTCCAGATCCCCATGAAGAAATGTTGTCTTCACATCCATCTGTTCTACCTCAAAATCAAAAGCAACAGCAACAGATAAAAGTAATTTAATAGAAGTTACCTTGGCAACACGAGAAAAAATATCACCAAAATCAATTCCCGGCACCTGGGAATAACCTTTTGCTACCAATTGAGATTTGTATTTCTCCACCTTTCCTTCTGCATTTGTCTTCTTCTTGAACACCCATTTGCTGCCAATGGGTTTCCTTCCAGCCAGCAACTCCACTAGATCCCAAGCGTCATTTTTGTGCAAAGATGCCATTTCATCAACCATGGCCTCTTTCCAGAGTTTTCCATCCTCTGAATCCACTGCTTCCTTCACAGTTCTGGGATCATCATCAGTAACAGACAAAGAAAAATTTGAATAGAAAGCAAATGGACTATACCTTTCTGATCTTCTCACAGCCAGATTTTGTGGCTCTTCATCTTCTGATTCCTCCTCTGTTGTAGAGTCTAATTCTTCCTCCTTTAGCTCAAACTCTATCTTCTCAGGTTCCTTTGGTTGGAATTCATGTTTAATAACATCTTTCACCTCTCTGAACACCACATCTTGGCTATACACAGCCTTCCTTGTCACTGGGTTCCAAAGCTTATAACCCTTTAAACCATCCTTATACCCAATAAAGATGCACTTTTTCAGATTTACTATCCAACTTGGTTTGTTTCTCCTTTGGAACATGTACATATGCATCACATCCAAATACCCTTAGATGTGAAAGAGAGGGTTTCTTACCAGTCCATACCTCTTGTGGAGTCTTATCCTCCAACGTTGATGAAGGTGACCTGTTGACCAGGTAACATGCAGTATCCATCGCCTCTGCCCAGAATTCCTGTCCTAACCCAGCACCACTGAGCATGCTTCTTGCCCTTTCCATCAACGTCTTGTTCATTCTTTCTACAACTCCATTTCGCTCAGGTGTATATGGAGTAGTCTTTTGCCGTGCTATACCACACTTCTTGTAGAATTCTTCAAATTCCTTACTACAAAACTCTCCACCATTATTTGTCCTTAGCACCTTTATCTTCTTCTCTGTCTGGTTTTCCACTAGAGCCTTAAATTCTTTAAACCCATCAAAGACTTCAGATTTCTTCTTAAGGAAATATATCCATGTATTGCTTGAGAATTCATCTATAAATGATACATAGTACACAGACTTACCCAGTGATGGAACCTTCACAGGTCCAAACACATCACTATGCACAAGCTCTAATATATGTTTCACCCTCTTACCACCAGAAGGGAAACTCACCTGATTCTGCTTCCCGTATACACAATTTTCACAGAAATCAAAATCCAAAGAGCTATTACTCATACCTTATACCATACCTTTACCATGAAGTATTCGAAGGTCCTTCTCTCCAATATGTCCAAGCCTTTGATGCCACAGCATGGTCTTTTCTCCAGAGACCACTAGATTTTCTACTCCACTTTTAGAAACCATGGAATTTTTGCACCCATCAACAACAGTGCTACCTTGCAGCTTGTACAGAGTTCCAATCCAAACTCCCCGCATCAATACCAATGCTCCCTAAACCATCTTGCAGGTATCCTTCTCGAACACTGTTTTTACACCTGCATCATCTAGCTTGCTAACAGAAATCAAATTTCTAGCTAATGCAGGAATATGCAGAACACCGGGAAGTGTTCTAATCGTTCCACCTTGCAGCTTCAACTTTACTTTTCCACGACCAATGATTCTAGCCTTCCTGTCATCCCCCAAGAAGACATCACCACCATCATATTTCTCATACTCACAGAACCACTCTCTATGGGGAGTGAAGTGAAAGGATGCACCTGAGTCAATCAACCATGCCTCATGATCTACATGTGTACTTGAAGAATCCAAGTGCACATCCCCTCCTTCATCTGAGTTGGTTTTCACCTCTGTAGAAGGAGCCTCATCAGATCCCTTTCCTTTGTCAGGAGCTTTAGATTTACAGTCCCTTTTGAAGTGGCCTTCCTTTTCACATTTCCAGCACACCACCTTTATAGGTTTTCCTGGAGATTTAGATCTCCCTCTAGATTTAGATCTCCCACTTGATGACTTATTTTTTGTTTCTGTTCTAGGACCGTCCTCGTACAGACAAAGGCATCACCATTTTGGCTCTCCATATTTTTCCGTCTCATCTCCTCCGTCGGCAAGGCTAAGACTATTTCATCAAACTGCAAGGCAGTTGCATTGCTACCTATTGCAATAACCAGACTATCCCATGAATCTAATAGAGAAAACAACAAACTGATGCACTTATCTTCATCTGAAATTTTAATATCAACAAATGCTAATTGACTTACCACAGTATTAAATACATTTAGATGCTCTGTCACTAAGTCTCCATCTTTCATCCTCAGGTTATACAGTTTTTTCTGCAGGAATAGTTTATTCACCAGAGACTTAGATTGGTACAAAGTCCCTAACTTGTCCCACAAAGCCTTTGCTGTAGCTTCCCCTAATACATTCAACAATAATGAATCTGAGACACACAATCGTATTGTGCTCTTTGCCTTCCAATCCAACTTCTTCCATTCTTCATCAGACACTCCCATTGGTTTAGTACCTGGATCTAACATGATCCATTGATCTTTATCCACCAACAAATCCTCCATCTTGAGTTTCCACAACTCAAAACTTTGACCATTAAATTTCTTGATCTCTATCTTTCTATTGCTCGCCATCGTCTTTCACCACTAGAATCAATCTCGTAGATCTCCCACTGAACAGGGTCTACCATAGGCCTGAGCAAAACCGCTCAGCAACAAAGGCGTCTCCTTGAAGCCAAATATGCTCTGATACGAAATGTAGGTTTTAACCCCGTACAGAAATTACCTGCATACCAATTCTAAAACACATAATATAAACAATGCGAGAGTATAACACTTAAAACACATATACACAGAAATTTTCCCCTGGATCCCAAAACCGGGACTACTAGCTTGTTTTTTTCATTATGTTCCTTTCAATGTTACAATACATATTTATACATGTCGAAGCATCCAATACCATGGACCAAAAAACCATCGCGCCCAATACCATGGACCGAAAACCATCGCGTCCAAAAACATGTGTGAAAATCATGCACAAACCCATAGGTGGGTCCGCCCATCCTAACATAGGGTCCAAAACCAAAATTTTCCAGGGCGCTGCCCCGGACCCCATAAAGTAGGATTACAGGTACCCCTCAAACCCCCTGTTAACTACGTGGAAAGAATATAACACAACCCAACAGGTTTGAGATAAGGATGTGATCTCTCCACGTTACTCTTTATCTTGGTAATGGACTTGTTTAGCAGAAGTGTAAATGCAAATAAATTGAGGCGTAATATCTCTGGATGTAGAGCCTCCTCTACCATCTCAACTACTCACTTACTTTTTTTGGACGATGTCCTTGGTTTTGGAGCTGCTAAGCTTTCTGAACGGGAAACTTTATATCAAATTTTAACTCAATTCAGAAGGGCCTCTGGACTTGTTATTATTAAAGATAAGATTGAGCTTATCGTTGATGGGGAGGATGTGGTGGCCAACCAATAAATTGAAACCCTATTTAGTATTAAAACTATTTCTCTATATTCTGGTTTCAAATATTTGGGTTGTTTCCTCAAGCCTGGAAACTATAGGATTTTGGACTAGGAGTGGTTGGTTATTAAAATGCATAAGAAGTTTCCTCAATGGGATAATAGGTGGTTGACCCTTGGAGGAAGGGTGTTCATGACAAAATCAAACCTTCAAGGCATTTCCATGTTTTGAATGCATCTTTTTCTTGTGCCTTCGAAAATAATCAACATAATTAATGTTATTATTGCCAAGTTTTTGTGGTCTAGAACAAGAAATTCTAGAAAAGTTCACTTGGTAAAGCTGGATCCAATCACTCACCCTTTAGATGCTAGTGGGTGGGGTATGAGGGATATGAAACGCTTTAATCTGGCTCTTATCACTCATAATATTTGGAGGGATTTTAATGAGCAGGAATTTTGGAGTCAAACCATCCTCGATAAATACCTCCTGCAACAAATTTTGGAAGAATGGGTTGTTGCGAGAGCCCCATTAAAGCGGAGAAAAACATATATTTGGAGTAGATTGATGGCTACTAGATCTTGGTTTTGTGGAAACCTTAGGTGACTTGTAGGTAACAGTGACAAGATCCTTATTGGACTGGATGTTATTAAAGGCATGTTTGGTGATCATACTCTATCCCCACAAATCATCCTCTCCCTTCACCGTATGGGTATTCACCGCCTTAGTGATCTTAAGCATTGGTTCCCTAATCATCTTCCCTC